>NC_069435.1:32672606-32751143 GCF_026875155.1 Cherax quadricarinatus | reverse complement strand
GTTGGCTGCTGTTGATGAGATCATTCCTTTCTAGGTGTTCCACCACTCTTTTCCTGATAATCTTCTCCATGATTTTGCATACTATACATGTCAGTGACACTGGTCTGTAGTTTAATGCTTCATGTCTGTCTCCTTGTGTGTGGTGTGTGTGGGTGTGTGTGGGTGTGTGTGGGTGTGTGTGGGTGTGTGTGGGTGTGTGTGGGTGTGTGTGGGTGTGTGTGGGTGTGTGTGGGTGTGTGTGGGTGTGGGTGTGCGTGCGCACACTAGGCTACGCTACTCTTTTGAAGATTATAAATTTTTTTTTCACAATCAATTCCTTATTAATATACACTAATATATACTATATAATATTAATTGTGTACACTTGTGTTTGTGTGTGTGTGTGTGTTTACTAGCTTGTCGTTCTTTGAAAAAGAGGGGGGGTCACGTTAACACTATTTGTTATTGTTCTTGGTTCACCGGTACTCTCCCGGCCCAGATCTTTGCACACTACGCTACTTTACTTTTTGAAGATTTTAGGATTATATTTTCACACTCAATTCCTTATTAATATATACTAATGTTTATTATAATAATAATTACGGGTGCACACGTGTGTTTGTATGTGCGTACTTGTTTACTAGCTTGTCGCTGTCAGGGGGGGGCAGTTCACTAGGCTACACAACTCTTCTGGAGTTTACTTGGAGATATTTAGATAATTTACTAAACATTATCAGGGTTACCACTATCTATCTCCTGGTACTGAAATAGGGAGAGAGTGATGGTATAGCATACAACCAGCAGGGCGAGACACTGAGACTTTAGACACTAACCAAAATTAACCACAAATAGGCAAGTGATGTCATCTGCACAACAATGGAGGTTCCTGCTGGTCGGCTGCTATCAACTCCTTCAATTTTGTAACTCCTTCAGGAACTTTATCATGTTTTCAAGTTTTTATTTTCTTTTTCTTTTAAGACTTGGTATTCCCTCTTTTTTCTTTAGTACAGTATTATGGTCATAACAAGTCTGATGATGTTAGCTACATTCACAACACCAACAGCTGGGGATTGACTAATTTTTTCTTACTTTCAGTATTTACTTAATCACTCTTTTCTGACCTTATCACTACACTGCTGTTATAACCAACTAACATATGTATTTGTTAATATTTCAGATCACACCGTTAACCCAATTAACTGTTTGGATATTTTGTGTCAACACTGCGGCCAGTAGCCTGATCAGCTGACTGCTACCCTCCCTCACTCACAATTCATTCAAATTTAAATTGTAAAATTCTTGATCTTATCACATTATTCGCACTCTTGAAAGCTATTACACTCTTGTTTACCTGGAGTTTACCTGGAGAGAGTTCCGGGGGTCAATGCCCCCGCGGCCCGGTCTGTGACCAGGCCTCCTGGTGGATCAGAGCCTGATCAACCAGGCTGTTGCTGCTGGCTGCACGCAAACCAACGTACGAGCCACAGCCCGGCTGGTCAGGAACCGACTTTAGGTGCTTGTCCAGTGCCAGCTTGAAGACTGCCAGGGGTCTGTTGGTAATCCCCCTTATGTATGCTGGGAGGCAGTTGAACAGTCTCGGGCCCTTGACACTTATTGTATGGTCTCTTAACGTGCTAGTGACACCCCTGCTTTTCATTGGGGGATGTTGCATCGTCTGCCAAGTCTTTTGCTTTCGTAGTGAGTGATTTTCGTGTGCAAGTTCGGTACTAGTCCCTCTATGATTTTCCAGGTGTATATAATCATGTATCTCTCCCGCCTGCATTCCAGGGAATACAGGTTCAGGAACCTCAAGCGCTCCCAGTAATTGAGGTGTTTTATCTCCGTTATGCGTGCCGTGAAGGTTCTCTGTACATTTTCTAGGTCAGCAATTTCACCTGCCTTGAAAGGTGCTGTTAGTGTGCAACAATATTCCAGCCTAGATAGAACAAGTGACCTGAAGAGTGTCATCATGGGCTTGGCCTCCCTAGTTTTGAAGGTTCTCATTATCCATCCTGTCATTTTTCTAGCAGATGCGATTGATACAATGTTATGGTCCTTGAAGGTTATGGTCCTTGTAGGTATGTTCACTGATTCACTCACGTACGATGACCGCTAATATCTTAGGACAGCCACTAGAACGGTAAATCCTGGGAGCACTATTCAGCGATACTGCTTCACGTGTGTGTGTGTGTGTGTGTGTGTGTGTGTGTGTGTGTGTGTGTGTGTGTGTGTGTGTGTGTGTGTGTGTGTGTGTGTGTGTGTGTGTGTGTGTGCATGCTACAGCTATTCAAGTGCCTAACAGTAGATCCTGTACTCACCTAGTGTGTGTGTGTGCATGTGTGTGTGTGTATATGTGTGTGTGCATGCTACAGCTATTCAAGTGCCTAACAGCAGATCCTGTACTCACCTAGTGTGTGTGTGTGTGTGTGTGTGTGTGTGTGTGTGTGTGTGTGTGTGTGTGTGTGTGTGTGTGTGTGTGTGTGTGTGTGTGTGCATGCATGCTACAGCTATTCAAGTGCCTAACAGCAGATCCTGTACTCACCTAGTGTGTGTCTGTGCATGTGTGTGTGTGTGTCTGTGTGTGTGTGTGTCTGTGTGTGTGTGGTGTGTGTGTTGTGTGTGTGTGTGTGTGTGTGTGTGTGTGTGTGTGTGTGTGTGTGTGTGTGTGTGTGTGTGTGTGTGCTACAGCTATTTAAGTGCCTAACAGCAGAGCCTATTCTCACCTAGTGTGTGTGTGTGTGTGTGTGTGTGTGTGCATATGTTTATGTAAGCAGTCCTTATTTCCCACGTATGTACTACATATGTATTGCATATGTACCCGATCTCTTGGTTCCCACTGTACTGTCTTATGTGTTTAAAATTACATTCAAAAATAAATACACTAGGCTTTGCCTGTATACCGCTACCTCTAAATTCTATTAAATGCCAGTAAATGCTGCTTATTCTAATTCTGATAGCTCGAGGAGAGTGACCCCCAATTCCAGCTAGAGACAGGTACTATTGACCCCATGCAACTCAAACTAGGTGAATATTACTTGCGGCTGGCAGTGGAGTAATGTTGCGGGTCTGTCCTGTGTCCCAGTAGTTGAAGATGCTTGATGCTTCTCGGTAATTTTTCCACTAACTTCCTGTATGCACTGTAGTCTCTAGCTCATCTAATTTTTTCACTCACTCACTGTATTTACTGACACATCTATACATATCTCTTATCTCCCGGGTCTTGAGTCGCACTTATTCTTCAAATTACCCCATTGCGTTATTATGGCAACACTATTTAGGCCTGACACAACCGTTCACCTTCCTTTCCCCGGCCCCCACTAAACACTTAGTCACTATTTCCTTTGTTTTCTTTTCTGTGATCACTTATATTTCCTTTTTTCGGGACTTAAGTGATTATATGCACTCTTATGCGTGCACACGTCTATATCCCACATGCTATTCCTTATGGCACAGTCAGAAATTACCACCAAAACACGAGCTCAAACCGTGTGACTCCTCCACGAGTGTGTGTGTGTGTGTGTGTGTGTGTGTGTGTGTGTGTGTGTGTGTGTGTTAGTTACCAGTTTGTCCTAGGCACATGTAGATTAGACACTAGGCCTGTTGTATGTGCATGTGTACGTGTGTGTACTCACCTAGTTGTACTCACCTAGTTGAGGTTGCAGGGGTCGAGTCCTAGCTCCTGGCCCCGCCTCTTCACTGGTCACTACTAGGTCACTCTCCCTGAACCGTGAGCTTTATCATACCTCTGCTTAAAGCTATGTATGGATCCTGCCTCCACTACATCACTTCCCAAACTATTCTGCTTCCTGACTACTCTGTAGCTGAAGAAATACTTCCTAACATCCCTCTGATTCATCTGAGTCTTCAACTTCCAACTGTGACCCCTTGTTGTTGTGTCCCATCTCTGGAACATCCTGTCTCTGCCCACCTTGTTGATTCCTCTCAGTATTTTGTATGTCGTTATCATATCCCCTCTCTCTCTCTCCTGTCCACCAGTGTCATCAGGTCGATTTCTCTTAACCTCTCCTCGTAGGACATACCCCTTAGCTTCGGAACCAGTCTAGTTGTAAACCTCTGCACTTTCTCTAGTTTCTTTACATGCTTGGCTAGGTGTGGGTTCCAAACTGGTGCTGCATATTCCAATATGGACCTAAATTACAGTGTACAGGGACCTGAATGATTCCTTATTAAGATGTCAGAATGCTGTTCTTAAGTTTGCTAGGTGCCCATAAGCTGTCACAGTTATTTGATTGATGTGCACCTCAGGAGATGTGCCCAGTGTTATACTGTGTGTGTCTGTGCATACTCACCTATTTGTGGCTGCAGGTGTCAATACATAGCTCCTGGTCCTGCCTCTTCACTGATAGCTACTAGGGCCTCTCCTGCCCTGCTCCATGAGTTTCATCATACGTCGTCTTAAAACTATGTATGAGTCCTGCCTTCGCTACATCGCTCACCAGACTATTCCACTTCTGACAACTCTATGACTAAAGAAATACTTCCTAAGCTCTCTTTGACTCATCTGAGTCTTCAGCTTCCAATTGTGGCACCTTGTTTCTATGCCCCATCTCTGGAACATTCTGTCTCTGTCCACCTTGTCAATTTCTCGCAGTATTTTGTATGTTGTTATCATGTCTTCCCTAACCCTCCTGTCCTCCAGCGTCCTCAGGCCAAGTTCCCTTACCTTTCTTTGTAGGGCATTTCCTTTAGCTCTGAAACTAGCCTTGTTGCAAACCTTTGCACTTTCTCTAATTTCTTGACGTGCTTGACCAAGTGTATGGTTCCTAACTGGTGTTGCACACTCCAGTATGGGCCTGATGTACACAGTGTACAGAGTCTTGAACAATTCCTTACTGAGGTATTGGAATGCTATTCTCAGGTTTGCTAGGCACCCATATGCTGCAGCAGTTATTTGGCTGATGTGCGCCTCAGGAGATGTGCTCAGTATCATACTCACACCAAGATCCTTTTCCTCGAGTGAGGTTTGTAGCATCTGGCACCCTAGACTGTACTCCATCTGTGGTTTTCTTTGCTCTTTGTGTGTACTCACCTATTTGTGGTTGCAGGGGTGTTTGTGTGTGTGTGTTTGCATGCATGTGTGTGTGTGGATGTTAGAAAACATGATTCTTAGTTTTATGAATAACTGGAAGCTGATATCTTGGCACTAAGCAAAGTTAAATAGAGTTAAAGTGTTTGAATAGGAAGAAGTGTATGGAATTAAGTCACAAGTACTCAATCTGAGAGAACAAAAGTTACTGAAGGAGTGGTAATATTAAATGAGCAACTGAGGAAAGCAATTTAAGGGAAAAGTCTCTGATAGGCTTTATTCTTCTTTTCTGCCATTTGGCAGAGCAGTAGTTTGCTGGCTACACTTCTCAGTCTTCCAGTTGTATACATCTCCTGCTGGCAATATCTTTAGGTCTGAGATAAGCATGTTTAGTTTGATGCTTGTATATTTTAGCCTAATATCTCTTCTCTCCACATTTCTTTCCCTGTGCACCCAGGAAAGTCTCAACCCTTGCTTCTCTCTCAGAGCTGCTCTTGTCCACATATATACCTTGGTTTGTGTTTCCCGTTTTTATCCATTTATATTTTTACTTAGGTTAAATTCTGTATTATTAGTGTTTTCAACTATTCCTGTTTATTGTAGGTTATGATAGTGCTTGCTACTATTTCTGTTCTATGTAAATTATCCTAGGTTGTAGTATAGTTTTTTTTACTAACATAAACATTGCTGAAAACTCACCACCCATTTGATTTGGCCTCAAGGTGCTTACATGCTGAACATGTAACATATTCTTATGTCCTTTATTTTCATTCTGTCTCATCCCCAACATGCTGGTGCTGTCATATCCAGTTATGACTGACCAATAGGAACAAGTTTAATATACAGTAGATCACTACCTTCTGTGCCTCCATGTGCTGTCCTTCCCTCTGTTCACAAATTATATTTTTTTTATCTATTACCACTGCAGAGACACACAACAGACTACTTTTGGGCTCCTGCAAGTAACAACTCTGGATCGACCTCAGACCATAAATCCTAGCCATAAACTCAGCCCACGAACACACCCCTCTACTTCATACACCCCATCTGAGGTCCAGTAGGGCCACACCAAGCCTCTGCACTGACAACAAGCAACTTAGGCAAAAACAGTCATAATTTAAGGTGAGTATATTCACACTGTTTGACTTTCTAAGGTTATACTAGGTTAAATCATCCTGTATTATGCTATAATAACATGCTTTAATGTGTCCACAACATCTGTATGAGTTTAGAATAACTGTACAATACTTATTTAACCCTTTCAGTGGCTGTCAGCAAGAATGACATCATTGAGGCCAGAGTCCCTCATGTAGTTCTATGACATGAGCTCAGCTCACTCAGATAAGCTGTGAGTGGTAAATTTTTCCCTAGATATGAGAGAATGGGTCTGTGCAGTGAATGTGCACAGCATATAAAAAATAATTCCTACCCCATACAGTACATGTTGGGAAAAGCAAAACTCAACCATGTGTATGACTTAAAATAGCAACTTTCAGGTGTTTCCTTTGATGCTTTTTTTTAGTTTTATTGACTGTTATTTGGTATCATTTGATAGAACAGAAGATATACTACTGAAACAGAGATTATTTTGGTTGGTTTGCAGAGTGGAAGTAGCTTGAAATTGAGCTCAAAATAGTGGAAATATTCGATTCTTGTCAACTCTCCTGAGGATTGGTAAGGCCCTTCTTAACAAACTTTTGTATGGTACTCTATTAAAAGCTTAACCAAAACCTAAATAAACAATATCCTATTATCATGATCAACCAGGCCTGGTGGCTAAAGCTCCCGCTTCACACACGGAGGGCCCGGGTTCGATTTCCGGCAGGTGGAAACATTTCGACACATTTCCTTACACCTGTTGTCCTGTTCACCTAGCAGCAAATAGGTACCTGGGTGTTACTCGACTGGTGTGGGTCGCATCCTGGGGGACAACATTGAGGACCCCAATGGAAATAAGTTAGACAGTCCTCGATGATGCACTGACTTTCTTGGGTTATCCTGGGTGGCTAACCCTCCAGGGTTAAAAACCCGAACGAAATCTTATCTTATCTTATCTTAACTGCCTCAAATGCTTTGCTGAAGAAAGTCAGTAAATTAATGAAACAGGACTGGCCCCTCGTGAATCCATGTCGAGTTTCATAAATCAAATTATGATTCTCAAGGTGGCTTCTTATAAAATCAGCTATAATTGACTAATAATTTGCCTACAACTGAGGTTAGGTTTACTGGGCAAAAATTTGATGGCAGTGACTTATTCCCTGCTTTAAAAGTAGGAATTACATTACCCATCTTCCACATCTCATACACTACATCTGTCTGAAGAGATATATTAATAAGTTAGATAATGGTTCACAAAGTTTCATTTTTCACTTTTTAAGTACACCTAAAAAAAGTTAATTGGGGCCTGGGGATTTATTTTGTTTTACTTAGTCAACTTGTTTGATTACCATATCAGGCCCACTATAATAATTAATTACTGGTACAGTATATCATTTGTGACTTCTTGAGTGAAAACCAAGGAAAAATAATTGTTAAAAATAGAGCACATTTCATTCTTATTGTCAGTAAGCTGTGGCAGTTAGTTTTAAGTGGACCTAGCTTTGTTTTATATACTTGGAAAAAACTTTCAGATTAGTTTTTAAATCCTAAGCAACTTTAACTTCATAGTCCTGTTTTATTGTCCCTTTTTTAACCTCCCTCCTAATGTGAATATATTGATTCATAAAATGACCCTCATCTCTTTTGATATACCTATAAATTCCTTTCTTCTGTCCTAAAAGATGTCTGAGTTTCTTGTTCATCCATTTTGGATAATTTCTATTCGATCTTATTTCTCTACACAGAATAAATATTCTTTGGGCAGCATGTATAGTGTTTAGAAAAATATCATATTGATATTTTTCAGTTACACCAGTCCACACATGATTGGTGTGTTTTAAGCTCATAGTAATTTGCTAAACAAAATTCTGAGACCCTTACTGAATTATCCCTACTATCATACTTCTATTCAACGTTAAATGTAATCGATTTGGGGTCACTTACGCCAAGTTCCTCTGTAATCTCTGGATTATTAACAGGATTATCTTGTTTGCCAGAACCAAATTAAACAGGTTATTTCCCCTCTCATGAGAATGAGAAATTAAAAATATAAAAATTGGAAGATGGTGTGGGGTTATGAAAAGTATAATTCAAAAAGTGGCACAGAGAATGTAGCAGAGGAGGCCATATCAATCTGGGATGGAAGGAAGGAATGGAAGGAATTATCTCAGAGGACTGGAAAGAGGGGGGTGAAGGAAGTTTAAGTAGCATGGACAAATATGAGCATGTCAAACTGGAGTGGAGGCAAATTTCCTTTTAGACTATGACAAGACGTTGGTGTAAGGAAGGTACAGCAATGAAGGGATTAACATTAATGAAGGGATTCAAGGAAACTGGTTAGCCAGAGTTGAGTCCTGGAGGTTGCAAATACAGTATCTGCATTCTGAAGGAGGTGTTGTGAAGTTGCAGTTCAAAGGATCATTTGAACTGTGATGTCTACACACTCCTGGCAAGATCACTATTGAATAAATGATAGTGAAAGTGTTTGGACAACCCTACTAAGGTGGGAGATGACTTGTATGGTAAAAAAAAAATGAAGACAGTACATATATCTAGAATTATTGAATAATTTTGACAACAAATTTTTTTTAATTAAACACTGCATATAATTTGAACGCCCAGATCAAGTATCTTAATGTACAATAAAATGATAGACCATTAAAAATGAAAAACAAAAAATGTTCAGCAGATCGACTGATCTGACAGCTTAGCTTTCTCATATCACCTGTTTCTAATGAAGCAATGTCTTTAACTTCTAAAATAGTGGCATGAAGACTGGAAATCTGTTGTGTGAGACGGGTGTGCTCACTGATGCGGGTGAGAAGATATGCTGTGCCGGCCCCCACAACCACTCCAGCTCCAAGGGCTGCTGCCACAGCAACCTTATAAAGTATTGAATCAGGTAGAAAAAATAAGTTATACTTTTATAATTGTACCATATGCTCATTAGCTACCTTTCTTATTATACATGTGATTGTATTTAACTGTATAAGAAATCCTATTTAACCCTTTCACTGTCAAGACCCTGCTCACAAACTTGATCTCAGTGTCCAAGAATTTAAAAAAAAAAAATTCTTATGAAATGATAGAGAATCTTTTCCCAATGGTAATGACACCAAAAGTACGATATTTGATGGAAAACTTATGGAATTACACTCTTGCAAAAGTTTGCGGTCTCAGCAATATTTAGAAATCAGCCAAATTTCAGCCAATTCCATTGCTCCAGTCGACCAAACTCATAGCTATTTTGCAAGAACTCCTTTTGTTCTATCGACCGAGTACAAGACACTACCCATTTACCTATTTCAACTACCCAATAAAGTGATCAGAATTTGGTAATTTGGTCAATTTCATACACAATTCAAGGAAGGCCAATTTCAAAATAGGGTCCAGAATTAACAGTGCAAACATTCCTAGCACTAAAATACCATTTTCTCTGTTCATTAATCATGTCTCCAGGCCCCTCTTATATTACACTTGCTTTCCATTCTGAATTTTTATTCACACAAAAAATAGACGATTTATTGTTATGCAGACTATTGCATTATTGTAAAAATGATATAAATAATATCAGGGCATATGTGAGAGCATATTAGACCCACCAGTTGGCATGTATTGGACGTGTGACGTGATTTGTTTACTCTTGAACATCAGCAAAAATCAAACATTTCCATTACTTTGAGCTCAATTTCAAGGTATGTACTTTTATTCCATAAACCATATACTATATCTTCAATTCAATCAAATGAGACCAAGAAAAAGAGAATACACCCATAAATACCATATGAAAATACACCGCAAAGTTGCCGTTTTAAAGAAAATAACAATCATGGTTTTTTTTCTCATTATGCACTGCGTGCTGGAGAATTTTTTTATACTGCACACACTGACCACTCAGACCCATTCTCTCATATGTAGGCCTACCAGCTTTCTCCTGCAAGACTGGAAGCTGCTAGACACTGGCTTGCAAGCTGTAATATTACGGGACCGACAGTGAAAGGGATAATAGTCCAAGTCTAATTCTTATATAGTCATTAAGCATTAGGATGAGTTTGCCCAAAGTGCACTTCATGCTAGTGACTTTCATTTGTGTCTAACAATGTTTTATTACATGTAAACTACATTATTTTTATAATGTATAAAAGGAAATAAAAATATGAATTTGAATTATTGGTTATAGGCACAATTTGAAATGGTTTAATCATAAACAAATTTGGCATTCACTTTACAAATCTAATTAGCATTATGAAAATAAAATTAAGAATCAAATATGGGCAAAAGTCCATTGGGTAAATTGTAATTTTAACTCGTTTAGTAAATCTGTAAATTGTGTGTACAATATTATATTTACCATACAGCAGAGTACTTAAATGCATTTTTTGCTGTTTGAATGCTGTTTTGATTTAAAAGACTTGGAAACTCCTTCCCTATTATCCCAATGTATTGAGGATTTACTGTACAGGTCTGCCATCACAAATCCGGTAATCAGTTATTCGGTTCCTTCAGTTATTTGGCACTAATTTCAGCTAGCATAATTTCAAATTTCCAGGGTCGCCACACCAACCTGCTGGTACTGTTTGGTGGTGCTACTTGCTGCATAAGTCATTCCAATTTCTTTTTCTCCGTTTATTGTTATAACCTGCTTGCTTTTAGCCCTAGCCATGGTTCCAATGAATAAAAGAAATGTTTCTCATTATGTAAAGCACCTACACAGTACATTATCCATTAAAGATAAGGTGGCTTTGAAGCCACTGTCAGTTGTCATGAACTCAGTCTCATGATGCAGGAGAATATGCTTTATTATGCTAATATCAACACTACAGCTTATTTGCCTATCACAATTGATCTAATATGACATAATAAACAATATAAATAACATAAAACATGTTAAATACTCCAGAATAAATAATATTTGGCATAACACCTCCCCTCATGGAAGGTTCCTTGATGTTGGTGAGGGGCTCTTGATTTAGAGAATTGAATCTGTGCTCCAGTTCCCCGAATTAAGCCTGAATGCCTTCCACATCCCCCCCCTGGGTGCTGTATAATCCTACGGGTTTAGCGCTTCCCCCTTGATAATACATGTAATAATAATTGGCATAACACCAAGCAGTTCGATGGAGGTATGAAGAGAATATGGTATACGAATACCATTCTCCTATCCCTGTCATGGGGCTTATATTAGAGAAAACGGAGTATAGCACAGGGCTAATTGTGATATACACTCATACTGCACCATAAAACTGAAACAAAAAAGTTATTTTCTCTATATAGATTATCACACATAGCAGCATATGTGTAGAGAACCTAGGATAACCCAAAAAAGTCAACGTGGCTTATTTCTAGTACCTGGCTTGAGTTAGCCACATATGATTTTTGGTAAATACAGTGGACCCCCGGTTTACGATCAGCTCCCAATGCGACCAATTATGTAAGTGTATTTATGTAAGTGCGTTTGTATGTGTATGTTTGGGGGTCTGAAATGGACTAATCTAATTCACAATATTCCTTATGGGAACAAATTCGTTCAGTAATGGCACCTGAACATACTTCTGGAATGAAATAATATCGTAAACCGGGGGTCCACTGTATTCGATTCCCAGCCAGGGTAGAAACATTAGGCGTGTTTCTTTACACCTGTTGTCTATGTTTACCCATCAGTAAATGGGTACCTGGGTGTTAGCCAACTAGTGTGGGTGTTATCCTGGGACACTGACATAATTTTCTTGAAATACTCTGCATAACAAGCGGCTTTCTATATAGTAGTATGTCACTGATGTCAGCTATGTCTGTATCCCATGTACATGTACGTGTAGTAAATAAAGATATTATTATTATTATTATTATTATTATTATTATTATTATTATTATTATTATTGTTATTATTATTATTATTATTTTCTCAGTTGTTTGTTTGGTTATCTTATTGAAACTTGGGCAGTGTATGATGGAAAGATACTTCTTAACGTACACCAAAAATGAAAGAAATCAGACCATAAATAGCGGAGTTCACTTCTCAACCATTAGCGGCCGCTTAGCGGTATATTTTTGTATGGTTTTTATGGTTGTATTTTCATTTTTTCGGTCTCCTTTGATAGAATGAAAGATATATTACAGAAATAGATATGATTTTGATTGCTTTCATGACAAAAAGTACCTTGAAATTGCGCTCACAGTAGCGAAAATGTTCTATTCTTTAGCAAAGCTCAAGAGTAAACAAATGACATCATCGTCCAATACCTGTCCGCCTGCCAGTCCAAATTCCAATACGTAGTCAAGAATGGATTGACATTATTTATACAATTATTACAATAATGCAGCAGTCTGCATAACAGTAAATCTTCTATTTTTGTGTGAATAAAAATTCCAAATGGTAAGCAAGAGTAATATAAGAGGGGCATGTAGCCATGACTAATTAACAGAGAAAATGTTATTTTAGTACTAGGAATGTCTGCATTGTTTATTCTGGATCCTATTTTGAAATTGGCATCTGTTGAAATTTGTGTGAAATTGGCCAAATTGCCAATTTCTGACCACTTTATTAGGTAGTTGAAATAAGTGAATGGGCAGTTTCTTGTACTCAGTTGACAGACTAGAAGTAAATAAGTTTATTCAGGTATACACAAATACAGTTACATAGATTATCATACATAGCAGCATATGTATAGAGAACCTAGGATAACCCAAAAAAGTCAGACAGTGACTTATTTCCAGTACCTGGCTTGGGCTTGCCATATATGATTTTTGGTAAATATTTTTTTCTCAGTTGTTTGTTGGGCTATCTCATTGAAACTTGGGCAATGTATGATGGAACAATGCTTCTTAACATACAACAAAAATAAAAAAGACGGACGATAAATAAGGGAGTTCACTTCTCAGCCATTAGCCGCCTCTGCAGTATATTTTCGTATGGTTTTTATGGTTGTATTCTCATCTTTTTGGACTCGTTTGATAGAATGGAAGATATATTACAGAAATAGACATAATTTTGATTGCTTTCATGATGAAAAGTACCTTGAAATTGAGCTCAAAGTAGCGGAAATGTTCGATTTTTGCCAATGTTCAATGAACTTTGTGTAAGTCAAGTTGGTTAATTTTATTAAGTGTATTCTAACCTAGCCACTCTGTAATCCGGCAAACTCAGTAATCCGGCACACTACAGGTCCCAATGATGCCAGATTTGTGATGGAGGACCTGTACTTCATTCAAGCATACTAACAAAAGAATTTATTATGACTTACAGATGACTTAGGGTAATAAATATGACCGATGAATTAGGGTAATAAATATGATTTAGGGCAATAAATGTGTTCCAACTGCCTTAGGGTTAACA
This sequence comes from Cherax quadricarinatus, assembly GCF_026875155.1. Lineage (NCBI taxonomy): Eukaryota > Metazoa > Arthropoda > Malacostraca > Decapoda > Parastacidae > Cherax > Cherax quadricarinatus. Next base: position 32,737,686 of record NC_069435.1, on the reverse strand, counting down.
TGTACAACTTACAGATGACTTATGATAATATATATGATGTACAGATTACTTGGGGGTAATAAATAATGATTACAGATGGCTTAGGGTAATATGTCTAATTTACAGATGACTTACTGTAATAAATGTGACAAACAAATGACCTAGGAAAAAACTGAAAAGATTGCAAAAGATCATGTTATAGATTAGTACTGTGATTAACTTTCTGACAAAACTGTCTACACAGAAATTAAAAGGAGCCAGTCCCTTCAGGATTACTTAGAGTCTTGGAAAGTTTTACATTAACAAATGGAAAAAAATTATAGTTTATCATTCTGCAGTAGTACATCAATAAATTAGCATTCTAAATGATATAACCTCCCAAAACCCAATATAAAAAAAAAGTTATCCTATAAATTTGTAGCAGCTGGTCATAAATGCCAGTGCATTTTCAGGTGGTCCACTGATGCCAGTCAAGAACTTGTTTCAAGAAATTGTACCTATCCTCCCCATCCTTATATCAAACTTGATCACTTCCCATTTCCTAAGTTCTATATAACCTCTATGGGTTTATCACATTTTCTTGACTAAGATATCTATAATGTGAAAGTACTTTTTTTCTGGGGGGGGGGAGGGTGGAGGGAGGGGGTCATCCTAGAGACTTAGAGGGCTGTTCAAAAACAATGTGGTTATGTATGCCTATCTTTTAGGTACCTGTAGCTCGACTGTTGGCACACTCAGCTCACACACTTAGGTCTGGGGGTCAATCCCTGTTATGGCGGGAATGTTGGAATGTTTCCTTAAATACCAATTTTCAGTATTCACCCACCAGTAAATGGGTTCCTGGGTGGTAGTCAACGGGTGTGGGTTGCATCCTGGAGCAAAATTGACTTAATTTGTCAGAAATGCTCTGAAAACATGGAATTTTATATCAGGGGGACCCTAAACCAGCGATGGCATCGATTAACGATAAATCTGACTAGCGATACATTTTAACGCAAAAATTTTGCCTCGGCTAGTGTGAAAAACCCGCCCACGCTATTTGTTCCATGAGACGCGCCCCTTTTGGGCCTGGGTCCTCACTTCCCCCCGGGGGTGCCTGTTTAAAAGCCAGCCACCGCGGCGTTCCCAAACTACAACGGAACTTTTCATTTTACACAGCCTTTGTAGTGATTGCCCCTGCAAAAAGTCCCCAGGGGCCCCCAAAGAAAGCTTCTAGTGCAACCCTCAGAAAAAAGGGGTGAAAATTTAATGGATGAAAAGAGTCATTGCTAAGTATGAAAGTGGGTGGTGCCCTTGAGTGGTCGGTTGTTAATAACCCCCAATAAACAATGCTACTCTGTGGGCAAGAAACGGAAATCAAGGAAGCGTTCTTGCCAAAGGGAACTATGTTTTCGAAACTGAGATCGAAAAGCGGTAAAAAGTTGAGAGACCTTATTGGTGTGGATAAAAAAAAAAACGGGAGATAGCATCTCTAAAGAAATTTTATTGTAAAAAGGGGTAAAGTTCATGACGATTTAAAAAAAAAAACCCAGCAACTGTGATGTGAGTGAAATTTTAAAGGCCCGCAAAGGGTTTGGGTTTTAGAGATTTAAGAAACAGTGACATCATAGGTGATAAGGATGGTGGGTGCGTTCAGACCAAAAGCGGGTGAAAAATATGTGCAGGAATTAAGGAGACATAGACAGTGAAGGGCTGAAACCCGAAAAAGTGTTTAATTTTACGAAACAGGGCCTGTTTTGGAAGAAAAAGCCAAACGATCAATTTCTCAGCAGGAAAAGGCACTCCCAGGACATAAGCCTATAAAGCCCCCCTTATTGTTGATGTGTGCAAGCTAGTGGTGATGCAAGTGAAGCCTTTATTGGTGTACCACTCTGAAACTCCAGAGTGTTCAGGAAAAACAAAGTCGTCAAGGCTAATTTGGTGTGCTGTGGAGGGCCAAACAGTAAGGCTTTGGTCACTAGGGACTTTTTCTATGACTGGTTACACCATGCATTTGCCCCCAGTGTGAAAAATTACCCAACTGAAAAGAAATTAGACTTTAAGTGCCTCCTGGTATTAGACAATGCTCCTGGTCATCCTTCAGACTTGGCAGAGCGACTTTCTAGGGACATGACTTCATTAAGGTGAAGTTTTGCCTCCTAATACCACTCCTCTCCTGCAGCCCATGGACCAGCAGGTCATTTCCAACTTCAAGAAACTGTACACAAAAGCTATGTTTGAAAGGTGCTTTGTAGTGACCTCAGAACTCAACTGACTCTAAGAGAGTTTTGGAAAGATCATTTTACCATCCTCAATTGTGAAAAACATTATAGGTAAGACTTGGGGGGAAGTGACTAAGAGGACCTTGAACTTGCTTGGAAAAAAACTGTGGCCAGAATGTGTAGACAAAAGGGATTTTGAAGGGTTTTGAGGCTAACCCTGAAAATCCTATGCCAGTTGAGGAATCCATTGTGGCATTGGGGAAGTTCTTGGGGTTGGAGGTTAGTGGGGAGGATGTGGAAGAGCTGGTGGAGGAGGACAATGATGAACTAACCACTGATGAGCTGCTAGATCATTTTGAACAGCAAGAGGGCAGACCTGAGGAAACTGCTCGGAGGAGGGGAAAGAGAAAACTGAAGAAGTTGTCTATTCTAAGATTAAGGAAATGTGTGCAAAGTGGCTTGAAGTGCAAACCTTTTTTGATGAAAATCACCCTGACACAGCTACTGCAAGCCGTGTTGGCAACCTGTACACTGACAATGTTGTAAACCACTTTAGGAAAGTCATAAAGGAACGAGAGGTACAGGTATCTATGGACAGATATGTTGTGCGACAGAAGTCGAGTGACTCTGAAGCTGGTCCTAGTGGCATTAAAAGAACAAGGGAAGTAACCCCAGAAAAAGACTTGCTACCTCAAGTGCTAAGAAGGGGATTCCCCTTCTAAACACTAAGAAGATCAACAGTCTCCCCTCCTCCCATCCCATCAATCATCACCAGATCTTCAATAAAGGTAAGTGTCATGTAACTGTGCATGTCTTCTTCAGTTTGTGTGTATTAAAATTAATATTTCATGTGGTAAAATTTTTTTTTTCAACACTTTGGGGTGTCTTACACGGATTAATTTGATTTCCATTATTTCTTATGGGGAAAATTAACTTGACTAACGATTATTTCGATTAACGATGAGCTCTCAGGAACGGATTAATATCGCTGGTTGAGGGTCCACTGTACAGTAGGGCCCCACTTTACGGCATTTTGCTTTACAGCGTTCTTTACACATATGCTGCTATATATGATAATTTATGTAACTGTATTTGTGTATACCTGAATAAACTTACTTAACATGCTGTCTTCCCCACCACCCATGCCGTCTTCCCCACCACCCACACCATCTTCCCCATAACCCACGCTGTCTTTCTGGTGTCCTGGGCATTGGTTTCAACCACAAACTCCTCAAACCATGAAATTCATCTCCATGACACTTCCATCTGTGTTAGAACAATCACTCAGGAAAAGAAGAGTCCAAGTTCGCCGGGAAATGAGGTATTCCTTATCGCTAGGCATTGTGAACAAGGCGTACTGAATTGGCACTCCCACAATGCACTGCAGCCTCCCCAATTTTTTTTATACTGCGGACACTGAGCACACAGACTCATTCTCTCACATGTAGGCCTATCAGCTTTCTCCTGCCAGATTTGAAGCCACTAGAATTTTGGTATAGTATTACAGGACCAACACTGGCTTTCATAGGATAAGAACATAAGATAAATAGAAGGAACACTGCAGCAGGCCTACTGGCCCATGAGAGGCAGGTCCAATTCTCCCACCGGCTTAAGCCAATGACTTAACCTAGTCAGGTCAGTCACATTCGCTGCAGGGAGGAACACAAGCTAGTCAGATCCAACTCACACCCACCCACACCCACTCATGTATTTATCCAACCTCTTTTTTAAACCACACAATGTCTTAGCCTTCTATGTCGGTACTCGGGAGTTTGTTCCACTCATCCACAACTCTATTACCAAACCAGTGCTTTCCTATATCCTTCATGAATCTGAATTTTTCCAACTTAAAACCACTGCTGCGAGTCCTGTCTAGGATAGATATTTTTAGCATGCTATTTACATCCCCTTCATTAATTCCTGTTTTCCATTTATACACCTCAATCATATCCCCCCAAACTCGACGCCTTTCCAGAAGAGTGCAGATTCAAGGTCCTCGGTCTATCCTCATAGGGAAGATTTCCGATACATGGGATCAACTTTGTCATCCTCCTTTGTACATTTTCCAGTGCATTTATATCCTTTCTTTAATACGGTGACCAAAATTGTGCAGCATAATCTAAATGAGGCCTAACCAAAGATATATAGAGTTGAAGAACAACCTGAGGACTTCTATTATTTATGCTTCTTGATATGAAGCCAAGGATTCTGTTAGCTTTATTGCGAACACTTATGCACTTTTATCTTGGTTTCAGATTAGTACTGTTAACCAGAACTCCTAAATCCTTTTTGCAATTCATAATATTAAGATCTACATTATTTAGTTTATATGAGGCATTGTTGTTTCCCTGTCCAACATTTAGAACTTTGCATTTGTCTATAATAAATTGCATCTGCCACTTCTCCAACCACTGCATCAGTCTATTCAAATCATTTTGGAGTGCTCTAATATCCTCATTAGAATGAATTGGATGTCCTATTTTGGTGTCATCAGCAAATTTGCTTATGTCACTATTTATTCCCTCATCTATGTCATTTATGTAAATTGTGAACAACAAGGGGCCCAATCAAGCTGTAATATTACAGGACCGATAGTGAAAGGGTTGATAAATTAGACACATGTGCAATGCTTGGGTATCTTTATTGAGCAAACATTTCACCACAAAGTAGCTTCATCAGTCCATACGAAGGAGAAACATGAAGAACAGGAGGAGAATGAAGTAATCAGTCCCTCAACCTTGAGTCGATGTGGTCAGTCCATCAATCTTGAATAGAATACAGCATATGTGCAACAGCAAAGAACTACAGACCAATAGCACTAACATCCCATATCATAAAAATCTTTGAAAGGGTCCTAAGAAGCAAGATCACCACCCATCTAGAAACCCAACAGTTACACAACCCAGGGCAACATGGGTTTAGAACGGGTCACTCCTGTCTGTCTCAACTATTGGATCACTACGACAAGGTCCTAAATGCACTAGAAGACGAAAAGAATGCAGATGTAATATATACAGACTTTGCAAAAGCCTTCGACAAGTGTGACCATGGCGTAATAGCGCACAAAATGCGTGCTAAAGGAATAACAGGAAAAGTCGGTCGATGGATCTATAATTTCCTCACTAACAGAACACAGAGAGTAGTCGTCAACAGAGTAAAGTCCGAGGCAGCTACTGTGAAAAGCTCTGTTCCACAAGGCACAGTACTCGCTCCCATCTTGTTCCTCATCCTCATATCCGACATAGACAAGGATGTCAGCCACAGCACCGTGTCTTCCTTTGCAGATGACACCCGAATCTGCATGACAGTGTCTTCCATTGCAGACACTGCAAGGCTCCAGGCGGACATCAACCAAATCTTTCAGTGGGCTGCAGAAAACAATATGAAGTTCAACGATGAGAAATTTCAATTACTCAGATATGGTAAACACGAGGAAATTAAATCTTCATCAGAGTACAAAACAATTCTGGCCACAAATAGAGCGAAACACCAACGTCAAAGACCTGGGAGTGATCATGTCGGAGGATCTCACCTTCAAGGACCATAACATTGTATCAATCGCATCTGCTAGAAAAATGACAGGATGGATAATGAGAACCTTCAAAACTAGGGAGGCCAAGCCCATGATGACACTCTTCAGGTCACTTGTTCTATCTAGGCTGGAATATTGCTGCACACTAACAGCACCTTTCAAGGCAGGTGAAATTGCTGACCTAGAAAATGTACAGAGAACCTTCACGGCGCGCATAACGGAGATAAAACACCTCAATTACTGGGAGCGCTTGAGGTTCCTAAACCTGTATTCCCTGGAACACAGGCGGGAGAGATACATGATTATATACACCTGGAAAATCCTAGAGGAACTAGTACCGAACTTGCACACGAAAATCACTCACTACGAAAGCAAAAGACTTGGCAGACGATGCACCATCCCCCCAATGAAAAGCAGGGGTGTCATTAGCACGTTAAGAGACCATACAATAAGTGTCAGGGGTCCGAGACTGTTCAACTGCCTCCCAGCATACATAAGGGGGATTACCAACAGACCCCTGGCAGTCTTCAAGCTGGCACTGGACAAGCACCTAAAGTCGATGCCTGACCAGCTGGGCTGTGGCTCGTACGTTGGTTTGCATGCAGCCAGCAGCAACAGCCTGGTTGATCAGGCTCTGATCCACCAGGAGGCCTGGTCACAGACCGGGCCGCGGGAGCGTTGACCCCCGGAACTCTCTCCAGGTAAACTCCAGGTAATATACCATAGGCAGGAGAGGTGCAGCAGACGTAGGTGGTGTCACATTTGTTCAATGTGGAAGTAGGTCGTGCCCAAGGGTTAGGCAAGCGAAGAATTCCCAAGTATTAAGATCCCAAGAAGTTGCAATGTCTGACAGGATTGTAGATGAATGGTTCAGAGAACGGACACGTTGATAAATTAGACAAATGTGCAACTCTTGGGTATCTTTATTGAGGAAACGTTTCGCAACAAAGTGGCTTCATCAGTCCATACAAAGGAGAAACATGAAGAACATGAGGGGAGTGAGGTTCTCTGAACCATTCATCTACAATCCAGTCAGACATTGCAACTTCTTGGGATCTTAATACTTGGGAATTCTTCGCTTGCCTAACCCTTGGGCACAACCTACTTCCACACTGAACAAATGTGACACCACCTACTTCTGCTGCACCTCTCCTGCCTACGGAATATAAGTGACTTCTCCGCACATATGCTGTATTCTATTCAACATCGATGGACTGACCACATCGACTCAAGGATGAGGGACTGATTACCTCATTCTCCTCCTGTTCTTCACGTTTCTCCTTTGTATGGACCGATGAAACCACTTTGTGGTGAAACATTTTCTAAATAAAGATACCCAAGAGTTGCACATGTGTCTAATTTATCAACAGGTCGGTTCTCTGAACCATTCATCTACAGAGAAAGGGTTAATGAAGCTGTATTCATCCACTAAATTTTCCTCCAAGCCAGGAGGGTGAGCAGGAGCACTGTCCATTACCAGAAGTGCCCTTAACGGTAAGTTTTTCCTGCAAGGTACTGATTCACACATAAGGCAAGCTTTACCATTAGCCCTCCACATTACAATGAGTTTACTTTTTATCATACTGTTTTCCTTAAGCACCCTTGGATTTTCAGAGTGGTAGACTAGCCCCATGGCTTGGTGGCTAAAGCTCTCGCTTCACACGGCAAAGATTCGGGTTCAATTCCCGGCAAAAGTAGAAACATTGGATGTGTTTCCTTACACCGGTTGTCTATGTTCCCCATCAGCAAAATGGGTACCTGGGTATTAGTCGACTGGTGTGAGTCGCATCCTGGGACAAAACTGAGTTAATCTGCCTGAAATGCTCTGCATAACAAGCAGCTTTCTATATAGTAGTACAGTGGACCCTCTGCTAACGATATTAATCCGTTCCTGAGAGCTCATCATTAGACGAAATTATCGTTAGCTGAATTAATTTTCCCCATAAGAAATAATGGAAATCCAATTAATCCGTTCCAGACAGCCAAAAGTATTAAAAAAAAAAAAAAACTTTTTTTTACATGAAATACACATTTCCCTACAAAGGAAACAATGAGGCATGCACAATAAATACATAAATAAATACTAAAATGACACCTTTATTGAAGAGTACACCTACCATCCGACTTATGACCGAGTTCGGTTCCGAGAAACTGGTTGTAAGTCAAAATGGACGTAAGTCGAACTTTACTACTGAATATCAACATCACATTTTTGTAAAGACTTTATTTTATTATTTTATTTTGGTATTTCATGTTTTACTTTACTTTTTATGCTGTTAGTACTGTATTTTATACTGTAAGGTTTAGGATAAGCACTGTGTACAACACAAAAAGTTGTTTATTTCCCAGAAATTTGGCAAAAAAAACACGGTCGTAAGTCGAGTGGTCGCAAGTCGAGCAGGTCGTAAGTCGGATGGTAGGTGTACTGAGTGATAAGAGACTGTTTTTCTTGAACACTCTGGGATTTTCAGAGTGATACATGAGTAAAGGCTTCACTTTGCAATCCTCACTAGCATTACAACAAAACAAGAAAGTTAGCCTGTCTTTCATAGGCTTGTGTCCTGGAAGTGCCTTTTCCCCCTGAGTAATGTGGTCCTGTTTGGCATTTTCTTCCAGAACAGGCCTGTTTCATCACAAATGAACACTTGTTGGGGTTGGAATTTTTCAGCTTCACCATGCCTTATCACACTGTGTATGCCACTATGATTCTTAAATCTCTCAGACCAACCTTTGCTGGCCTTAAATTCACCAATATGAGCACTAGTTCTAGGCATCTTTTCCTGTTCAACTGGGTGTTAGTTGACTGGTGTGGGTCGCATCCTGGGGGACAAGATTAAGGACCCCAATCAAAATAAGTTAGGCAGTGCTCGATGACTCACTGACTTTCTTGGGTTATCCTGGGTGGCTAACCCTCTGGGGTTAATTGTTTCTCATTAAGCCACACCAACAACAGTCTCTCAACATCTTCGAGTAGTACGGCTGACAGTGGTGCAGCAACAGCTGATGGTGGTGCAGCAGCAGCTGACCGTGGTAGGATAGTATTTCGATAGTATTTCTCACCCTTTTTACCACAGGATTGGCACTAGAAGCTTTCTTTGGGCCCATGGTGGCTTATTTAGCAGTTACAAGCACTATAAACAATGGAATACAGTGGACCCCTGCCTTACGATATTAATCCGTTCCTGAGAGCTCATCGTAAGCCGAAATTATCATTAATTTTCCCCATAAGAAATAATGGAAATCAAATTAATCCATTCCTGACACCCCAAAGTATGAAAGAAAACATTTTTTTTTACCACATGAAATATTAATTTTAATACACACAAACTGAAGAAGACATGCACAATTACTAGTACAGTGGACCCCCGCATAACGATTACCTCCGAATGTGACCAATTATGTAAGTGTATTTATGTAAGTGCGTTTGTATGTGTATGTTTGGGGGTCTGAAATGGACTAATCTACTTCACAATATTTCTTATGGGAACAAATTCGGTCAGTACTGGCACCTGAACATACTTCTGGAGTGAAAAAATATCATTAACCGGGGGTCCACTGTACTCTACTAAGAATAGAATACATGACACTTACCTTTATTGAAGATCTGGTGATGATTGATGGGATGGGAGGAGGGGAGAGTGTGGAAATTATTGTTTAGAAGGGAAATCCCCTTGCATTAGGACTTGAGGTAGCAAGTCCTTTTCTGCAGTTACCTCCCCTCTTCTTTTAATGCCTCTAGGACCAGCTTGAGAGTCACTGGACCTCTGTCACACAACAAATCTGTCCACAGAGCTCTGTACCTCCCGTTCCTTTAAGACTTTCCTAAAATGGGCCATAACATTGTCGTTGTACAGGTTGCCAACACGGCTTGCAGCAGCTGTGTCAGGGTGATTTTGATCCATAAAGGTTTGCAGTTCAACCCACTTTGCACACATTTCCTTAATCTCTTTTTTCAATTCCATACTAATTCTCGCCCTTTTCTTGGGGTCCATGGTGACTTATTTTGCAGTTACAAGCACTAAAAACACTGGGATAATGTGAAATGTACCGAATGTATGCGTAGATGCAACTGTACTGGCTGGCTTGTAAACACTGGGGCTGAGGCCACACGTGGGACGCATCCTGGATGAATCACATAAGGCGAGTTTTTTATCATGAAGCGAGGCAAAGTTTTGCAGATTTAACGTAACGCGATGCGTTCGTAAGGCGGGGGTCCACTGTAATACAAAATGTATCGAATGTATGCATGAAACCAGCCACCCTAGCTTGTAAACAATAACAGCAGGGCAGCTGAGGCACTCAGGCTGGATGGACAGGTTCGAGATGAATCACATTGGGCGAGTTTTTTATCGTTAGCCAGGCCAAAAATTTTACGCTCCAACGCTTCATTGGGCGAATTTAATGTTATGCGATGCGTTCGTTAGCCGAGGGTCCACTGTATGTCAGTGATGTCAGCTAGGCCTGTATACCTTGTACATGTACTTGTAGAAATAAAAATATTATTATTATTATTATTATTATTATTATTATTATTATTATTATGGTTTAATTTTGCAGTCCCCACTATGAGGTCTGGTCTCAGACTGAGCCGTAGGGGCATTGATCCCCGAAACCCTCTCCAGGTATACTCCAGGCATAGCATTACCACACAGAGTGTGGTAATGTCTTTCATGGCTTGTGTCCTGGTAATGATTTTTCTTCTTGTGTGATGTAGGTTCTCTTAGGCATTCTTTTCCAAAAGAAGCCAGTTTCATTACAATTAAAAAACTGTTGAGGAATAAATCCCTCAATGTCTACATAGGGTTTTAAATTCCTTAACAAACTTTTCAATCTCATCTCTGTTAGAGTGGCAGCCTCCCCATGCCTTACTACATTATGAATCCCACTCCTATTTTTAAACCAATTAAACAAGTCCCTACTTGCCTTAAATTCATCACTTTCAGCACTGTTTCCCAGGGTGTCTTGCCTAAGAACACTATATAACTGCTTCGCTTTTCCACAAATTATTGTTTCAGAAATACTGTCACAGGCCGATTGTTTTTCGTTAATCAACACTAAAAAAAGTTTTTACAGTTCTTTAATTATTTGTGACCTATTCACAGCAAGAATTTTCACTCCTTTTGCAACATAGCTCCTTTTATTGCCTGTTTATTTTTCAATATGGACAATATGATGGATTTTGCCATACCATATTGAGTGGCCATGTCCAACACACATGTTCCACTTTCCCACTTAGCAATGAGTTCTTTTTTTCACTTTAATTGTTGTTCTCACTGCTTCCGTTTTAGGCTTGTTTTGGTCACTACTCTTTTTTGGGGCCATGATTAATTATTTTCAATGAAAATATTTAAAAAAACACCTGAGAATAACAATGAAATACCAAAAAATTTCGGCTTGACAAAGCTCCTGGAGAGCGAAACGTTGCCACAATAAAATGTCACATTAGTTGCACTTGTGTCCTTTTACTTTACCCAAAAATTTCACAGAGCTTTTACAAATGATGCTTAATGAATGAAAGCTGATCAACTGAGTGCATGATGCTTTGATTTCATCCAAATGAGCCATTTTATTTAGGTTGAATATCAGGGCAACATCCAAATACCAAGTCAAATTCTTCTTGAAAAAGTGGGGAAATATCAAGTTGTATGAATATAAGGACATACGAATATTGAGGTTACACTTTATACAGCCTCTCCTCACTTAACGACGGAGTTCCACTAAGACCACGCCGTTAAACGAATTTGTCGCTAAGTGAGGAGCATACTATAATGGTAGTGAGTTTGTGTCAACCATCTTTGATACTGTAATAAAGTTGGTAGAATTACCGACAATATGTAAAGTAAAAGGACACAAGTGCAACTAATGTGACATTTTATTGTGGCAACGTTTTGCTCTCCAGGAGCTTTATCAAGCTTGATAAAGCTCCTGGAGAGCAAAACGTTGCCACAATAAAATGTCACATTAGTTGCACTTGTGTCCTTTTACTTTACATCTCTGATACTGTTTTAATGTCACCTGTGCACCATTATAGCATTTCTGGTATATTTTTAAGTGTTTATACAGTAGTGTATTGTATATTGAAAAAAACAGAATATAGGAAATCAGCTCTAATATACATTATTTAGGTATGAATACTGGTCAGAGAAGCCCATCGTAAGTCCAAGGCGTCGGTAAACGAGTACGTTGCTTAGTGAGGAGAGGCTGTAATTATATTCATAATGTAACTGCCAAGAAATTATGCACACTATGGTACATCACTCATTACAACTGATTACAGTTCAGGGTGACTTGACATTAGCAACTCACAGCTTACCTTAGAATTAACACTAAGAGTGAATGACTTGTGTCCACTCATTTCTAGTTTGTTACTTCATAAATATGGGCAACTTGAATTAGCAACTTCAGTAGAACAGCAGTTCTGCAAAAAAAAAAAATAAATAAATAAAAATGGTGTGATTAAAAGCCACCACTGTACCAGTATTTTACAAACAATTCAATCATTATGATTTTTTTTTCTGAAGACGTGACATATTGAGTATAGGAAAAGTTTTAAAAACAAGTTTTTAAAGAGAAAGTAGAGGGTCAGTCTATTCATGAGCAATACTTTTGAGAAGTTGAAATCCTTATATACCTACCACATGCTAGATTCTTCTTTGGTGCATTAAGGGCAAAAGCACACTCAGAAACCATATTCCACCTTAACAATATATATAAATTTGATATTTACTAGTTTACCTGACCAGCCAGGCTGTGGCTCATACGTTGGTTTGCATGCGACCAACAGTAACAGCCTGGCTGATCAGGCCCTGATCCACCATGACGCCTGGTCACAGACTGGGCCATTGACCCCCGGAACCCTCTCCAGGTATAGTCCAGATAATTTATTTGTACCACCCTCTTCCCTTCTTTTCTTTGTCACATTTACAAGGTCACCTCAGCTTATGCCATACTGAGCTCTGCTTCCCAGTTTCCAGGGAAGAAATACTGCCCGAAGCTGCTGCGAATACGGAAAGAAACAGGAACAAAAAGTTCCTAATTAGGTCAACTGGACCCCACGCCAGAACAGCCTTAACTTTTCTAGTAAAAGGATTGCACAGTTATGTATAATACACACACTGATGGGAAATATAAGTTTATTTAGGCACAGGTACACATGAGTACAATCATCATGCATAGTGTAAATTACCTAGGATAACCCAAAAAATTCAGTGATTTATTTCTATTAGGGTTCTTATATTATTAGTATTATAATGCCAAACTAGTGGGAGTTATAAGGAATGGAAGGCAGTAAGGTTTCATCCAAGGAAGGTAAGGACAGGTCTAATACCTTGTATCATATAACTCTCTTCAACGGCATGCAAACAAATAGAAAGTGACTTCATTTCATTAACCTGAACCACAATAACCCAAGCTTATTTTTTTACAAGAACATCATTTGGAAATATAGCTATGAATACGAGAGCTGCCGAGCATTATTACTATTCATGTTGTTGTGGGTAACAGTAGTGAACAATGTTCAGTATAACAAAGTTATTTTTTTTCTTCTACTTGATGTTGGTGTTTCCAGGGCCACTTGCAGCAGACGCCGTCTCAAGTCCAGCTTCACCGAGTCCGGGGAACAAACTTCGACCACAGAGGAAGCAATTTATTTATTGATTTATTTATTTTATGTCTTTGCAAACAGTAAATAACTTTAAGAACAGGTATATGTAAGTACAGTCGTCATACATAGTATAAATTACCTAGGATAACCCTAAAAAGTCAAAAGTGACTTATTTCCAATGGGGTCAGGAACATGACTAGCAGAGATACTGCCAATGGACCCTAATGGAAATAAGTCACTCTGTCTGACTTTTTGGGTTATCCCAGGTACTTTGCACATATGCTGCTATGTATGATAATTCTGTGTAACTGTATTTGTGCATACCTGAATAAACTTACTTACTTACTTACTTACTTGCCAAACTTGCATTCAATAACTATATGAAGAATCTGAAATAAAGAATTAGTGGTAGTAAGATATTTTTTGAGATTATATTCTTTACTGTACTGTGTACAACAAACTATATGAAGTAAATATAAAATACGAAATTATTAATATTTCTTTCTAGTGTTATAACAATGCTTAATGGGGTCTCACAAAGACCATTGAGACCTCTGTAATCCTGGTTTTTTCTTTTCTTTTTTTTGGTGTGTGTGTGTGTGTACTCACCTATTTGTACTCACCTATTTGTGGTTGCAGGGGTCGAGTCTTAGCTCCTGGCCCCGCCTCTTCACCGGTTGCTACTGGGCCCTCTCTCTCCCCACTCCATGAGCTTTATCAAACCTCGTCTTAAAACTGTGTATGGTTCCTGCCTCCACTACGTCATTTTCTAGGCTATTCCACTGCCTGACAACTCGATGACTGAAGAAATACTTCCTAATATCTCTCTGACTCATTTGTGTCTTCAACTTCCAATTGTGGCCTCTTGTTTCTGTGTCCCCTCCCTGGAACATCCTGTCTTTGTCCACCTTGTCTATTCCACGCAGTATTTTATATGTCGTTATCATGTCTCCCCTGACCCTCCTGTCCTCCAGTGTCGTCAGGCCGATTTCCCTTAATCTTTCTTCATAGGACATTCCCCTTAGCTCTGGAACTAACCTTGTCGCAAACCTTTGTACTTTCTCTAGTTTCTTGACGTGCTTTATCAAGTGCGGGTTCCAAACAGGTGCTGCATACTCCAGTATGGGCCTGACATACACGGTGTACAGTGTCTTGAACGATTCCTTACTAAGTATCGGAATGCTGTTCTCAGGTTTGCCAGGCGCCCATATGCTGCAGCAGTTATCTGGTTGATGTGTGCTTCCGGAGACATGCTCGGTGTTATACTCACCCCAAGATCTTTCTCCTTGAGTGAGGTTTGCAGTCTTTGGCCACCTAGCCTATACTCTGTCTGTGGTCTTCTGTGCCCTTCCCCTATCTTCATGACTTTGCATTTGGCAGGATTAAATTCGAGAAGCCATTTGCTGGACCAGGTGTCCAGTCTGTCCAGGTCTCTTTGAAGTCCTGCCTGGTCCTCATCTGATTTAATTCTCCTCATTAACTTCACATCATCTGCAAACAGGGACACTTCTGAGTCGAACCCTTTCCCATCACGCGTTACATATACCAAAAATAGCATGGTCAAGGATCGCCCCCTGTGGGACCCCCTCTCGCAGGTGCCCATTGTGAAATCATTACGTACCAACTCGTTGCCTCCTGTAGGTATTCTCGATCCTTGCAGTGCCCTTCCTGTTTATAGCCTGATGCTTAGCTTCTGCCTAATCCTTGTGGGAACTGAGTAAAAGGCCTTTCTTGCAGCCCAAGAAGATGCAACAACCCACCCCTCTCTCTCGTGTGTGTATGTGTGTGTTTTTTTTGGCGCTAACGCTCACGGGATGAGCGCGGATGCACAAAAAACTAGCGGTTAGGGGCCAACTAAAACAATGCAAACGAAATTGAGAAATAAACAATACCTTCACAACCTATAGAGGAAGCAGGTGGGAAAACAAATCAAATAAACCCCGAATATCCAAAATTTTTGCAAAGGAAAAATTCCCAAGCTCTAATGTACTTAAAAATTCCAAAAAACCCAAAACAAGGATTTTAGGGACCCGGCTTTTTCCCCCCAAAAACCCTTATTGCAACAAAGATGAAGGTTGTGTTTCTAGACCCACCAGGACAAGGGTGCAGAAATTAAATGCTCCATGAGTTTACCAAGAAACGAAGTAGAACAGTAGCTCTGTAAGAGCTGTGCTGAGAATAATCCTTATCCGGTTTCAAGATTGAAAGCAGGAGAAAACACTTAAACTCATACAGGAAGACGCCAGTGGACCAGCTGACGTTGGTGTCTAGGAAAATATCCAGACAAGGGAAAGAAAGATTATGAAGAAGAGAGTAAGGGATGTCCCCACCCTGGGCGGGCCGTGGAGGAATGGGGATGCAAGGGAAACTCAGGTGCTGGCTGGTAAATCTGGAAGAATGAATGAGAGCAACACCATTGCGTCATGGTAAAGAGAAGTCTCACTTGTGACGCCAACTCCAGCTTATTCATATCACTTCTGCTCTAGTATATAAAGTATGCTTATGTTTTAAGGACTGATCACCTCTTAAGGAGATAAATGGTATAAAATACCAACACGAAGTAAAAGTATACACAAATGCCAGTCTTCAAGCTGGCACTGGACAAGCACCTAAAGTCGGTACCTGACCAGCCGGGCTGTGGCTCGTACGTTGGTTTGCGTGCAGCCAGCAGTAACAGCCTGGTTGATCAGGCTCTGATCCACCAGGAGGCCTGGTCACAGACCGGGCCGCGGGGGCGTTGACCCCCGGAACTCTCTCCAGGTAAACTCCAGGTAATGGGATTGACAACGTTTTGCCTATACAGTACGTTTTTTCAAGTCATAAACAGATCTATCTGAGCAGAGAGTACGTAAGTATATGTAGGGAGTTTAGTGACGTGAAGGATCAGGTGAGGAATATTGAAGCTGATGTCTGAGAAGAGGTAACATTTGAGAAGGATCCGTCCGGCATGGCTCAGTAGGTCTGTTGCTATGTAGGATAATGATGAAGTTTCCTGGTAAGAGGTTCAGCTATGTTGTAAAAGCTGTTGTTCTGGATGAAATTATTGGATATACAGATAAGTGATGATTCCAGGATCCTGCGCTTCTGGGTGTCTGCTTCTCTGGCGATGAGCTTTGCATCCTGTATTTAACTAAATGGTTCCAGGAGCTTCGGTGTAAAACACATGCTCTCCTCATGTTTTCCATTCTGCTGGCAGAATTAATAAGACACATGTGCGACACGTATGCATTATTATTGACTAAGCGTTTATTCTGCCAGCAGGCTTCTTCAGTCGAATACAGAGGTAGTTATGAAACTGGAGACTGGAAAAAAATGGAGGTAATTTGAGATGTTCAGTCCCTCAGGCTTGAAAGAAGGTACTGCTTCAGAGTAAGGAAGCTGCGCTGTATGATCCTTGTAGGTTTAGCGCTTTATAATAATAATAATAATAATAATAATAATAATAATAATAATAATAATAATAATAATAATAATAATAATAATAATAATAATAATGATAATAATAATAATAATAATAATAATAATAATAATAATAATAATCAGAGTAAAGGACTGACCTGACCACCTTCTATCAAGGCTGAGGGACTAGTAATTATCCTAGTACATAAACCACCGCCAACAACGGCTGAGGAATTCGCAGATCAGTTAAGATAGCTCTCTCGTTAGGCTAGAAAATCCTACACCAAATATTATCCTCCATGGAGATTTGAAGAATTGAGACACTTATGCAACATATGGGAATTTTTATTGAAGAAACGTTTCGCCACACAGTGGCTTCATCAGTCTTACACAAAGCAGGAAGGTATAAGGAGAGGAGGAGTTTGAGGTAATTAGTCCCTCAGCCTGGAGTCGATGTGTTCAGTTCATCTTCTACAAGACTGATGGACTGAACACATCGTCTCCAGGCTGAGGGACTGATTACCTCAAACTCTTCCTCTACTTATACCTTCCTGCTTTGTATAAGACTGATGAAGCCACTCCAGGCTGAGGGACTGATTACCTCAAACTCTTCCTCTACTTATACCTTCCTGCTTTGTATAAGACTGATGAAGCCACTGTGTGGCGAAACGTTTCTTCAATAAAGATTCCCATATGTTGCATAAGTGTCTCAATTCTTCAACTTGTCGGTTTTCAAAACCATTCATCACACCTTGGAGATTTCAAACTCCCACATGCAAAATGGAAGATGGCTCAACACAACGTTATACCAGAAATAGCTCCTGGAAGCACTCTGGCTCAGCAGGTACATATCATTAGGTAAGACACATATGCAACAGTTAGGTATCTTTATTATGAAACGTTTCGCCTACACAGTAGGCTTCTTCAGTCAAGTACAGAAAAGTTGATAGAAGCAGAAGATACTTGAAGACGATGTAATCAGTCCATCACCCTTAAAGTTTTGAGGTGGTCAGTCCCTCAGTCTGGAGAAGAGCATTGTTCCGTAGTATGAAACAATATGGAGAAGAAGTGACAGGATGGAGCTTTTATAGCGCCAAGAGGTGAGACGTAGGCCACTAGGAGAGGTAAGAACTCAGATGTTGAGAAATCAGGTCCCTCTCAAATCCAGCCCCTCTCACTAGTGGAAGTTGTCGAAGTTGATTGCAGGTTCAATCTGTCAGACACTGCAACACAAGGGTATCTTGGTACAGACCTGCAATCAACTTCGACAACTTCCACTAGTGAGAGGGGCTGGATTTGAGAGGGACCTGATTTCTCAATTTCTGAGTTCTTACCTCTCCTAGTGGCCTACGTCTCACCTCTTGGCGCTATTAATCCCTTCCTTAAATCACTTGTTAAAGCAACTGCTCAAGAAGAAATTTCTCGCCTAGGTGGTAGTAATAAGTTATCACAAATTATATACACTGATGGATCTAAACAGGAGTCTTCTAGCAGGGCTGCATGTGCTCTTGTTGCCACCTCCCTAGTTAAGAACGATAATAAATTTGTTGAGTTAGGCATAAGAATTAACAACTGGGCGTCTACACTGCACACTGAATTGTTTGGAATCCTAATGGCGCTAAAACTAACCTATGACACTGAGCTTGACTCTGTCATCATTACTGATTCTATGTCATTATTGAAGGCTCTTGACTCATATAATGACTCCAACAACATGCTCATTGAAGAAGCCAGGTATAGATACTTAAAAATCAGGGATAAAGGAATTAATGTACAATTGCTATGGATCCCATTACTCATTGGATTACTCCTTCATGATAAAGTTGATATGTTAGCCAAGAAGAGTACCCAGAAGGAGAATGTAGAATATAACTTTGGTATATCTGTGTTTAGCATTAGGAATAATATTAGGAGAGAAGTAAATAATGAAAATGATTGTTATAGGAATGCAGTTAGAAGCCTGAATAGATCTATAACCCACTATGATAACATGAACGTAGATAAGTATGTTTAGGGAGCAACATGCAATGTGAACAGACTGACTGATGTTGTAGTGGCCAGGCTTAGGCTTAGTTACAAGTACTTCTGGCAGTTTGGGAGACACACAGATGATCAAACTAAATGCAAATTATGTAATCAGGCATTGTGAGGGAAAAGCTCAATAGATAGGAGTAGCGATATAGTAACGATAGTTTCATTGCGGCTACTAGTTAAGGTAGGGTAAGTCAAGCTCCTGTTTTTCCTGCCTTTTTTCCCCCTCCCTGAAAGTGATAGTTTGACTGCCGGCTGCTTGTTAACGTAGGGTCAGTCTAGCTCCCACTATCCCTTCCCCTCCCTCTTCCCCCCCCCCCGAAAGGTGACGTGTGGGGTTCTGGTCAAACAGTAAATCACTCGACTCACAGCTCCCAACACTACTGTAAGTACATGCCTGCCTTGTATTCTAGTGGATTTATTGGTTGAAAGCGTCACTTTTGACCAATAATAAACTTAGTCCTTTCAGTCTTGCTCTAGGTTGACTGTTGTAATAATCACCACATCTTTTGGGTATTGTACTTACCATGGAGAGTGATTTCTTAAGCAGTGGGTAACCTGTCTATCTTTCCAGCTTGGATGACAGAGAGGGTCACCTGTCAATCAACGAGGAGAAATGATGGAGAAGGACTAACGTCCAGAGACTTCCCCATTTTGGATTTAATTACCTGTGCACCTGTATGAAATTGCAGGACGTAACCCCACATCATTGCAGCAGTAAAGAACCTGCTTTCCTGTCATCGGGGTAGAATACTCAAGGCTCTATCTACTGTGAAGAACTAGCCAGTGGGTCGTAACCAACACCTGCGATCCCCATCCCCCATCATCAGCAACGGCTACGATTTCAACAACACAGTGTCACCAACACCAGACACCCCTATATATATTAGCGTTGAATTAAGTTATCATTTATATTTTTAATTTTTCATTTTCTTTAATGTAGGATTAATATTTCATATTTAAGTGTTTTATATTTTAAATTTCTATATAATAAAGTGTTTATGTTTGTCTGTTATTATTTCTTTTTCTATTCATTAATTTTCCTGAGGAGGAGCCAGCCTTAGTAATACTTACTGAAGTTGTTACAGGGCTGAGTAAGCCTTCACAAGTGGCGACCTTGCCAGGATTAACTCTACTGAAACATTCGCTGCCTGACCACGGTAGAGTGCGGTTGTGCTCTGCACCCCTCTGCTGTTTGTAGGCAAGCTCCCTTGTCAGTTACCTGGCTGCAGCGGTGTGAAGTGGTGCTGTCACGCCTCTGTTAACATAGGTGCACTGTGATCGTCAAGATGGTGGTTAGTCTGAGATGCAGGATAAATACTGTAGGCATTGAGCTACTTAAAGGAACGATAACGCCTAGTTCTGCGCAAGTCTTATTGCCAAAGATCATCCAGGAGACATATGGCATACAAGATAGTGACTTGTATGGTGTAGCATTAAACGGAAGCCAAAGAATATTTGTCAAACTGCTATCAGCTACAGTTTATGAATCGTTAGTCACCAGGTTTCAGGACGTAAGTCTTAGCGTCACACCAGCTGTCAGTGTAAGATTGATAGATGTTTCACGGCATTATACGTGGATCAAGTTACGCAACGTTCCCTTTGAGGCGGATGAGGATATAAGGAAAGTTTTTGAGACATATGGGATGGTGCATTATGCTCAACATGGTACATGGGCGGCAGGTGCCTATGCTGGTTATCCAGAGGGTTCTTTCAACCTCAAAATGACGTTGAGGCACCCAATACTGTCCTATGTGTATCTACAAGATTTCAGGACGCAGGTAATGGTAATGTACCCAGGACAACGATGTACATGCCACCTATGTGGTGAGTATGATCACATAGCGGCGACCTGTGACAAGCGAAGACGTGTGCCTGGACCTGTGGTGGATGTCGCAGCCCCTGCTTCAAAGGTGGCAGGTGAAAAACAAACATCGGATGGAGGGCGTGGTGTTTTGTGGAGTGAGATAGTGGATCGGGCACACAGGACTGGAGGTGAGTTGGAGTCCCTCCCCCAGCTGCCTGATCAGGTATCGTCTCCTGTGGATAAGGAGGAGCAGCAATTACAGGAGAAGGTTCTCGAGATTGAGGAAGAATTGGTGGAGGTGTTGAAGACTTTGTCACCACCAGAGAGGGATGTTACATCTGGGCGTGGTGTCATCGGAGAGCCGTCGCTTCCAGAAAGTCGGAAACATGATAATTTGGGACGTGATGGTGGTTTGGAGTCGTCTGTTGAATCATTAAACCATTCTCAGGTAGAGGCGGAGGTTCATCGAGAGGCAACATCTGATCAAGATATGTGTAACATGATGGTCACGAGAAAGAGGGCAGCTACGTCAGATTCTGATGACGTCCTTATGCCTGCACAAAGGCCTGGGAAACAGACTGAGGTGAAGTGTGAAGGTAGTGGTGTAGTGGTGGTAGCCATGATAGGAGCACCGGAAGAAGGGGGGAGGGAAAGAGAGCACTCTGAAGGTGTCAAACTTAAATTCAATCTCTGGAGTTGTAAAGAGTGATGAGAGGAAGCAGGGGTGGAAACTTTAATAGGCCTTAGGTGTATGTCTGTAAATGTTAATGGGTTATGTAGCGGTATGAAGAGAGATTGGTTTCGTAATTTCCTGAACAAATCTAGAGTGGATGTTGTGTTCCTGCAGGAGCACAATTTTAAAGAGGGTAGGGTGTTGGAGGTGGCAGGATTTCGAGTAGTTACCCTGCCATCTCCCCATCTAAAAGGTGGTGTGGGAATTTTAATAAGGGAGACGAGCCCATTTGTTTTGCAGAGAAGCGAGGGAGGAGGGGGAGGGAGGGTGTTGCGTGTGGATGGGTGGTGGATGGGTAAGTGTGTGTCTTTTGTGAGTGTGTATGCGCCGGCAGAAAATAACATCAAGGTAAAGAATGATTTTGTGTGTGAGGATCTTGTGTTTTTCTTAAGTGCACTGCCAGAGGTAGCAATAGTTGGTGGGGATTGGAATAGTGTAATCAGGGTGGCTGATGTGGACCCAAAAGGGGCTGGATATATGTCTGTGGCTCTTAGGGATTTATTAAGGGATGTTAGGTTACGTGATGCCTTCGGGGGGGCGGTGTGGGAGACTGAATATACGTTTGTTAGGAGTGGATATGCTGCGAGACTAGATAGAGTGTACCTTTCTCAGGGAGTGGATGTGAAATCTTTCAGTACTGTGGAGGCTACAATGTCAGATCATAGGGCAGTGGTGGTGGAGGTTGGGTGGGGGACGCTCGCAGACATATATAGAAGTTATTGGAAATTAAATATAAGTGTATTAGGTGATGAGGAGGGGTTGGAGGGGTTTTCAGTCCTATGGAGGGAGCTTAGTGTGGAAGAACAGGGAGTGGATGACATTGTGACATGGTGGGATAGTGTTGCAAAGGAAAGGATTAGAAAGTTTTATGTGAGAGAAGGAAAACGTATTAATAATTTAAAATATGGACTGGCTAACTATTTAGAGGATAGGTTAAGAGGTTGCTATGGGCGGGGGGTGGGTAGGAATAATTTTCCTATGGATGAAATAGCTGAAATAAAGGGGAGGTTGAGGGTGTTGCAAAATGAAAGGTTTCAAGCTGTAAGGGTGCAGGCAGGGGTGGAAGAGGTGCTTTGGGGCGACAAGCCGTCAGCGTGTGTTTTGCGGCATCAAAAGCAAAGGCAGGCGGTGACAGCTATCCCATGTTTAGAGGTAACGGAGATGGTTGGGAATTATAGAGCAGGGCAGGAGATACGAACCACGAAGGGGATGTGTGCGTATGCGGAGGCTTGGTACGAGAAGTACTGGAACAGTGGGGGGGTGGGTGACGTGGCGTTGGACAAGGTGTGTACGTATGTGACGTGTAATTTAGGAAATAGTAATAGAAAGGCTTTAGGTGGGACTATTACGGCAGAGGAAATAGAGAATGCGTTAAGGGGAATGAGGAAGAGGAAAGCGCCGGGTATTGACGGTCTCCCAGTAGAATTTTATTTACAACATTGGACGTTAATAAAGGGATTTATAGTTAGGTTATTTAATCGTATGAAGGAGAAGGGTACGTTGGGAGAGAAGCACTTAACAGCAGTTGTAGTGTTGGTCCCGAAGGTCAAGGGGCAGCCCACCCTTCGGGAGTACTGAGCCATATCACTGCTGTGTGCAGACTATAAGGTGTTCGCAAAAATTTTAGGTAATAGGTTCAAATGTGTTGTGGGAAGGGTCGTGTCAAAATTTCAGTTTGGGTTGCCGGGAAGGTCGATGATTGAAGGACATGGGATACTGAGAAGTTTTGTGGAAGCTAAGGGTGGGGGTGAAGGGGTGGCTTTGTTGGCTCTAGATTGGCAGGGAGCATATGATAGAGTGTAAAGGGGAGCTTTGCAGGTTATACTTAGGAGACAGGGTTTTGGGGAGGAAATAGTCGAGTGGGTAAATACGCTATACAAGGGGGCGAAAATGAGGATACAGATTAATGGGTGTATGGAGAGGGATATTGCAATGGGTAGAGGCCTTAGACAGGGATGCCCCATGTCCCAAATATTGTTTGCGTTTTCCAGAATGGTTGACCGCAGCTTATGTACGCCATGTGAGGGAAGTGTGGGGGGTGGGAGGGCCTGGCCGGGTTTAATTGGATACGTTGACGACACCACTGTGCTCATTCGTGAAGGGATGTCAATGGGAGTGTTGGACAAGGTTGTGCAATTATTTGGAAGTGCCACGGGTATGCAGGTAAATAGTGCGAAGTCAAGGTGCATGGGGTTGGGTTCTTGGGTGGGGGGTGTGGGGGGAAGATGTAATGTTGTTAAAGAATGGGCGATGTCTTGAAAGATTTGTGGTATTATTTATAAGGATGACATGGTTGCGGCGCGGGAGGAAAACTCGGATAGGTTATTGGAAAGGATCGTGGGCGTCAAGTGTTCTGAGACCCCAGCACCTAACTCTTATACAGCGAGTGATAGTCGTAAACATTTTATTGTATAGTAAGATTTGGCATGTTGCAGCTGTGTTCCCAATTACAGGGACAGCGATTGCGGGAATTCTAAGATGGGTGTACAAATTTTTGTGGGGTTCACGTTGTGATTGGTTACGGAGGGAAGTTGTAATGTTACCTGTAAGTCAGGGTGGGTTGGGGTTGATGGATTTGAGACGGAGGGCTAAATGTGTGTTTATTAAATGGGAAGTGTTGCGTGAGGTGTGAACGCGGGGGAGTTGGGAATGATACACGACAGGCTGGGTGTGTGGTATCGAGGGAAAGGAGTTGAGGGAATGCGAAATCGTTTTGAGGGCTGTGATGTTGGTTAAGGAACTGAGAAAGGTTCGTATAAGGGTTTTGTGTAGGTTATTTGTAGGTAGGTGCATTATCCCAGTTGAGGGTTTGTTCCCCATGTATGCATGGAAGAGTATTTGGTTTAGATTTAGTAAAATGAAGTTAAACCCTCGGGCGCGTGAGGTGATGTTTCGTTTCCTGCATGGGATCCTGCCGTCTGGTGAGATACTACGAAACAGACAGGTTGTAGAGGGTGGGGTGTGTGGTATCTGTGGAGGGGATGAGACTGCATTCCATGTAGTTTACTTTGTGAAGGGCTAGAGGAGGTTGGTACAGAGGGTGGGGGGCCGTGGGGTGTCGGTTCTGCATGCTTTAAGTCTAGATACGGGTGGGTTAGACGAGGGTGTCATAAGAGCTTTAGATTATATCATGGTAGATTATATATATATGTCGTGGGTGATGAGGGGGAGAGGGGATAGTGAGGAGAGAAGAAAGGTTCTTGCGGTAACGTTCTATCGTAGATAAGTATGTTTATGGAGCAACTTGCAATGTGAACAGACTGACTGATGTTGTAGTGGCCAGGCTTAGGCTTGGTTACAAGTACTTCTGGCAGTTTGGGAGACACACAGATGATGATCAAACTAAATGTAAATTATGTGATCAGGCATATGGTCACTCTCTTGAACACTATGTGCTTAATTGTCCACTTATTGAGGAATACAGAGACAGACAGTATAATAACCTATGTGACATGTCAAGATATCTTATTAATGAAAATAAGATACCAGATATACTAAGCAAATTTCCTAAATTTGCTTGTAACAGATAAGTGAACTATAGATATGTAGATATAAATCCATATGTATTCCTGTTAACCCTTTGGGGCCTAGTTCCTAGGCCTTTTGTGTATCCATATGCTCTCGCGCTACCGTCCACAGGATGGATATGGGGTGCACAATAAACTAGCCACTTCGGTGGCAAAATCTAAATCTATCGTACGATGTGTCGTAACAGAGATTTGTATGGGAGGAGGTGGGATCAGGCTTTCTCAGAGGGGTATAGAATGCTAACGTTAGGGATTCTCGTAAATCTGTGATTGATAATGAGTGAGTGAAGGGGTTTTCATAGGTTGGAGAGAGTCAGGGGATCACAACGGGCTCGCCTCCTTTGGGGGGGGGGGGTCGTGAGAGTGTTGTGAATGTGGGTTTGGAAAGGTTTCCTGGTTTTCATTGAGAGTTTATGGCAGCCAAGTGTGGATGTAGAGCTCAAGGTCTCATTATGTTAGATATAACACTTTTCAGAATGTAGGTATAATATAGTAGATTTTTTTATGTATAATTTGATGTGTATCAGTCTTGTATGACACGATTCTTGAGTAGTAAGTTATTTGCGACATGAAGTGTGTTTTAGTTTGTATGTATGTTACGTGCTGAGTTTTTGCACGATGAGATATACTTAGATACTGTTTTGCTTTGTGCATACAGTGCATCTGATTAATGTGATTTTGTGAAACTTTTTGTGTGTACGGGTGTGTGTGTGTGTGGGTGTGTGTGTGGGTGTGGGTGTGTGTGTGGGTGTGGGTGTGTGTGTGGGTGTGTGTGTGTATATATATATCCCTTTCTATTGTAGTGAGCCTTTGTCATGGGTCAGACGTTATGTAATACTTTATATATGTATGACTCGATTCTTTTTAAAGTTTATAATTATGGTCTGTACCCTGATACCGGTTTGGTGTCAATGCTACGTTCTTGATGTTAAGTTTTAGTCTGTATGGTATACAGACATATCTAGACGGTTTGTTTTCTTTCGTATGTTGGTATATGTAAAGCTGTATTGTTAGGGATACATATGTAGATGTTCTAGTAAGATTATGATGTTAGGTTTTGGTTTTTTGATTAATGCGAAGGATGGGATTTAACTGACATAACTTCTTTGTATATTTTATGTTCAAGTGTATTGAGCCTTTGTCAGATGTCGTGTTATATGTACAAGTTATATATATGCAAGGTTTTGCATTAATGAATGTGTATATATGTCAATTCATGACCCTGTGACAGTATTTTTTTTAGTTATGTTCTTGCCGTAAGTTCTTGTTGTATTTTTGGCAGCAATATCTTGCGTGCATATAGGTGCAATCCGTTTGTCAGTTAATTTGATTGAGATCCATACTGTTTCTTTATTTTTATGTTAAACTGTATTGGTTTTAAATAAAATATAAAAAAAAAACTCTACTGAATCAAGATTCAACTCCATCTCGAATCTACCATTGGAACTTCAACGCCGCATACCACAGACGGTTACCACCAGCCATGAGTAATCATTCTCTATGGTAGGACTAACAGTACAGGTATTTAAAAGATAGTGATTTGTATGTCTCAATTTATTGTATCAAGTTCAGGAGCAGGATATAATATTTAATTCTGCCACCTGAGCTTAAAAAAACACTTTTGAGGATTAACTCTAGGGGACCCGAGATTTTCCAGTGAACAATTTGCTTCATTGAGCTCTTTAGTATATCAAGGAACTGCATAGGACACTCTTGATTTGTTGGTGGAAGATTGGATTTGCCAAGTTGACCCCATTCGCTACTTACTGTTTGTCTCGGAGGCCGGTCACAGAACCCTTACGTTTTCATTAATACATGTTGTTTAATTGAAGCAGGGATCGAGCACTCGTGGTTTTAGTTTAACAGTTTGAGCGGAGCAGAATTGACACGCCTCCGTTTTCTTTAATTCCCGTTTCATTTCCCCTGATAGTTTAAGTTATCTTGCAAGGCATGGAGGAATACCAGTTTTGGATGAATGCTGAAGTAAGTTAGGAATATCAGGGAAAAATTTAGAATCTTTCATTAGTGCTAAGATCCAGAAAGACTTGAATAAGAGAGATTGAGAGGAGAAGAGAGACAGTTTAGAAAGGGAAAAAGAAGTAAAGGAAGAGAAGAGAATCGAAAGAGAAGAGAAAAAGGAGAGAAAATCGAAAGAGAGAGAAAAAAGGGAGAAAGAGAACCTTGAAAGACAGGAGAAAAAAAGAGAGAGAGAAATGAAAGAGAAAGTCCAAAGAAAGACAGATAGAAAGAGAGCGCGAAGACAAAAAGAGGCATGATAGACTTGATCGTGAGGAAAGAGCTAGAGAAACATGAGGAAAGAGCTAGAGAGCAATGAGTTAGATAGAGAGAGAAAAGGATCGCAAGCTCGAAAAATCTCGCCTTGAATTAGAGAAAAAAAAGTTAACTTTTACACAACAACAATTAGAGGAAGGAATAATGGAACAATGCGTACAGTCAGTGCAACATATTTCCAACACCTAATTTACCTCCCTTCACAGAGGGGGAAAAGGCCCCCATAACTCATACAATTATAAGGTTGAAATACCGCTACCCTCTGTGAATGGCCTGCTGAACACCTGGGCTACCAGGTTAGGAATGTTATTTTCTGGTACAGGCCTTGAATATCTCTGCAACTTTGGTCGCAGGATATATGTATTATAACCTACTGAAAAGCAATCCTTAAAGCATACCAAAAAACCACTAATTCTTACAGGAAGATTTCAGGTATCCACCTTACAGCCTGGCCAGAACTTTCGCAGTTACAGGTAACACTCTTTCGTTTGTTCGACTTTGATAGAGAGTTCAGAATGATCACAGTTATGATCTCTTAGAGACTTCATGGTTGCCGACCAGTTCCTTGACGAGGTCTCAACCCCATCAGATCCGAACATTCATCAGAGAACATAACCTGATTAAAGCTGAGGAAGTTGCCTGAGGCTGCGACCTGTATCAGAGCTTCAAACAATTCCTATAAAGACCTTAAAGGGATCGAACCCTAAGGCAAGGGTTCATCAGACCTTAAGAAATCAAAGCGCTCTAGTGGAAAGTAAAAATGACTTCTTTAATTCCTGGTTTTGCCAATTGTGTGGTGTTAAGGACAAAAACGTCCCATATTGTCCTTCTAAGAAGTTCCCAAAAAGTTGGAAAGATGTTTAAAGACTGAATGACCTAGCACCCTTCTGTTCAGAACAGTTTAAATGGACTTAATGTATCTACCATTTACGAGACACTGATGCACATGTATAGTCATTTCCGATAAGCTGTTCCCTAACTTAAAGAAACTCATTCCTCTGCTATTACTATACAGAAACCTTACTTGGGCCGTACGACACTTTTCCTACATCGATGTTACCTTAGGTCTAAATGGTTTCACAGTTGGTCTGAAGGCCGTACTAGCTCCCATCACTTCTTGCTCCGTACTAATAGGTAATGTAAAAGGTGCCATTCATCCTTCTGAGAGTTGACCTTTCATCACCAAAGATGGATATAAGTGTTATCAGAATCCCTCTTCCTGTAGAGTCAGAGAAGCCCCTGAAAGTTCAGATGAGGAACAATGTCTCGCTAGAATCTTGTGGGATTTAAAAACGCATGATGCTACTCTCGAAGCGAGGTAGCAGGAACACAGGTTTCAACTTGTTTAGATGAAGTGAAGATTTCACCTCCGATACTATAAATTTGTTTGACTAGGCTCAGACAAAGCCCATGCTTTCTCCTACTTGTCCATCTTTGATTTTTCCTGACTTTAGAGCCTTTTAGATATATCGAAGGACTTCCTTTGTCAAGTTACAACTTAATTGCCCTTCTCTTCAAATTGCCATAAAATAACGCCGCTAAACAAAATCAAGTTATCCAAAGGAAAAATTTTTCATATAAATTTGAATATAAAAGGATCCTGTACTAGTCGTATTCAAATTAAATTCAATGAGATAGATTTTTCCATCTTAGTTGATCCAGACAATGCAGAGAGACCCTGTTTTCTTAAAATGGCTCATGAACCGTGCCAGTGCCGGACATTTCTCGCATCGTAAAACCTTAATTAAAATTAGGGAAACCTATTTTTGGCCAAAAAATGTCCTCTATATCACTACTATTGTAAATCGTGTAAAGTTAGCCAACTGTACATCCTCCCGAGTACAGGCGAGTACTTATAGGGCAAAATGCCTATCTTACGGTACCGTTTGAAAGAATAGCTATTGACAATCGGTTGGTCCTTTATCGCCACTTTCATCTGGGGACATAGATATATATTAACATTAGTTGATATGCTTCGAGTTTCCTGAAGCCGTTCCCTTAAAGACCTAACTACTTACAGAAGTGGCTGAAGCCCTTTTTGCCATCTTCTCCAGATTGGCATCCCTAGAGAAATTTTGTCTGCCCGTGGGACACAAATTCACAATCTGACTTAATGCAACATCTATACCAACTTCTGGGAGTGAAGCCACTCTTCACCACACCCTATCATCCCAGCTGTAATGATGATTGATGCGCCAGCATATCAGATTCTCAAGTCCATTTAAGGAAACTTTGCTCCCTTAAACCTAAGGAGTGGCATCGTTACTTACCCCTGTGCTTTGTTTGCCATGAGGGAAGTTTCCCAGTGACTCTTTGGGGTTTTCAACCTTTTGAACTTCTCTATGGTAGACAGGCCAGAGGTCCACTGGACCATCCTTCAAAGACTTATGGAACTAATGAGGAGGTAAATGCTGAGGTTTCAGTCTACTTACGCATTTCCTCCTTGACCTTAGATCTAAACTTAGGATACCTCTGACATAGTTTCGAAAAACCTAAGCTTTGTCAATGGACCAGTACAAAACCTATTTTGATTCCCAAAAGTCAGAGGAATAATTTTAAAGTAGGGGATGAAGTTTCTGGTACTTTTGCCTATCAAGTCAAATAAATTATTAGTAGCATGGAAAGGTGCCATATAAAGTATTAAAAATTTGTGGAAAGTTGACTACCTCATAGAAGTCAAGGTAAACCGAAGCTTTATCATATCAACATCCTTAAGAAATATTACCGAAGAAATACGGTTAACTGCCTTAATAACTTTGACTTAGTTTTTTCCACACGAACTTGATTAAGACAACTGAAGAAATGTAAAGTGTGCGTATTAAACCTCTAAACTTAGACTAATGGAAGAAGAACTACATGATTGGAGACTCTTGACCACTCGGGCGCAACCAACATTAAAATTCATGAATCTTTGGATGACCATAAGAGTCATGAACTACTTCAATGGGTGAGTAACTTTTTCAGGACGTCCATTACTGATATTCCAGGTGTTTCCCTCCACGTAGTCATAAGATTGGACTTAAGTGACGGACAAATCCTATCAAACGAAAATTATACCAGTTCCAGATCACCTTAGGGATCATTTTGACCGAGAAGTAGACACCATAATAAAAACTAAAGATCATGACCTCAGTACATCATATTGTTCACCAGTAAAGTCATGGATAAGAAGGAGATAATCATATAACTGCTATTGAACTACAGAGGCCTATGCTATAACTCGTTGGGATGCTGAGTCCTATCCCTTAATAATATGATCTACACAAATATTTATACGCATCCCTTCTTTTCAGAGATTGGATATTGCACAGCATCATCATCAGTAATGTTATATCCTTCTTCAAACAGTACACCGCTTTTCCTTACCACACCAAGGACTGAATGCAATATAGAACTATTCCCTTCCGGTTTGGTATCTGCCTGTGCTTACCTACGTGGAGACTGGATGGAAAAAGGTCCTTGGGTAATAGCCACATGTATTTCCAGTTTATTTAGATAACATTTACGTAATGGACATCCACATGGGGCGAACAATATCCAAACATTAACATCATTTTGCGTAGGTTACGCTCACATGGCCTCACTGCCAATCCGAAGAAATGCTTCCTTGGTATAACAATATTAGATATCTTGGACTGATACTTTCTAATAACTCTCTGCAGCCTCTCCCATAAGATCAAAGCTTTACTAAGAATATAAATTCCCCCAAACCAAGACACGCGTCCTCATGCGTAAGCTCTTGGTTCTGTAAATTTTTTTTTTATGCACGGTTTATTCCCAAACCTTACTGAACTTACAGCATCTTATCCGACTTCCATAAAAAGTCTGGTGAAGGAACCTCTGTGAACACTTTCCGACGTCGCTGGGAAAAGTTATGAGAAAAAAGTAATCTTTTCGAAAGACCCTATACATAAGATATCAGATATTAATAAAACTTTTGTTTTAAGAACGGAATGCCTCCAAACATGGCTTAGGTGCGGTGTTACTACAATACCATGATGTAGCTCCTTCCCTGTATGCTTCCTACGCCGAAACTCCTTCCCGCAGAAACGAGATACTCCACCATAGAAAAGGAATGTTGGGCCCTTGTGTGGGGTATCTCCAAACTTAAAATTTTATTTGCTGGGAAAAAGAATTCATTTAGAAATGGACCTACAAACCATTAGATATAACCAAAACTTTTAAGGAACCAACAGTCGCCCTTGAGGTGGACTTGGCACGCGATTCTTTTTAAGTTTTCCATATTGTGTATATCAATGGTTCATCCAATTATTTCTCTGACGTGTTAAGGTCGTGACTGTCAGTAGATTTGATTGCCTTACGCGACTTCCACATGTTATAACTTATTCCCTACGCTTATTCTTCTTATACTCCTTGACTATAATCCTTGGTATGGGGGATGTGAGTGGAAAAGGTTAATAGATAGAGTAGCGAGGGTAGTAATATAGTAACGATAGTTTCATTGCCGGCTACCTAGTTAAGGTAGGGTAATTCTAGCTCCATTTTCCCACCTTTTTTTTCCCCCTCCCTGAAAGTATAGTTTGACTGCCCGGCTGCTTGTTAATGTAGGGT
Source organism: Cherax quadricarinatus (assembly GCF_026875155.1). NCBI lineage: Eukaryota > Metazoa > Arthropoda > Malacostraca > Decapoda > Parastacidae > Cherax > Cherax quadricarinatus. The sequence continues at coordinate 32,706,010 of NC_069435.1, read as the reverse complement.
CAGTCTACTCCCACTATCCCATCCCCCTCCCTCTTCCCCACCCCCCCGACAGGTGGACGTGTTGGCTCTGTCAAACAGTAAAATCACTCGACTCACAGCTCCCAACACTACTGTAAGTCACATGCTCCTGCCTTGTATTCAGTGGATTTTATTAGTTGACAGTGTCTCTTTGACCAATAATAAACTTAGTCCATTCAGTCTTGCTCTAGGTTGACTGTTGTAAATAAATCAACCACATCTTTTGGTAATGTACTACCATGGATAGTGATTTTCTTAAGCAGTGGGTAACCTGTCTATCTTTCCCAGCTTGGATGACAGAGAGGGTCACCTGTCAATCTACGAGGAGAAATGATGGAGAAGGACTAACGTCCAAGATTTCCCCATTTTGGATTTAATTAACCTGTGGCAACCTGTATGAAATTGCCAGGACGTAACCCCACTCATTGCAGCGGTAAAGAACCTGCTTTCCTGTCATCGGGATAGAATACTCAAGCTCTATCTAACTGTGAAGACAGGCCAGTGGGTCGTAAACCAACACCAGCGACCACCCATCCCCCATCATCAGCAACGGCACGATTTCAACAACCACAGTGTCCACCAACACCAGACACCCCTATATATATTAGCTGTTGAATAAGTTATCATTTATAAGTTTGTTCATTTTCCATTTTCTTTAATGTAAGGATTAATATTTTCATATTTAAGTGTTTTTTATATTTTAAATTTCTATATAATAAAGTGGTTGTTTGTCTGTTTTATTTCTTTTTCTAGTCATTAATTTTTCCGAGGAGGAGCCAGCCTAAGAATACTACTGAAGTTGTTTTACAGGCTGAGTAAGCCTTCACAGCATATAGTCACACTGTCTTGAGCACTATGTGCTTAATTGTCCACTTACTGAGGAATACAGAGACAGACAGTATAAAAACCTATGTGACAACTCAAGATATCTTATTAATGAAAATAAGATACCAGATATACTAAGGAAATTTTCTAAATCTGCATGTAACAGATACGTGAACTGTAGATTTGTAGATAAATAAAAACCATATGTACACCTTTTAACCCTTTTGGGGCCTAGTTCCTAGGCTTTTTGTGTATCCATATGCACTTGCGCTACAGACCACAGGATGGATATGGGGGTGCACAATAAATAGCTTCTTCGGTGGCAAAAATCTAAAAAAATCTAATCCACATCATAAAATCTTCGAAAGAGTGATGAGATGTCAGATTACAAAATTCATGGAACAGCAAAATCGACTTAATCCTAACCCTTGCAGTTTTAGAGAGGGACGATCATGCCTGTCACAGCTGCTGAACCACTATGACAGAATTATGGAGTCGTTAGAAGACAACCAAAAAGCAGGTGTTATATACACAAACTTTGCAAAGGCGTTTGACAAATGCGATCACGGGGTGACTGGAAGGTAGTAATGGATTTTCGGGTTCCAAACACAGAGTACAAAAAGTAGTAATAAACAGAGCAAAATCTAGCACCAGCGAGGTGAAAAGCTCAGTGTCCCAAGGCACTATCCTGGCAACTCTGCTGTTTCTTATCCTAACAGTAGACGGATAAAAACATCAATCACATTTACGGATGACACTAAAATAAGTACGAGGGTCACTTCGGTAGAAGATACTAAAAAATTACAAGAAATAAGCAGGATTTTCCAGTGGGCCGTGAAGAACAACATGACGTTCAGTAGTAAATTCGAGCTGCTTAGGCATGAAAAGAATGAGGAATTCAAAATGAATACTGTATACAAAAACTTAAGAGGATCGTCAAATAGAACGACTGGAACACGTGAAAGGTTTGGGAATAATTCTGTAAGCTGACCTTTCTTTCAAAGAGAAAGGGCAAGACAGCCAGGAGGATGACGGGGATGGGTAATGAGAACTTTCAAAACAAATGAAATAGTGCCAGTGGTGACATCTTTTAAATCGCTCGTGCTCCCTCATTTGAATACTGCTCAGCATTGACGGCCCTACTTAGGGCAGGAGAAATATCAGAGCTGGAACAAATACAACGATCGTTTACGGCCCGCATAGAGCCAATAAAGCATTTAAATTACTGGAAACACCTTAAAGTCTGAAATACGTACTCACTGGAGTGGAGGAGAGGGAGATACATGAAAATATATACGTAGAAGGTGCTCGAGGGCCTTGTCCCAAATCTGTATACTGCCATAACAACATACTGGAGCAAGCTAGAGATACGGGAGGAAGTGTAAGATAAACCCAGTGAAAAGCTAGGGTGCAGTGAGCACAATAAGGGAACACTGTATCAACATTCGTGGCCCCAGAATATTCAACATCTTACCAGAAAATATTAGAAACACTGCTGTGACAAGTGTAGAAGTCTTCAAGAGAAAACTGGATAAGTGTCTTCCAGGTCCCGGATAAACCCGGGCTGTGAGGGTTTAATGTAAAGGCTACGGGCCCCCCAAAACCCCAAACATTCGGGTTTGACCGGAAACCCCACAAAGTGAGCCTGGGCCCTTTCCCTGGGTTTTCTGAGAGAACTACCAAAGGGTAAATCAAAGGTGCCTCCCCACCTCTTCCATGCCCCCCTTTTTTAATTCCCCAAATGAAAAAAACCGCTGAGGCGGGCCTAAACATTTCTTTAGAAAAAGATACCCAAGGGGCTGCATATTAACTTCATGTGTATACCCGAAGCTACAGTGGTTTTTAAAACTCTAAAGGGGTTTTATTCATATTACGTATCCTTTAAATTTTTTTAATGAACAAATTAAAAACCGGCTCAATCCCCTTTTGGATTTTTTACGCCTCTCGGTGAAAAAAATAAACACACAGATAATACACCTCCGGTTTATAAAAACAGAGATGTCCCCTCTCATTGATAAAAACAAGGACACCCCATTTTACCAGAAACTGAAAAAAAAAGATAAGATTTTAAGTATATTCACCTTATATTTTGAGGCCCATCTCGGCTGCCTGATGAGGGGTTTCTGACATAGGACAAAATAGTTGGTTATTTTATCAAAAAATTTTAAATTTTTCATCCAAGTAATTTCCCCTTTTCCCCTTTTTTGGGGAACAGTGTTCATTGAAACTTTTATATAAACAAAATTCACTTTAAATATACATCCCTTTTTTAAAAGGGTTGCTTCAGGGAAAACCAAAACCCAACTATGGATTTATAAAACTGAACAAAATGTACATGCACTTGCTAATAATAACAGTATTCTTCCTCTAGTTATGGTACATCAGCGCTAAAAATTTGAAATTGATCGGATGAGGGGTTCTCAAGTTACTAGCGGATCTTAGAGAACGTAAAAAAAATCTAACAACCGTTACGTTTGTTGGAGAATACTTAAAAAAGTCATTAGTCATAAAATTATGTTAGGTGAATATATTAGGGCTCTGTTAAAGCCCTAATGTATCCACCCTTATCTCTCACCTCCCTCACCCTTGTCACTCGACTCATCGCCCTTGTCTCCATCTTCCTCACCTGCGCCCCTCACCGTGACTTGCATCTCTCTCTCAACTACACCTCGCTCTCACCCGTGTCTCTATCTCCAACACCCGTTCCCTCCTCCCCCCCCCATCGTATACTGGGCACAATACATGGCGCATCTAACCACTTTAAGTCCAATATTTGCCAGGAAAAAGTCGGTGGCAAGTTTTGATTGTGGGAGTTACCGAAGTCAGCGACGAAACTCCACTGCAACTACTGTCCACTATTTTGGGGCTTCCATCTTTATTGTCAGATACCGAAAGTAACGTATTTTTTTTATTTGTAAGATACCTTTTTCTTTCCTTGAAAGCTTCACATATTTGCTTTGTGGATTTTTGATCAGTCTAGAAAACTTAGTCAGTTATGTGTATTTTTTGTTAGGTCTTTTACAACAGTTCTACACTAATGTAAATCGTGTCAGTTTACTTCATATTCCACTGACAATCTTATGTAAGTAGATGGAACAGTTTTACTAGATGATACATTAATATTATTGTCCTCAAAACTACTGACGACACAAAGTTGTAATTTCTCTCATAATCAAGATATTCGCTTTTGAATTGGTGTTCATGTAGTAGAATGAAGCAGATAGTTTGTTAATTAATGTAAGGATCTGATAAATCCTGTACATCTCAGGTACGAAAAGTTCTTTGGATATTTTCCATTCCATTTTGAGTTGAAAACGAGGAATCTACAATGTGAATGTTACAGAGTGTATTAATGTTGAGAATTCAATATTTATCTGTATAAATTTCTGATGTATTAAGGTGAAAAGTATGCACTCTGGGCGTAAAAGTAGAAACTTGCTTAATTTGGTGCAGTTTTGAAGATTTTAACAAATGAATTGTTTACAGTTGCTACAGAAAAGGATGATATTATTGACATACTTTATAGAAAGTCCCTAAATATGCAGAGCATTTATGGCATCCTTAAAATAATTTTTAACTAGTTGTACCATGACTCCTTTTGGAATTTTTGCCAGAAGAATTCGTTGGAGATTTTAGTAAGACAGTTCGCTATAACATTTGTGGGGGGTTATTACGAATGTTGGTCAAATTGAAATGCAAATACGTACTAATCTAAATTTCAGTATTTCTGCAGGGACATGCAACAGAACTGAAGGGCCCAAGAATGCATTAGCTTCTCGGTAAAAATTACTCTAATAATTTAAATTTACTCGGTTAATTCATTAATAAAAATCACAACAGGAAGATATAATTGTTAAGTTTATCAGAGTGAATGGTACTAGTTACTTAAATTACGAAGAAATATGATGAGACAGTATACACTTCTAATAATATATAGGGACTGAAAGGAAATCTTGAAGAAACAAGGCAAATTGGATGTCGAAAACAGCAAGTTCAGGTTTGTTCTACATAGTATATTGTTAATTTGACTTTTACGCTTCGAGAACTTGAGTCAACAGTTTATGCTTGTTGACCATCAGCAGCTGGACCTGATGGCATTCACATTTGTATGCTTCAACATATATATCAGACGGGCCTTGTAGTCCTCTTACGTCTCTTTACTCTCGTTTGGTCGCAAGGGGGTTCTTCCTGTCCGGATTACATTAAGGTAATAAGGTATTTTACCAATAGCTTTGAAAACTGTTGGCTGATATGTAACCTTTGGAATCTTCAGGTAGGGCGCTCCAGATTTTAGGGCGTTTCCTGCGCATTGAGTTTTTACACAGGTTGAGTCGATCGCGGGAATATCAAGGAGATTTTGGTGTCTTATGTTATGTTTATGAGGTCTGTTGCAGCTGCTAAGGAATAGTTTCAGAGTAGGATTACATTAGAATTGACTGTCCTGTATAGATAGTATGCACAGTAGTATGAGTGAATATTATGTATATTGAGTAAGCTTAAACTTTTGAAGAGTGTATTGAGTAATCGTTCGCACAGCTGCTTTTTTAGTTACTACTGGTTTTAGGTGATTTGCTGTAATAGGTCACCAGGCACAAATACCATAGGTGAGGTAAGGATAGATTATAAAGTAGTACAAAGTAGTGCTGTTTGAGGAACATAGTAATGTATCTTAGAATACATACTGATTCGGAGACCTTTGTTAGGTGCTGGATGTGGGCACTGAATTGTATGTTGCAGTCAAGGTACAGACCTAATAATTTTCCCCTTCGGTTTGTTTTACAGTGGGAGAACAGCTAATCATCATATTTAATTAGACATTTGTAGCTCAGTTCCCAAAGATCATGTAGAATGTCTTGCAAATATTAAGAGAGAGTTTACCGGCAGTCATCCGGGTGGATATCTTTATGAGCTCCTCATTAACAGTGCTTTTTGAGAGAATTCGGATGTGAGTGGGTCACACAGTAATTCACAGTTAGCACAATGCTTCTGCTCCCTCGCAAGAACCCAGAGGGACACCTTGTCACAGAGTTTTACGTGTTTCTTCAAGATGTTTCCTCTTTATATCCATTCCGTCTGTCTCAAGATTTTTGTGATGAGCTCTATATGACCGGAAAGTTATTTTGTTTCGGCACGGTTTACCCCAGGAAAACTCTCGATCCTCAGGGTTGTCTGTCTGTTTATTTGTTTTACTTGCTTCTGTTTCTTGTTGATGAGAAAAATAATCGTTTTTGATCAGAAGAATGGCACATGAAATATTGCTGATTCTCCTCTGCCTCCATAATAAATGAATAAATAAAGGAAAGGTTTGGGAATGTATATTTGCTACCTGGAGTGACATCTGAGCTGTCATATCTGCTCGCCTCTGCTCGCCTCGTGTTGAATATATATACGTATATATGTCTTGCCGAATAGGCAGAACTTGCGATCTTGGCTTAAATATCAACGCTCATCTTGCCATATAGGACAAGGGAAAATTTGTGTATGCAATAATTTCGCCAAAATCATTCTGAACCTAACGAAAAAAATATATTTCACTGTGTTTGTTTAGTATTAAATTATTGTAAACAAATCTAAAATATATTTAGTTGGGTTAGGCTAAAATAAATTGTTCTTGTTATAATAAGGTTAGGTAAGTTTTCTAAGATTCTTCTGGTGCAAAATTAAAAATTTATACATTAACATTAATGAAAAAAATATATCTTTCAACGTATAAGAGAAAATTTTAGAAAGGACTTAATTTTAAATGAGTTCTTGCTAATTGACCAGTTTTACATATTCGGCACGACATATATATGTATATATATATATTTTTTTATTATTATCACACTGGCGATTCCCACCAAGGCAGGGTGGCCCGAAAAAAAAAAAACTTTCACCATCATTCACTCCATCACTGTCTTGCCAGAAGGGTGCTTTACACTACAGTTTTTAAAACTGCAACATTAACACCCCTCCTTCAGAGTGCAGGCACTGTACTTCCCATCTCCAGGACTCAAGTCCGGCCTGCCGGTTTCCTGAATCCCTTCATAAATGTTACTTTGCTCACACTCCAACAGCACGTCAAGTATTAAAAACATTTGTCTCCATTCACTCCTATCAAACACGCTCACGCATGCCTGCTGGAAGTCCAACCCCTCGCACACAAAACTCCTTTACCCCTCCCTCCAACCTTCCCTAGGCCGACCCCTACCCCGCTTCCTTCCACTACAGACTGATACACTCTTGAAGTCATTCTGTTTCGCTCCATTCTCTCCCACATGTCCGAACCACCTCAACAACCCTTCCTCAGCCCTCTGGACAACAGTTTTGGTAATCCCGCACCTCCTCCTAACTTCCAAACTACGAATTCTCTGCATTATATTCACACCACACATTGCTCTCAGACATGACATCTCCACTGCCTCCAGCCTTCTCCTCGCTGCAACATTCATCACCCATGCTTCACACCCATATAAGAGCGTTGGTAAAACTATACTCTCATACATTCCCCTCTTTGCCTCCAAGGACAAAGTTCTTTGTCTCCACAGACTCCTAAGTGCACCACTCACCCTTTTCCCCTCATCAATTCTATGATTCACCTCATCTTTCATAGACCCATCCGCTGACACGTCCACTCCCAGTTAGTTTAATATGTTTATTATGCACCCCATACCCATCCTGTGGGCGGTAGTCAAAAGATTACAGAGGTACATAATGGGTCCAGGGACTGGGCCTCAAAGTTTTGATAGCTGAGCAAGTTACAGAGGTAATGAATTCACAATTTACAAAGGTAATGAACTCACAATTTACAAAGGTAATGAACTCCAGGTAGGTCTAGAATATCTGAATACATTCACCTCCTCCATACTCTCTTCCTCCAATCTGATATCCAATCTTTCATCACCTAATCTTTTTGTTATCCTCATAACCTTACTCTTTCCTGTATTCACTTTCAATTTTCTTCTTTTGCACACCCTACCAGATTCATCCACCAATCTCTGCAACTTCTCTCAGAATCTCCCAAGAGCACAGTGTCATCAGCAAAGAGCAACTGTGACAACTCCCACTTTATGTGTGATTCTTTATCTTTTAACTCCACGCCTCTTGCCAAGACCCTCGCATTTACTTCTCTTAAACCCCATCTATAAATATATTAAACAACCACGGTGACATCACACATCCTTGTCTAAGGCCTACTTTTACTGGGAAATAATTTCCCTCTTTCCTACATACTCTAACCTTGAGCCTCACTATCCTCGTAGAAACTCTTTACTGCTTTCAGTAACTTACACCATACACCTGCACATCTGCACATTGCCCCCCTATCCACCCTGTCATACGCCTTTTCCAAATCCATAAATGCCACAAAGACCTCTTTAACCTTAATCTAAATACTGTTCACTTATATGTTTCACTGTAAACACCTGGTCCACACACCCCCTACCTTTCCTAAAGCCTCCTTGTTCATCTGCTATCCTATTCTCCGTCTTACTCTTAATTCTTTCAATAATAACTCTACCATACTCTTTGCCAGGTATACTCAACAGACTTATCCCCCTATAATTTTTGCACTCTCTTTTATCCCCTTTGCCTTTATACAAAGGAACTATGCATGCTCTCTGCCAATCCCTAGGTACCTTACCCTCTTCCATTACATTTATTAAATAATTGCACCAACCACTCCAAACTATATCCCCACCTGCTTTTAACATTTCTATCTTTATCCCATCAATCCCAGCTGCCTTACCCCCTTCATTTTACTACTGCCTCACGAACTTCCCCACACTCACAACTGGCTCTTCCTCACTCCTACAAGATGTTGTTCCTCCTTGCCCTATAACGAATCACAGCTTCTTATCTTCATCAAACATTTAACAATTCCTCAAAATATTCCCACCATCTTCCCAATATCCTCTAACTCTCCATTTAATTACTCTCTCTCCTATTTTTAACTGACAAATCCATTTGTTCTCTAAGCTTTCTTAACTTGTAATCTCACTCCAAATTTTTTTCTTATTTTCAACAAATTGTTGATAACATACTCACACACTCTCTCATTTGCTCTCTTTTTACATTGCTTCACCACTCTCTTAAACCTCTCTCTTTTTTCCATATACTCTTCCCTCCTTGCATCACTTCTACTTTGTAAAAACTTCTCATATGCTAACTTTTTCTCCCTTACTACTCTCTTCACATCATCATTCCACCAATCGCTCCTCTTCCCTCCCGCACCACTTTCCTGTATAACCACAAACTTCTGCTGAACACTCTAAAACATATATATATATATATTATATATATATTATTATATATTATATATATATATATATATATTATATATATATATATATTATATTACTTTAGACCATGTTGCTCATAGCTATTATATATAAAGTGTTAATCATGTTTTGACAAGAGTGTGTTATCTACATCTGCCATCAGATGAAAGGCAACACTCGGCCGGCTATTACAGTCTCGCCATTCGTCATATCTTCTGTACAAGCTACTGCCTTTATCTTTTCTACTGACTATAAAGTATTGTATGCTAAGAGAGTGTGCGTGATAGGCACATATAAACTCGAAGTGGAGCGACAGGCCAATCGTCGGAGAGCAAGGAATTAGACCATTCATACTTGGCTAGCAAGAATTCAGCTCCTGGCTTTTCAAGCAGTGTAAACATTTCCCATTCAATACCTTCGTTCCAGGCATTTCCTCTTTTTTTTTCACTGTTTTACTTCGTACCCCAGATAGCCACACCCAGCACCCCAGATAGCCACACCCAGCACCCCAGATAGCCACACCCAGCACCCCAGGCAGCCACACCCAGCACCCCAGGCAGCCACACCTAGGCAAATGGTTGGCTTCAGGTTTTGTCCATAATACATATACGTATCATAAATAATTCAGACTTGATTGAAGTGAACACTATCTGGAAGATACGCTTGATGGTAAAACTTCAGACCCGGAAGGCTTGTATTTAGCTGGTGGTCGAGCTTTAGGACAAGGATATATGCACACTAAGTAAATATACACACTCATTAAATATACACTGAGAATTTAGACCCTAATTTAGGGATTAAAGTATTCAGGAGATATGTAGCCTTAACGACCCTTTTAGTAGTCGATAGGTTTGAAGTCCATTTAACCAACCAACCAACTTCAGGATAGTTACGATCAGTAAAGATGTATCGATCATATGAAATGGAGTGTCATTGTTAACTTCTAATAAACTGGGGTCAGCAAAATATAGTCTATGCTTATTTATTAACGCTGGGCTTTTCAGATTGAGTTGGACAAACAAGCCAAATTGTTAAAATTTTATACACAGTATTCTCAAAAAAAAAATAATTTCCATTAGTTTATTATTGTGAATTAACATCATAAATATTCTAATTTTGTAAAAAAAACTAATTTAATTTCACTTAAGCTTGCAATATTAACTTAATATGATCTAAATTAATCCTACTAGAATTATGTTAGATCAGCCTAAATTTTGTTTGAATTATATTTAACACCAACAAAATACACGAATTTCTTAATGTACGGGCTGTTTTTTTTTTTTTTTCACTGTTTGCCACAACATTCATTGCTTCAGAAGCCAAGATCGCAAACTGAAGTCGCAAGGCTTCTTACAGAGGAACTCCAGATATTATATTTATAAGTGAAATAATCATGTGAGGTTTCTTGATTTAGTGCTCTAGCAGGAGGGTAAGAGATGCATCGTTCCTCCCTCCTTCCCCACCCCCACCCCGGTAATACAATTGTCATACATGTTGCAGGGAGTGCTGGCGTCAGGGTCATACATGTTGCAGGGAGTGCTGACGTCAGGGTCATACATGTTGCAGGGAGTGATGACGTCAGGGTCATACATGTTGCAGGGAGTGATGATCTCAGTAGTATCAGTTCCCAGTAGTACCAGTTACCAGTAGTATGACTCACTCAATCGTCTGCGTGAATCACTGACTATTATTCATGTTGCTCCTGACCATAGCATGTTTTTGAACGCCGCTCACCCCTAAAACCCAATTCGTGAGTCAGTCTTAGAGTGTTAGAAGAGAGGCAGGCCAGGCGTGGTGCTCCCCATATTTACCCTCCAATATACGTACTAGAACATCCAACGTGAGTGTTATTACCCAATCCATGTTACCGAACCCCCACATGACAATGACGTCAGGGTCATACATGTTGCAAGGAGTGATGACGTCAGGGTTATACATGCTGCAGGGAATGATGACGTCAGGGTCATACACGATACGATAAGTGCTGACGTCAGCGTCATACATGTTGCAGGGAGTGCTGACGTCAGGGGCATACATGTTGCAGGGAGTGATGACGTCAGGGTCATACATGTGGCTGGGAGTGCTGACGTCAGTGGCATACATGTTGCAGTAAGTGCTGGCGTCAGGGGCATACATGTTGCAGGGAGTGATGACGTCAGGGTCATACATGTTGTCGGTAGTGCTGACGTCAGGGTAATACATGTTGCAGTAAGTGCTGACGTCAGGGTCATACATATTGCCGGTAGTGCTGACGTCAGGGTCATACATGTTGCAGTAAGTGCTGACGTCATGGCCATACATGTTGCAGAGAGTGCTGACGTCAGGGTCATACATGTTGCAGGGAGTGATGACGTCAGGGTCATGTTGCAGTAAGTGCTGAAGTCAGGGTCATACATGTTGCAGGGAGTGATGACGTCAGGGTCATACATGTTGCAGGGAGTGATGACGTCAGGGTCATACATGTTGCAGTAAGTGCTGACGTCAGGGGCATACATGTTGCATGTAGTGATGTCGTCAGGGTCATGCATGTTGCCGGTAGTGCTGACGTCAGGGTCATACATGTTGCCGGTAGTGCTGACGTCAGGGTCATACATGTTGCAGTAAGTGCTGACGTCAGGGTCATACATGTTGCAGAGAGTGCTGACGTCAGGGTCATACATGTCGCAAGGAGTGCTGACGTTAGAATCATACATGGTGAAGGAATGCTAATGTCTGGGGAACACTTGTGAAGGGTGGGTTGGCTCAGGTGGTAAAGGATAAATTCAAAATTGGTGCAATAATTTCAGTTAAGAAATTACTGAAAGAATGCATTAAAGGTAGGGTTTTGAGGATGTCAGAAATAATTTCCAATCCTCCTTTAATGAGAAATTGTACAAAAAGTAATTATCTAGCCGGAAATTATTTTTCTCATCAGGAAACGTCATTATATCAGAGGAAAAAGATAAAGCATTTTCTACAATAATAATAATAATAATAATAATAATAATAATAATAATAATAATAATAACTTTATTTATTACAAATGTATGTAAAAGGTATACAGGCCTAGCTGACATCAATGACATACTACTACACATAAAGACGATTGTTATGCTGAATATTTCGGGCATATTATGTCAGTTTTTGTCCCGGGATGCGACCCACACCAGTCGACTAACACCCAGGTACCCATTTTACACTGATGGGTGAACAGGGACGGCAGGTGTCTTATGGAAACACGTCCCTAATGTTTTTTTCAGCCGTACTGGAGGAGATTCGAGCCCCGGACTTCAGTGAATGAGCTGAGTGGGTAACGATCGAGCTACGGGACACCAAGAGATTTGCAGAAGTTATCACCTTAATGCAAGGATTTACTCATAAAAATTATCAAAATACTTTGTTCAACATGGAAATTAAACTCTGTATTCTGTCATTCTTAACATACCCACCACCCTTTAATTCCCGGCTACATATAGGTGGAGGTACCCATTTTCTTTGCTTTTAATTGTACCGCAGTATAAAATTGCTCAGACCAAAATTAATTTTTTAACTACATGAGGGGTTAAAATATCACAAACCTGAAGCACGGTTACCCCTCTGCGAAGGCACTCTTGCTCTGTATTTAGGTTTCTAGCTAGTGAAAGGGCGTAGCGACGCTGGTAACGCACTGGTAACTGACTATCAAGAGGTAATACCAGGCGTTTGCCTTCTCTCTGTCTGTTGAAAACAATGTACAGTAGCGCGAACACCAAACCCCGTCCTGAGGTGAGTTTGAATCACGATTGCCAATACACCAGCGGATATTGGCTGAAGACTCACTTGGTTGTGGAGTGGCCTTGAGGCTTCAAACTATGAACCAGAGCTGAAGTGTCGTCAAACTGTTTCATGAAACAATCACAGGATATATACACAGAGAGGTGTATTTCTCTCAGCGTATACTATTGTGCTGAGTGTATTTTAGTCCCCATTTTAGGAATCATATACCAGGTGATGCTGTGTTACTGGTAAGATGGTGTGATTATATACCAAGCGACGCTGTATTGCTGGTAAGATGGTGTGATCATACTAAGTAATGCTGTGTTAATGATAGATGGTGTGATCATATACCAAGTGATGCTATGTTATTGGCGAGGCGGTGTGATCATATTCCAGGTGACTCATTTTGTTGGTGGTATTCTGAAGTGTGACGAAATACAAGGTAACGCTGTTTACTAGTATGATGGTGTGATCATATTCCAGGTGGACGCTGTTTCTAGTAATGATGGTGTGATCATATTCGAGGTGATGCTGTTGCTAATATGATGGTGTTATCGTATTCCAGGTGGACGCTGTTTCTAGAATGATGATGTGATCATATTCCAGGCGACGCTGTTACTAGTATGATGGTGTGATCATATTCAGGTGACACTGTTACTAGTATGATGGTGTGATCATATTCCAGGCGATGCTGTTACTAGTATGATGGTGTGATCATATTCCAGGTGACACTGTTTACTAAGTATGATGATGTGATCATATTCCAGGTGACGCTGTTACTAGTAGATGGTGTGATCATATTCCAGGTGACGCTGTTACTAGTATGATGGTGTGATCATATTCCAGGTGACGCTGTTACTAGTATGATGGTGTGATCATATTCCAGGTGAGACTATGTTATTGGTATTTTGAAGTGTGAAGAAGTCACGTCATAATACAGTGTACCAAGAAAACTAAAAAATTACTTTACAGGGAAATACTGAAATGTGAAATATTATAATGCGACATAACGATATTGTAAGAATGTTCAGGCATGATACAGAATTATTGACGCAATGTAATAATTCATTGATGAAATATATAATGATGCAATATGGTGATATATACACAAATAACCCGCACATAAAAGAGAGAAGCTTACGACGACGTTTCGGTCCGACTTGGACCATTGACAAAGTCACACTAACAGAGGTGGAGCAGGACGGCTATATATAGGCAGGAAGAGGTGGAGGTAGTAGTAGTAGTAGTAGCAGTAGTTAGTAGTACAAGAATTGTCTATAATACCGACAGATGAAATGACACATGCACAACACCCGGGCATCCCCCACCGCAGACGTTCGCCATCCAGCCAGCCTGGATGGCGAAACGTCCACAACAAAGACAACCAGACGCCGCACATGTGTCTTAATTTCATCAGTAGTTGTAGTAGAAGAAGAGAGGTAGTGGTAGTGGTAAGAAGTGGGAAATAAGGAAGACGAGCCAGTCAATTACAGAGGAAGGGGAGCAATGCAAGAGAGAGAGCTAGAAACCCACAGAGGGAGAGCAAGCGCACCGAGGTGCGTGAAAGGGGAAGTGGTGAAATAAAATAAATGAAGAAGGAACAGAAACACGAGACAGGAGAGAGAAAGACAACCCAGAGGAGGAAAAGGAGAGAGGAAAGGGGAAGAGGAAGAAGAAAAAGAAGAAGAAGAAGAAGAAGAAGAAGAAGAAAAAAAAAAATGAGGATTCAGGTTAAGTCACGGGTGTTCTGAAGTTTGGAGCCATTTTACAATGCAGTGGAGAGGAAGGCATCTACAGAGACGAAGCCAGGGCTAAGGTTCATACAAGGAAAGTTGTGTATTAGAGAGGATTCAACTAAACGGCGACTGTTCGAGTTGGAAGTAGGGAAGACAGTTTTAGCAGAAGACCAGTCAATAGGATGGCTATGATCTCTGACGTGACAGAAAAGAGCATTGTTAGTGTCGCAAGCCTTCATTTATTTTATTTCACCACTTCCCCTTTCACGCACCTCGGTGCGCTTGCTCTCCCTCTGTGGGTTTCTAGCTCTCTTGCAGTGCTCCCCTTCCTTTGTATTTGACTGGCTCGTCTTCCTTATTTCCACTTCTACCACTACCACTACCTCTTCTTCTACTACAATCTACTGATGAAATTAAGACACATGTGCGGCGTCTGGTTGTCTTTGTTGTGGACGTTTCGCCATCCAGTGGCTGGCTGGATGGCGAAACGTCTACGGTGGGGATGCCCGGGTGTTGTGCATGTGTCATTTCATCCTGTCGGTATTATATACAATTCTTGTACTACTACTACTACTACTACCTCCACTCTTCCTGCCTATATTAGCCGTCCTGCTCCACCTCTGTTAGTGTGACTTTGTCAATGGTCCAAGTCGGACCGAAACGTCGTCGTAAGCTTCTCTCTTTTATGTGCGGGTTATTTGTGTATCGTTCCAGTCACGTATTGTGCCTTTTTGTTATTTATTTTATGGTTGATATATATGATGTATTGTAACTATATTGATGATGTATTGTGACGATATACCAGGTAACGCTGTTACTAGTATGATGGTGTGATCATATTCCAGGTGACGCTGTTTCTAGTATGATGGCTGTGATCATATTCGAGGTGACGCTGTTTTAGAATGATGATGTGATCATATTCCAGGCGACGCTGTACTAGTATGATGGTTTGTGACCATATCCGGTGACACTGTTACTAGAATGATGATCGTGATCATAAGACATAAGAACATAAGAACGAAGGAACACTGCCAGAAGGCCTACTGGCCCATGCGAGGCAGGTCCAAGTCCCTACGGTCTTAAGCCAATGCACCCAACCAGTCAGGTCAGGTCACATTGATTAAGGGAGGAACACGGCATACCGACCTGTTACCACAGCTATCAGGTCCACCACACCCCACCACATCTACTCATGTATTTATCCAACCTATTTTTAAAGTCTACACAACGTTCTGCCCTTATAACGGTACTTGGGAGTTTGTTCCACTCATCCACAACTCTATTACCAAACCAGTACTTTCCTATATCCCTCCTGAATCTGAATTTTTCCAACTTAAAACCATTGCTGCGAGTCCTGTCATAGGCTAGATATTTTCAGCACACTATTTACATCCCTTTATTTATTCCTGTCTTCCACTTATAAACCTCAATCATATCCCCCCTAATTCTACGTCTTTTCTAGAGGAGTGCAGTTTCAGGGCCCTTAGTCTATCCTCATAGGGAATGGTTTCTGATACATGGGATCATCTTTGTCATCTCCTTTGTACATTTTCCAGAGAATTTATATCCATTCTGTAATACGGTGACCAAAACTGTGGCAGCATAATCTAAATGAGGCCTAACCAAGGATGTATAGAGTTGAAGAACAACCTGAGGACTCCTATTATTTATGCTTCTTGATATGAAGCCAAGGATTCTATTAGCTTTATTGCGAACACTTATGCACTGTTGTCTTGGTTTCAGATTACTGCTAACCAGAACTCCTAAATCTTTTTCGCAATCCGTAATATTAAGATCTACATTATTTAGTTTATATGTGGCATGGTTATTGTCCTGTCAACATTTAGAACTTTGCATATTGTCTATATTAAACTGCATCTGCCACTTCTCCGACCACTGCATCAGTCTATTCAAATCCTCCTGGAGTGCTCGAATGTCCTCGTCAGAATGAATTCGACGGCCTATTTTGGTTGTCATCGGCAAACTTGCCGATGTCGCTCTTTATGCCCTCATCTATGTCGTTTAGTAGATTGTGAACAGCAGGGGGCCCAACACTGACCCCTGTGGAACACCGCTCGTGACGCTTCCCCACTCTGATTTCTCCCATTTATGCAAACTCTCTGCTGCCTATTTGTCAACCATGCCTCTATCCAGGAAAAAATTTCTCCTCCTATTCCATGTGCTTTAATTTTCCTCAATAGTCTCTGATGTGGGACCCTGTCAAAAGCCTTACTGAAGTCCATATACACAATATCATATTCATTACCATGATCTACCTCCTCAAATACCTTAGTGAAAAAGTTAATAAATTCGTAAGGCGAGGAACGCCCCTTTGTAAAACCATGCTGAGATTCGTTGATTAATTTATGCTTTTCAAGGTGGCTACGAACTGCCTCGGCAATTATTGATTCCATAAATTTTCCACTATGGAGGTTAGGCTTATTGGTCTATAGTTCGAAGCTAAGGACCTGTCACCTGTTTTGAAAATAGGTATCACATTTGCCATTTTCCACTTATCTGGCACCATGCCAGTTTGTGTAGTGATATGTTGAAAAGATTAGCCAAAGGTGTGCTAAGCTCCTCTTTACATTCCTTTAGAACCCTTGCATACAGTTCATCAGGGCCTGGGGATTTGTTAGGTTTTAATTTTATCTATTTGCCTAAGGACCATGTCACTTGTGACCCTAATAGTGCACAGTTTATTATCGTCCTGTTCTACATAATTTATCATTACTGGAATATCGCTGGTATCCTCCTGTGTAAAAACTGAGAGGAAGTATGTGTTAAAAATTCTACACATTTCCTTATCACTGTCAGTGAGCTGACACCGAGGAACTTTTGAGTGGGCCTATCTTGTCCCTGATCTTACTTCTGTATACCTGAAAGAATCCTTTTGGGTTAGTCTTCGATTCTCTTGCAACTTTAACCTCATAATCTCTATTTGCTTTTCTAATTCCCTTTTTATTTCTCTCTTTAACTGATATTTTCGATTTC
This sequence comes from Cherax quadricarinatus, assembly GCF_026875155.1. Lineage (NCBI taxonomy): Eukaryota > Metazoa > Arthropoda > Malacostraca > Decapoda > Parastacidae > Cherax > Cherax quadricarinatus. Next base: position 32,688,444 of record NC_069435.1, on the reverse strand, counting down.
TTAATTGCCCCTCTCCTCTTTTGATTTGCCTATATATGCCTCTCTTTTGACCAATCAGATATTTTAATCTATTGTTCATCCATTTAGGATCATTTTTGTTTGATCTGATTTCCTATTTGGAACATTAATTTGACTGAGCAGCTAGAACTAGCCCTGGAAAGCTCATATCGGCAACCATCACCACCTACCTGACCCCTAGTCAGGTCATTCCAGTTCAGCCCACCTAAGTAATTTTTCAGTCCTATGAATCAGCCAAGCGAAAGTCAGGGACGGGACTTGATTGCCATTATTAGGGGAATTCCATGATATGTTAAAAACTGAGTGATTTGTGATCACTCTCCCCAAGCTCATCATTAACTCAAGTTATTAATTAGTGTTTCCCTACTGGCAAGAACCAAGTCAAGGAGGTTATTTCCCTAGTTGGCTCTGTCACAAACTGTTTTAAAAAACAATCCTGGATAGTATCAAGAAAGTCACCCGACTCTAAATTTCCTGTCAAATTGCTCCAGTCAATCTGTCTATAGTTGAAATCTCCCATTAGCACAACATTTTCGTATGTAGATGCCTTACGAATTTCGTCCCATAGAAGTTTACTGCACTCCCTATCAAGATTTGGGGCCCTGTAAATCACACCCAAAATTAGTTTTTCTCGGCCCTCGAGAAGCTGTAACCAAACAGATTCAGTGGCTGACGCTTCTAATTTAATATCTTGTCTAACACAACAATTTAAATTGTCTCTGACATACATCGCTACTCCACCACCTTTCCTGTTGACCCTGTCAGTGTGGAATAATTTATAGCCTTGTATGTGACATTCAGAGGGCATCTCTCTATCTTTCAGATTGAGCCAGGTCATATTCCAGGGGACGCTGTTACTAGTATGATGGTGTGATCATATTCCAGGTGACACTGTTACTAGTATGATGGTGTGATCATATTCCAGGCGATGCTGTTTCTAGTATGATGGTGTGATCATATTCCAGGTGACACTGTTACTAGTATGATGATGTGATCATATTTCAGGTAACGCTGTTACTAGTATGATGGTGTGATCATATTCCAGGTGACGCTGTTTCTAGTATGATGGTGTGATCATATTCGAGGTGATGCTGTTGCTAATATGATGGTGTTATCATATTCCAGGTGATGCTGTTTCTGGTATGATGGTGTGATCATATTCGAGGTGACGCTGTTTCTAGAATGATGATGTGATCATATTCCAGGCGACGCTGTTACTAGTATGATGGTGTGATCATATTCCAGGTAAGGCTGTTACTAGTATAATGATGTGATCATATTCCAGGCGACGCTGTTACTAGTATGATGGTGTGATCATATTCCAGGTGAGGCTGTTACTAGTATAATGATGTGATCATATTCCAGGCGATGCTGTTACTAGTATGATGGTGTGATCATATTCCAGGTGACACTGTTACTAGTATGATGATGTGATCATATTCCAGGTGACGCTGTTACTAGTATGATGGTGTGATCATATTCCAGGTGACTCTGTTACTAGTATGATGGTGTGATCATATTCCAGGTGACGCTGTTACTAGTATGATGGTGTGATCATATTCCAGGTGAGACTATGTTATTGGTATTTTGTAGTGTGAAGAAGTCACGTCATAATACAGTGTACCAAGAAAAGTAAAAAATTACTGTACAGGGAAATACTGAAATGTGAAATATTATAATGCGACATAACGATATTGTAAGAATGTTCAGGCATGATACAGAATATTGACGCAATGTAATAATTCATTGATGAAATATATAATGATGCAATATGGTGATATATACTGATGTATTGTAACATATATTGATGATGTATTGTGACGATATACACTGATACGGTGCAATGGTATGCACTGATACAATGCATTGGTACACACTGATGATACACTGATAATATACATTGACGATACTAAGATATACAATGAAAACACAGTGTGATGATATAGAATGACGATATGTTGTACAATGATGATACAATGAGTTATAAAATGATATATTGTACTACGATCATACAATGCAATGATATACGGCGATGATGCGATGTAACGATAACATTTGACGATACAGTGTGATGATCGTGGATGGTTAAATTATGTGATGGTGACAGTACATGTTTTAGAGCTCACTGCAATATTCAGAAGTGTAAGAGATATTTGCATGAAGGGTTACAGCTACAGAACCAGTAACACCACCACCATCACCAGTAACATCAATCATCGAAAAGCATCAGTCATCATGAATAGTCATTCATTAATCAGTTTTATCAATATGATCATCAGCCAGTATCATCAGTTAACATCATCAGTCATTCCTCATCAACAATTATAATCATCACTATAATCAGTCATCATCATCATGATGTTGCTTCTGTTGCACATTGCATCCTGCTCCTCAAAGTAATCCTATATCATCAGTTTTCTATTCCCCAACATAGATACATTTATCTTGCTTCTAAAGTTGACTCAAGGACTCATGCAGCGAGCACAAGACCGGAGTAACGAGTGGGCTGTACAATCTTCATGTAGGTATACTTTATTTTAAGTATATGTGCAGTATCTATCAGTGTAGACAGCTGTTCTTGCTGACATTAGTGGGTCAGGTGTGTAGGGATAGTAACTGTGTAACGGTAGGTGTTCCTGCTGCTGCTCGTGGGTCAGGTCACTTTCTGACCACAACCTGGTCATTTTCTGGCTACAACGTGGTCACTTTCTGACCACAACCTGGTCACGTTTTAGCCACAGCCTGGCACTAGTTACAACTTGGTTACTGGTCACAGCCTGACCACTGTCTGGTCACAACCTGGCCACTGTCAGGTCACAACCTGGTCACTCTTTGGCCAAATGCTGGTCACTGTTTGGCCACAAGTTGGTCACTGTCTGGGCACATGATGGCAAATTGGCACTTATAAAACCAAATTTTCCGATTCTCTACGTAAGATGAGCTACTGGCCACAGCTGGTTACTGTCTGTATTAATGTTGGCAGAATTACCGACAATATGTTAGGTAAAACTCCACAAGTGCAACTAATGTGACATTTTATTACGTAACGGCTTGATAAAGCTCCTGGAGAGCGAAACGTTGTCATAATAAAATGTTATATTAGGTGCACTTGTGTCCTTTTACCTGGTTACTGTCTGACTACAGCCTGGTCACAACTTGCTACTGTTTGGCCACAGGTTAAACACAACTGGCTACTGGCCACATCCGGTCACTGTTGGATCGCACAACAAGCTGCAAGAAAAATTGCCTGAAAAGTTTGGAAGTAAAGTTAGTTAAGCGAGAAATGGGTTGGTCGAGCGAGATTGCGCTCCATCATGTTTACGAGGTGAGAGAAGGCCTTTCTTCCTCCTCGTCTTCATTTCCTCCTCTCTCCTGCATCCCACCTATGCCCCCATGCCCTGCCTTCTCCCTCCCACTCCTGCAACCACTATTACTCATGTCCCTAAAGCCCTGCCATCTTCTGCACCCACACTTCCTTGTACTCATGTCCAGACCCTTCCTCTCCCTTCCAGTATCTCGCCGCTACCCTTGCCTCTCAAGTCCTTTTTCCCCTGCATTCCTTACCGTCGCTGTCCCAGATGCTTTCTTAGCCTGGTGGCAAAAGCTCTCGCTTCACACGGTAAGGTGTCCGGGTTCGATTCCCGGCGAGGGTAGAAACATTGGATGTGTTTCCTTACACTTGTCTATGTTCACCCAACAGTAACAATTTGCCTAATTTGCCCGAAATGTTCTGTATAACAAGGGGCTTTCTATACGGTAGTAGGTCATTGATGTCAGCTAGCCTTGTATACTTTGTACATGTACTTGTAGAAATAAAGATATTATTATTATCAAGAATGGCAGCCCGTTTTCATGTGGCATTTTGTTGGTGCTGAGGCCATGTTAGTGTCCCGGGAAATGAACTGACTGATGCTGAAGCGATGATTTCTATTTCCAGTTTCCTCTATTACAGACTTTAGCTTTACCGTGATATTATGGACCATGTATATGTGTCATTGGAAAGTGGTGGGCTTGGTGGACTCTAAAACAAGAAGTAAATTATGAAGGGTTTAGCAGGACGTGGGTGTTTGTCCTTCCCTCAACGGAAATAGTCACTTTGAAAATAATCTCTGTCGACTGAGGAGTGCAAACACACATCTCACCCAAAACTACCTACCTGCACGTACTCCTGCTGATCTCTATGTACCTTGTGTTGTGCCGCTGTCTGTGGAACACAGTTTAACTGTTTGCTCAAGACTTCGGCCTTTTCGCTTCGGTTTCGGATTTTATAATTACCGGGATGTCTGTGGAGATCTCGGTGAATTTTTAGGTGTCTCTTGACACTGACAGCTTACATACTGACAGCTTAATGGGATTTTTAACTGATGATGGTTATTTTAGCTTGGCATGATAGTATTTGTGTTGTGTGCTTTATTCAGGCTCACGAGATAAGAACTCTAGCAACCATGTTGCCAGTTGTACATGTGTCTGGGCGTCTGCACTGCACTGTAACCTGAATTGTTTGCCATCCTAATGGCGCTAAAGTTAACTTACGACACCAAGCCTGATTCTTTGATTATTACTGATTCTACGTCATTAGTGAAGGTACTTGACTCACATAATGACTCTAATAACATGTTCATTGGAGAGGCCAGGTATAAATACTCCTAATAACCCTTTTCGAGCGTAGTTCCTAAGCCTTTTGTAAATCCATATGCTCTTGCACTACCGTCCATAGGGTAGATGCGGGGTGCACAATAAACTAACAGCTTCGGCAGCAATATCTGTAATCAAAATCGATGTTCTTGTGTATGTTGAACCACAATTTGGATTACTATGAGTGCCGAGTGACTTACTGAGCAAAAGTATGCTCTATATCTCAAAATTTCCTTTTCTATATGCCGTACACCTCCTTGCCCTTCATGCACCCAAGATCCATCCCTGCTCCTCCTTTTTCTTGCTGACTTTTCCCAGTCCCCCTAATAATAACTGACGAGTTTTTAAACTTTCTCAGTACATTTGCTTCTTTGTTGTCCTTGCCAGTAAACTCGTCTCGTTCCCAACAGTTCCGGTTTTCTTGTCCTAGTTATGGCCTACCCGGTATTCTCATCCCAATGCAGTCTTCCCAGTACTCTCATCCCAGTGCAGTCTTCCCGGTACTCTCATCCCAGTGCAGTCTTCCCGGTACTCTCATCCCAGTGCAGTCTTCCCGGTACTCTCATCCCAGTGCAGTCTTCCTGGTACTCTCATCCAAGTGCAATCTTCCCGGTACTCTCATCCCAGTGCAGTCTTCCCGGTACTCTCATCCCAGTGCAGTCTTCCCGGTACTCTCATCCCAGTGCAGTCTTCCCGGTACTCTCATCCCAGCGCAGTCTTCCCAGAAATCTCGTGGCAACGTTGCCTTCTCGGTGGAACTTTCATCAATAGGATATATAAATTTCATGAATATAACATCAGGTGAGTGTATTCAACACACCTTCCCCACACTCAGCACTGGAGGTTCACAAGAATTTGATGGTAGTGTTGCTAGTGTTGTCAATTTTCATGCTGCAAACGTTTTCTGCCCGCTGAAGGTCTAGGAACAGATATACACAAATTATTAAGAAAGATTACATTTAAGTTTTTGTGGATTCCCTCTCACTTAGGCCTCAAGAAGCATGAAAAGGTTGATGAATTTGCTAAATAAACAATAAATAAAGAAATTGTTGTGTGTAATTTTGGTTTTAGAACATAAGTTTACGAAATATTGTCAGGCAGGAAGTAGCAATAATGACAAAATTACCAACGAAACGTTAGGTAAATAGACACATGCAAAGGTTTGCGGTTTTGTCAAGCCATTACGGCTTGGCAAAGTTCCTGGAGAGCGAAACGTCGCCACAATAAAATGTCACCCTAGATGCATGTGTTCTTTCACAATAGCAGAAAGTAGAAAGCCCGCCAAATCCCTGCCCGCCCCTGGCTGCGGCAGTCACACATTATACTTCAGTGAGGTGACACATCATCAGTTCGTATGTTGATTCCCACTCATTTTAGGAATTTAAAGGCTCTGACTCTGCTTCCTCATTATTAAAATATTAAATTCTGTGTGCAGGATTATCACAAGAAGATGAAGAGCCTATAGTCTGTGGATATAACAGAATAAAGGCATCAGAAGATAACGTCATGCTGTCTTCATCAAACGCCATATTGAATTCCACGTCTTCAGTTTCAGTTTAATGTACTTCTCAGGTAGGTATCCATCTGTATTCCCATGTACCTGACCAGTGAGGTTTGCTAGGTAGATATAATGGAGGAATCTGGGAAGATTGAGACCCGTGCCACGACTACGGTCTTGGCGAACATTATACATACAAGTAATCTAATTGGAGAACATCGCCGAGCAGAGGTGAGCCTAGTAACCACTTATTATGTTAAGTGTTTTAACTTGTGTATATATTCTTTGTAAAAATTGTGGTATTAGTACATTAGATGATCCAAGATCTACTTATCAGTGAATTCTAGTGAAATTAAAAAGGTTATTCGATAACAGTTGAGGTTGATGTTATTAAATATATCAGAAGAATTATACTCTTAATTTTAATTTACCAGTACAACAGCGATATGGGGGATGTGTCCAGACCAGGACTGGAATGTTGAGCGGCTATTTGTAAGTCCCTTTAAAACTGAGTATAATTAATTAACATTAATCAGGGTGATGTATACTCAGGTTAAAACCCACTTACAAAGTGAGAGTAAGAGTTTTATCCCCCGCATCTGTGGTAACTGGTAAGAGTTTCGAATTTCAAGTTATGCGATTTGCTCTATTATTACAGATCGATTGCCACTAATTTCAGCATTGGCTTGTGAGCTTACTGCTAATTTCCATGTATGCCTTAAAATTCTCGACAACTGCTTTATTGTATGGCACACACAGGTGGTACATAGGTATAACTCCACACTACGCTACCTCAGATATATTTTTTTCATTTCATGCATCAGTTTTCCATGGCAAAGCTCCTGATGTGAAAGGCCTTGAAATTATATATCAATGAAATTTGTGTTGGTTCTTACGCTTAGAGAAAGAGAGGGTGGGGGAGGGGGAGACAGAGAGGGAATTTTATATACACAGTATACCAGTATGGGGTGGCTGGAGAAGCAGAATATTCAAAAAACCTCAAGTAGAAATCTGTAGTTTGCCTCGAAAGTTATTTTATTTACTTCTCCGAGGCTGTTGGTCCCCACATCTTTACATAGAAACGAGCAATCCTCTCTCTACACCCCCCCCCACTCCAACCATCTCTTTCTCTTAGCGTGAGAACCAACGCAGATTTCATTGTTGTCTCCCAAGTGACTTGATAAATTCTCTCTCAGCTTTTCACGAGAAACAGATGTGGGAAAACGTTTCACTTGTGCAGTCACTTTTACACAGCCTCCGCCAGAAACAAGTAAGAGAAGGAAAAGTTTTGGATTACAACAAGAAAAATTTGCATACGACTCTTTAGAATATATAACTGCCACAGAAGTTTGTGGAAAAAACATTTCGCTTGAAGTGCGAATTTAAAGAATCTCGTATCGCTAGTGGTCGAAGAATACAATACAGTGTTGTCAGCGGTGTCAGGACGCTGGCAGTGTTGTCAGCGGTGTTAGGACGCTGGCATTTGTCAGCGGTGTCAGAACACTGACAGCGTCGTCAGCGGAGTCAGGACACTGGCATTGTTGTCAGGACTGAGTGTTGTCTGTGAAGGTTAGCCAAATAACATGATTTGTGGTAAACCGTTCAAACTACAAGTCTGGTGAGCCAGTTTGGTGGAGCTCGTTATTATCTTATGTTATCTTGTGTGTGTGTGAGATGCTCCATACTAACTCATACACTCTCCTCCTATATTGTTTGACAAGCATAACACTATTAAAGAAGGAAAGAAAGAAAGAGAGAGATAGTTGTGGAAAATATAGAAAAGTATGTATTCATTCATCATGGTAAATAGAAGTTAGGAATATTGACTGAATGTATGTATAATAATTAGAGACATGTGGATTATGACAGTTTATTTAAGTTTCGTCCACCTAGGACATTATCAATTTCATCTACTTTCTGTAAAATTTACCACTGTATTACCACACACTGGAGAAAGCGGGTGTTCTAACTTTCTTGTGCTTGAGCATCGCTGGCAACATCATGGCAAACTTTTAAGAAGCCTTCCCCCAGAGATATTTGTCAGTGAATTACTGCAGACTCTCGCAATCCCGATTTCTTCACAAACACTCGTGGTGCTCCATTATAACAATTTATTGATAATGTGTTTTGTCTGAGTTTTAATATTATACTTGAATAGTGTTATTTTCGTGTTGGTGAAAAAGGTCCATTCTACCGGCCGTTTACATATTCATAAATATTTTTTTTATTGACAGTGATATTTTTTTTTTAAACCAAGCCTAACTTAAAAACCTCACCAAAATTCTACTAGCATACATATATATATATATATATATATATATATATATATATATATATATATATATATATATATATATATATATATATATATATATATATGTATGTCGTGCCGAATATGTAAAACTGGTCAATTAGCAAGAACTCATAATAATAAATTATGTATAATAAATTATGTATAACAGGACGATAGTAAACTATGCACGATTGGGGTAACTGGTGACATGATCTTCAGACAAATAGAGAAATTAAAACCTAATAAATCCCCAGGCCCTGATGAACTATTTGCAAGGGTTTTAAAGGAATGTAAAGAGGAACTTAGCATACCCCTGGCTAATCTTTTCAATGTATCACTACAAACTGGCATAGTGCCAGACGAGTGAATGATGGCAGATGTAATACCTATTTACAAGGCTGGTGATAGGTCCTTTGCTTCGAACTATAAACCAATAAGCCTTACCTCCACAGTGGGAAATTTTATGGAATCAGTAATTGCCGAGGCAATTCGTAGCTATCTTGAAAGGCATAAATTGATTAATGAATCTCAGCACGGTTTTACAAAGGGGCGTTCCTGTCTTACGAATTTGCTAACTTTTTTCACTAAAGTATTTGTGGAGGTAGATCATGGTATTGAATGTGATATTGTGTATATGGACTTCAGTAAGGATTTCGATAGAGTTCCACATCAGAGGCTATTGAGGAAACTTGGGCACCCGAAATAGGAGAATTTTTTTCCTGAATAGAGGCATGGTTAACAAATAGGCAGTAGAGAGTTTGCATAAATGGGGAGAAATCAGAATGGGGGCACGTCACAAGCGATGTTCCACAGGGGTCAGTGTTGGGCCCCTTCTTGTTCCGAGTTTACATAAACGACATAGATGAGAGAATAAATTGCGACATAGGAAATTTGCTGATGACACCAAAATAAGCCGTCCAATTCATTCTAATGAGGACATTAGAACACTCCAGGATGATTTGAATAGACTGATGAAATGGTCGGAGAAGTGGCAGATGCAATTTACTATAGACAAATGCAATGTTCTAAATGTTGGACAGGAAAATAGCCATGCCACATATAAATTAAATAATGTAGATCTTAATATTACTGATTAGGAGTTCTGGTTAGCAGTAATCTGAAACCAAGACATCAGTGCATAAGTGTTCGCAATAAAGCTAAGAGAATCCTTGGCTTCATATCAGGTTCTTCTTCAACTCTATATATCTTTGGTTAGGCCTCATTTAGATTATGCTGCACAGTTCTGGTCACCGTATTACAGAATGGATATAAATGCACTGAAAAATGTACGAGGGAGGATGACAAAGTTGATCCCATGTATCAAAAATCTTCCCTATGAGGATAGACTGAGGGCCCTGAATCTGCACTCTCTAGAAAGGCGTAGAATTAGGGGGGATATGACTGAGGTGTATAAATGGAAAACAGGAATAAATAAAGGGTATGTAAATAGCGTGCTAAAAATATCTAGGCTAGACAGGGCTTGCAGCAATGGCTTTAAGTTGGAAAAATTCAGATTCAGGAAGGATATAGGAAAGCATTGGTTTGGTAATAGAGTTGTGGATGAGTGTAACAAACTCCCGAGTACTGTATAGACGCTAAGACGTTGTGTAGTTTTAAAAATAGGTTAGATAAATACATGAGTGGGTGTGAGTTGGACCTGACTAGCTTGTGCTACTAGGTCAGATGCCGTGCTCCCTCCTTAAGTGAATGTGACCTGACTTGACTAGGTTAGGGCGTTGGCTTAAGCCGGTAGGAGAATCGGACCTGCCTCACATGGACCAGTAGGCCTGCTGCAGTGTTCCTTATGTTCTTCAGAACTGCTAAGTAGACAGGGGAGAGTGCCCGGAGCTTTCCCTCATGAGAATATGCTACACCATTTTTTTTTTATGGTCAGGGAGTCAATGAAGGTTTTCTTCCCAAAGTTTTTGGACCACTACAAAACGGTCACGAAAAACGAGTAGTTAACTGATCTTGTGAAGCGTCGAGTTATTGCTATACTTACCTGTCTACCACACGGCACTTATATACTTATGTTTAAAAACCTTTAGAGGCTGACTTTTGAGATATCAAATACGTAGTCAAACCCAGGCTGACTGCTTCCTTACGAAGACTTGTCCCACAGAACTAATGAAACTCCAGACATTACCTGGAACATAGGCAGCCTGCGCCTTTGGAAATATCGTCCCCGTACATATGCTGTATTTGGTCACTACTCAAAGATAAAGGAATATTAACTGTTTATTGATTTTATCAGAATAATTACAGTATTCATATGAATATCTAAGTTATGTATCAATAAATTATTTACTCGCTTATACGTTATTTGCGCTGAAATAGCATTATTATATAAAGGAAGCTTATTTATGTGTTACAGCTCTGATGGTAAAAAATACCAGTTTTCATTAGGATGGATCAGTAAGCCAACGGTAGGTCTCGGTCAGATGACCAAAAGCTCCACTGGCGGGTCATCATATGATTAAAACCCGCGTCAGGAACCAATTGTCTTGTGTCCTGACGAATCTTACTTCACCTAACCTGTCTTACAGGCTAGGAACTGAGTGATGGTCCATTCTTTCTTCCGAATATCAGTAACTTCCAGCACAGGTGGAGGAGTGAAATAAGTTTTACTGCAACGTTCGCTTGCCTGTCAGGAGGTGGAACATTTCTTACTAACAGATGGTCGCAATTTCATTTCCACAAAATTAAAATTACTCGGGGTCTGAATACAAACTACTGTCATATTCTTCGGGGAATTAGCAGTTCTGCTGCTGCTGCTTCTGCTGTTCTTGATAATATCACAAACATTGCTATAGTTATTTGTATCGTTAGTTACAGTTCCATGATGGCAAAGTAGTGGCCCACGATCTGGTCTTGGTACAGAAGAAATAATACTGTTTAACCTAACGTAATTTAATAGAATTGTGATACTTATGCTATAATCTAATCTTTATAACGTTGTGCGAGCACTGAGGTATCACATACAAAATTTAAGTAGCTAATATTCTCTACATATTTGTGGTAACTGTTGGTCAAAGTATTTTATTTGAACGATAGATAAAAAAACAATTGTAATTGTGAATGAGCTGTATTTAATAACCTAATTCAAGGCTGATTTTGCAAACTAAGCAATACTAATTTACTAAAATTGTAGAGCTTGAATGTACGTTTTTTTTGGGGAGCAAATATTAAAGCAGGAGCTTTCTCCCCATCGAAAGACTACTTTTATGCCACTTAGCTCTTATGTAATGTTATGAAGAATTGATAGACGTCTACTTCTCGTGGTGTGAATCTGATACACTTGGTGAGACGATCATTTGGAAGAGTTGCAATCGGTGGCCCGTGGCCTAGCGGCAAAAGTTCTCGCTTCATACGGTGAAGTCCAGGTTCGATTCCCGGCGAGGGTTGAAACATTGGGCGTGTTTCCTTACACGTGTTGTCTATGTTCACCCATCAGTATAAAATGGGTACCTGGGTGTTAGTCGACTGGTGTGGGTCGCATCCCGGAACAAAGTCGACCTAATTTGCTCGAAATGCTCTGCATAACAAGGGACTTTATATATAATAGTATGTCATTGATGTCATCTAGGCCTGTATACCTTGTACTTGTAGAAATGAAGATTATTTATTTATAATTTCCCCTTAGGATGCTGTCTTAACATTTCGCGTTATTGAAACTAATCCCGAGGTAATGCTGCCCTTCGGGATTTGTTTCAGCATCGAGAATTGTAATTTCAAAAACGGAAAATATAATTTCATGAAAGAATTTCTCTTGACAATGTAGCTATTTCCTGCAATTCTGCGCAATTCCTGCTTCCGTTTTGAATGAATATTTACTCTCCAGCTGTAGGGACACGACCAAGCTCTTCAGCTCCTGATCCCTGACTGCCGCTGACACGTTTCGCCTTGGTAGAAGTGATTAAGAATTCTTAAAGTGGGACCGTCAAAAAGGAGGATGGCCAAAATACGCATGTCAGAGTTTTTAAAATGGCATCTAAAAGGAAGTTTACATGCTCACTGAGGAATAGAACAATCTGTCAAGGAGTGTTAAAAACAACCAGTACGGCCTTGCAGTTCTTGCAGAGATGGCACTAGGAACACTCTCCAGATTACCATGAGTGAGCCTTGTGTGTCCAATGTGCAGAGGAGCAAGTGCTTTTCACCAGAACCGACAGTGAAATAACTATTTTAGTAAAACGCCTAAGTCCCAGACCATAATCGGCAAAGAGGCATGGTTCTGATTCTCTCTCATATCGAAAGAGAGAGAGAAATGGTTGAAATATAGCGCCTGTCTCCCAGCTAAGACATCCGTATTACTTGTCGTCCGTGTAATTGAGCCGCCAGTCATTAGTCAAACGAAGGTTTAATTTTCACTAAGTGTTTTCATTTCTATCTTTCAGGAGACAATCGAGCAGAGTGGTAGGAGGCCATCTAAAAAGGGAGGGAATAGATCCCTGGAAGAGGGGAGAGGAGGCGTTGGAGTCTGGAGAGAGTGATAGGGGAGGAGTGCGAGGGTGGGGATTGGAGGCGTGGACATCTGGCCCATATATATTAAACCAAAAAAATGAAAACCATTCACTCGTCTGTTGTAAGACAACCAACAAGCTAACACATATAAAAGAACTACTTGTACTACATCGATTTTGATAACTAAACATCATCCTACACAAAAATAAGCAATAAAATATTGAGATGGGACGAAGATAAATTTCTTGACCAACCCCTAAATATAAAAGAGTAATTCAACCCGCACATCTAACGCACAGAATATATTGAATGTACCCAAGGAACACTGGAAATACAATGAACGTTAAGCCGACAGTACATACACCTGGAAAGAAGGTGCACAAAAGTGCGCAGTTACCCGAAAGAAGTAATTTTCACTAGTGTCCGCCCCTGCAATTTTGCAGGAACAGGAAATAACGAAGAGCCCGCCCATGGTATTTACCGAGGCTGGAAATGCCAAAATGCAGCTTATCTGGCCATCGCCAATAGTCATCCAGTAATCTCCTGTCATTACAAGATCATTTTCATCCCATTTCATCTAGTTATACATTTCCTTATTTTTTTTATTCGACGCTTTAATAAGCGATGTTTTTGGGTTAATATGTTGGTTTTCTCAAGTGAGAGTTATATTTCAGGGCGGGGAGATTGTCTGTGGTGAGAATGCTGGCTGGGCCAGCCCAGCCTGTCATGCCCCGCCTTCCTTAAACATTGACGAAAAATTGGATTTGCTTGAGACCTCACTCACGTGAAAATTCTTTTAAAATTTCCAAAGTGCAGAAAATTATGGGTTTTCGACGAACGATTTTGAGGCAGAGATGTAGAAATGTGTATGAAGACGAGATGTTGGAGGGAGAAGGGATACTGATGCATTGAGATGAAGGGAGAAGACAAGATGGGGTAAGAAGAGGTAATGACGAATGGAAGAGATGTTGAAGGAGAAAAGATATTGGAAGGAGAAAGGTATTGAATAAAGTGATGTTGGAGGAAAAGATGCGGAAAGAGAGCACGAAATTTGGAAGTCTGAAGATGAAACTTTAGACAGGTTGGAGAGGCTCCCCGCACATCCACCAATTCTTTTACTGTACCGGAGAAAAGGGACGCTTGAAATCTTACGAATGGCCCTGTGCTGGCAGATGTGAACCGACTTTTTTTTTTTTTTTTTTTTTTTACCTTTATAATTTTGTTGTTGGGAAATTATAAGGAAATTTAGAATGATATACTATGTCCTAACCTACCGTTACCTAACCTAACCAAGCATAATAAATTTTAAATTTATCAGCATATTGAGTGCGCACAAATGCACGAAGAGCGGCAATTCATGTCAAACTGGCCACTCTAATTTAAGAACTGGTTGCCACTAAAGGTACTGAAGAGTGTATGGTCGGAGGAAATGGAAAAGAAGCAGAAGGAATAGTCGAAAAAATATGGAAGAAATAGTGTAGGAGAGGGAATCAGAGAGACAGTATGGGAGGAAGGGGGAAAAAGTGTAGTAGGAAAAAGCTGAAAGGAGGGAGAACGAGAGAGTGTGGGTGAAAAAGGTAGGAGAAACTAAAGAAAACGTAAAACGAAATGATGAAACTAAAGGGAAGAAGTGGAGGAAAGAGAAATTAGGATGTGAAGAGTTTAGGAGAAAATAAGATACTAAAATGAGAGTCATGAGAGAGGGGGGGAGGGAGAGGGGGAATAAAGAGCTGTTGTTGTCTCACATCTAGAAACTTTCACTCGTCACCTTCACTCTGTTTTTCGTCTTTAACATGAAACTCGTAAGGAATAAATTACTACTAAAAAGACAAATGATCGGTTAAATTTAAAAGAAAAATATATATAAATTCATTAATCTTAGTCCCATCCTCTACTACAAATTAACCACCAGTGCTCTGTTACTCTGAGGGTTGATTTATATTCACGGAGTTCGTCGTTGAGCTGAATTATTTGTGAGACTCTCGCCTCTCTTCTTTTCTTTTTGTTTCTTGTGGTCGGGGTCCACCGACGAGTCTACAATCATCAGTCTCTTTCTTCTCAGACTGACGGCACTTCAAGTACTCGCCTCACCATACTGTTTCAATACACTTCATATATACACCGAGAGATGTATGTGTATATATGGTAAGAGTTTACTGGTGGTGAACAGTTGATATGAAGCCTTCTGATCCATCGATAGGTTTAAAACCCAACTAACCAACCAACCTCGGTTATTCAAAAGACTTAACTAAGTCCAGAGATTTGTATGCCAGACAGCGCGGTTCAGTTGTCTTGGAGATCGTTAGTTATTAAAAGAGCCAAAGACCATGATGATTAGTAGTAGTATTGTTAGGAAGGGTGAGAACTGAACATGATTAGTAGCATTTTAGCTCACGTCTACTTAACCGTGTAAGTGTTGAGCTGATGGAAAACCAGACAAATTTCAACATCTTTAATTTACAATTTCTCGGTCCTGTAGCGAGGATGCAACAAAAGCAACCACTTATGATTGTGTCTAAGAACACGCCAACGTACCCCAGTCAAAGACGGGTGCGTTGGCGAGTGGTGTCATATACGTGTCATGCAATAGACTATGATGTCTATTTAACAAATGTGAAAATGGCTCCCTTCAGGTGCTGTTATATATGGTAGTGTTTACTTATAAAAATGAAAAAGTGATAGCCGTTGACCCATTGGATAGCCACGGCAGAGCGACTGTTAACTTACCAGTAAGTTTGGCGGTAAATGAAAAGGAAACATGACCAATGGCTTCTAATTCACTGTTAGTTTTCATGCTGTGTTGTACGAGGCTGGCGCAAAGGGAAGCTCTGAGAAACGGAATGGTACCAGAGGACCCATAAAGCAGCCAAGCAGTAAATGGGCTCGCAAGTCGACCCGACTTCCCATGTTTCTCGTGGATGGCCCTCACA
>NC_069435.1:32662606-32667606 GCF_026875155.1 Cherax quadricarinatus | reverse complement strand
CACCTTTCCCCAGGTTTTCACTTCCTCCAACTAACCTTATGAGTTAGGTAACAATTTTTTTAGGTTAGGTCCATAAGTAGGACTGACCGTGCCCTATGAGGCCCGAACTAAAATCTTTTTAAGGGAGGCACAAAAAATAAGTAATAGTTAAGAAAGGGGGGGGGCAAAATTTTTTCAGGTCTTTATTTTTGAGGTTTTAAATAAGCATTAGTTGGCCCTATTTATAGGACTAATTTATAACCATTGATTTTTAAATCCCATGTTGAAGGGTCCCTATAGGCTGGCTTTAATTTATTTTGAAAATATGCAATGATATGAAAAATTTAAAGTCTGCTATAAAATATATAGATTAAATTGTCTTGGGTTACTTAATTTGCTTTTTGGTTGAATTTTAAAATTGCCCTTTATTTAGTGAAATAATCTTAGTTTTGATGATAAAGAAAATCCGAAACTTAATAATGTAGTGGATACCCCTAAGGATGTAATTGTTAGTTTTCTCCCCCCCTTCCCCCCAATTAACACACACACACCACACACACACACACACCAAAACCCCGCTTGAAGAATACTCACCCCTTAAACTTCACCAGTATTTCCTTGAAAAGACGGGGTGATAGGAGTTGTCTTGATAAAGTAAGAGTCTGCCAAGATGTTGTGTATATGGGGGAAGGTTTGCAGGAGGGGTTTTGTGTGTTGGGAGGGTGGGCGGATTGATCTGAGTATGGGGGTTTTTGGGAGGCGGGGGAAAGGCTAGTGTAAAAATGTTTTTTAGTCACAAGAAAATCTCATTGATTATTTAATTTCATGTTCGAATTTGGATGTACTGTATTATTCGTCTAGATTTCTTTTCTCCCTCACCCCTCCCCCCTTCCCCCACGTCCACTATATATGATTTTTTTTCCCCTGCTGTATGATTGGGGTATCTTTATCAGATCTCGTTTCTCCTGTTTTTGGAGTAGGATTCTTGAGAATGAAATTTCCCCCGAGTAATAGAAACTCCACTATTTTTGAACATTTGAAGCTTCCTAGTCGATAAAATCTTTAATGAACACTTGACGTTCCTCATTGCCTCACTGAAGTCTTTCAGCTCAGGCTAACATTTTTTTAATTCTATTTCATGGAAAAGACAGGGGGCGCCTACTACCCTTTTTTTCCATTTGAAAATCCCATTAGAATGGGGAAGCGCACATTACTGATGACCCAACTTGTTTGTTTTTGGGGAAGGGGTGGGAAAGGGTTTTGGTCTACGTATTATACCTAATTGCTTCCTTCCACAGGAAGGATGGTGCTGTCGTAAAATTTTCTCCCTAATTGTTATGCCTAAAACTAGTTATTCAGTGTTAGTTTAATGGTTTTATTAAAACCCCCAAGCCCTCTGTGGAGGGTATCTAAAAGTTCCAGAGCACATAAATGGGCCCAGGCTTTGGCCCGTTTTTTGTATAGATAAGCAAATTGGGGTACAATGAACTACTTGCAACTTTATGTTCAGGTAACAATCAAAATGAATGTTTTACTTTAACAAAATTAAATTTACGAAGTTTAAAATTAGGTTACGCATGTTTATGTGTTTGTATGATATCCAGATTTTAGTGCCCAAAAATTTTAAGTGGTTATGAGTTTTTTTCAGTGGGAAAGTCATGGTTTTTTTTCTCGAATGGTTGGGAAAAATGCAAGGGGAAAAATTTTCCCAAATTCCTTCTATTTTGCCCCAACTGACCCCAAAAGTCTTGAGTCAAAAGTCACTTAAAAATAACTCGGGGAATCTGTCTCATGTCCCACCATTATGTAAAAAGCGAGGGGGCCCTGTCCTTTCGCGCTATTTCATTACTTTTTAACAAGTCAATAGGATAGCCCCTTCCCAAAACTATCAAGTGGCAAGGTTACACCAATACATAAGGGGGGACCTACAGACTTAAACAACTATAGGCCAAATCTAATTACCATTGCTACCCAAAATCTTTGGGAAAAACTCGTGCACAGGAAAATGTATTCTTTTTAAAAACGGCTCAAAACATAAAAACCCTCCCAGTTTGGTTCAGAAAAATAAAAGCATAAGATGCAATCAAAAAATGTAAAAGCTTTAACAGCTTTGGAAAAATAAGGAAATATCCACTGAATTTTTTTGGCCCTAAAAAAGCTTTTGACACAGTAACACAAAACCTACCCAAAAAACTTGCACTCGGGAAAAAGATGCCATGGCTTGCTTTTTTTAAAATTTCATTACTAATAGGTATCAACGTACCTTTTTAAAACACAGCATCAGCAACACGGCCATTATACTGGAGTTGAGGGAAGTGTCCTGGTCCCCGCTCTTCCTCATAACATCAAGCCCTTTCCCAAACGTATCCAACCCCGAAACCCATTCTCTTTGCTGATGCACGATTTATGTCACTCCCCCCAATCTTGCCCCCCTCAACACCTTGTGAATGAGGAGCGTTTAAAAAATATGACTTGGTGAACCCCAAATAAACTTCGTTTAACCTGAAAAAAAATTCTATTTTGTTTGGTACAAGCAGGAATGCACAAATTAACATTAAGATTGACAACACTCTAATTACCAAAAAAAAGGGGGGAAAATTTCCTGGGCTTAACCTTGAAAAACCCCTAAATTTCGCACCCATATCCATATATAGCCAAAAAAGTATCCAAAAGGGTTTTGGGATCTCTCCAAGATACGATATTTACGTGCCGCAAAATGCCTTCTCACATATACCACTCATTTATTTATCCATACCTACCTATGCATTTGTGCGGGGGATCAACTGCAGCAACACACTAAAGCCAATAAAAAACCAAAAAAAGTGCGTAAGAATAACCCAAAAAACCCCATCCCTGCACAACCCCCCCACTCTTCAAAGAACTAAAATTACTCCCAGTTCATACATCCACACTTACTACTGTGCAATTATATCTACAGGGCCTTTAAAAACTTAAAATTTCAACCTTGCCCTAAACGCTTTTTGATAGTTGTACAGAACCCCAGGCATAACACCAGAAAAAAAACATTCTACACACCCCGTGCCCGACAAAACCCCTTTAAAAAATTCAATGTAGTAAAAAGGCCTAAATCGGGAATCCCCCTACCTGAGAATCTAAACTGCGACACATTCATCACCTTAAAAATCCATTAGAAAACATTTTTCCCCCTGATCACCCCTCAATAACTACACAATACCACCTGGTGGTTCCACTTACACTCGTCATCATTTGCCCCACTCATTTGACCAAAAAAAAAAAATATTAATCTCAGTCTTAAAAAATGAACCTGTGATACCCCCATCTGAAACAAACTTCCCCAAAAAAAAAGCATTCACATTGCTAAACTCACAAACTAGTTTTGTCACTTAGCCTAATAAACTTCCCTCATAATTTGTAATATTTTACAATTAAGAATAAAAAAGTTGCCCAAAAATGCCTAGCCTGCAAGCGTTCTAGTGGTACACTTGTAATCACAATTTTACTACAGTAAACAAACATCCAAAATTTCTGTAAACTCAGATTGTAATCCTTATAGAGAATAAACTTTGAATTGAATTGAATTGGAAAAAATACTTGGTTTTTTTCAGGAACGTTGGAATGAGTTGTCTCGAATTCATGGTTTTCTTTTTTATTTTTTTTTTCTGGGGGGGGGGATTCCCAGCACATAATTTAAGGGTTTTGGACAAATCCTCTGATAAATTTTAAATTTTTAAATTGATTAACACCAGCTGGGGTGAAAACTTCCAGTTCCTGAACCAATGAACCGGGAAAGGTCCCATCAAAAAGTCTGTTATTTTTTTTTTGGGTCCACTACAGAATGTGGCTTTTTAATTTTAAGAAAAGGGAATAAAGTAAACTTCAGCATCTCTACACTAAGAAATGCAAACCTCTCTGATACGTATATTTTTGCATGTTCCTTAGTGGTAAAGTATTCCTTTACGGCGAAGACTTGTGTTTTTTTAATGAGGCAATATTCCATTTAAGGATGTTTTTGGTTTTAAATTTGTATTATTATTATTATTTTTATTATTATTATTATTATTTTTATTTTTCATAAATGTCCCAAAAAACAATGGGTCATAAAGCGCTCCAACAAAGGAAAAAAATTTAGGTGCGTTTTGCTCAATTATAGAAATCCAGGGATGCCGTCTCCCAATATTGAAAAAATATTAAAATGGGAAGAAAAACGTTTCTATCTAAATTTTTTTTTTTTGGGTTGTAAGATTGGGTTGGTGTTTCTTTCGTGGTAAATATGTATATTTTTTGAAAAATATTAGATTGCCCGATTCTTTTTCATTCCTGCTGATCCCCTAAAATGTTGTCCTCTAAAGTTGTCCGTTCAGGGGGGCGGGAATGGTTTTTTTTATGGGGAAAGGGTGGACAGGACTGGGGTTTTTTGTGGAGGGTTTGTAAAAGTGAATAACAGTAACAAATTGTTGTATAGTGAGATAGGCAAGGAAAAAATCTGTGTATTTGAGGGTTGTGAGAGGGTAACTAGTAATAGTTAAAATCTTTTTTTTCTAAAGTAAAACTAAGAGGCCTAGCTGAATCATGACATACTAGCGCTTTTTGCAAGGGATTTCGGGGGAAAATTTGGTCATTTGTCCCAAAAGCACCCACACAGTCAACTAACACCCCGGTATCTATTTTACTGATGGGGGAAAATAGCAAATGGTGTTAAAAAAAAAGCCCATTGTTTCACCCTCGCCCCGGAAAGAACCAGGACCCGGCCCCCTGGATGCGATAGCTTTTGCCACCAGGGCCCCCGGGGTTGGTGGGGAAGTATAAAGGGGGTGGGCTGTGGGGGGATGTAAAGAGTGGTTTTGGGGATGGGGGTATGGACTGATTTCGTGAGAGGGAAAAGTATTGGGTGGGCCCGATGGGGGAAGGTAGGAAGAGGCTTGTTTGGGAATTATTCTGGTCAAACGTCATCGAGAGGAATAATAAAAAAAAGTATTTGTATACACATTTATTGTACAGCAATATTTTCGTTGTACCTTAATTTCTCTAAAATTCATCAA
>NC_069435.1:32647606-32657606 GCF_026875155.1 Cherax quadricarinatus | reverse complement strand
ATCTTGAAGTTATGCATGAAGGTCTCCTTTACCCTCTCCAGGTCTCAGCCCCCCATGTTTCGGTTTCGTGTGGACCAGGGGCTTCCTTGTTTTCATGTGAATAATTTCCCCTATGATCCCTTTTTATTGTCATGTGAGTTCTTCTGGCCACCCCTTTCTAATGTGTGCCCTCCATTTTTTGTCGTACCGCTGTCTTGGGCTTCGCATTTTTGTGGGGGCTGCACATAACTGCTATCCCTATCTTGCGTGCCCTAGTCTTGATTGTGTCTAATATATAGTCATTTTGTCTCCTCTCTGTTTGTTCCTTAATCTGTTAATACTAAATTTTTTTTGTAGCACTACTCCACCTCCTTTGTGTCCTGTCTTTCTTCAATCTTATATCGAGCTGGGAAGATCGTATCAGTTATATCTGAGTATTATAGTGTCTGGGAAGGCTTTCACTATGCGGTCGTTCCGCTCACCTCTTGTTATTCCATCTGCTTTTGTGTACCATATTTTGTTTCATTTCTATTCCCGTATTCTGGAATTCGAATTTGTTTTCCTGGTCCTTACACATGGGCCAGGGGGTGGTGGGGGTTGGGGTATGGGTGAGGGGTAGTAGAGGGTAGTATCTTATGCTGGAACGGGTAAGGATAGTGGATGTAGGTGGAGGAAGGGGAGATTGTAGAGGGAATTGGAAATTTGGGACTGGGTTGAGGGAAAATTGTGAGGAAGGCTCTTGCGCTTGGGGAGGTGGGGATAGTGGGTGTAGGAGAAAGTGAGTAGAGTATGACTTGTTTTAAGTTTTTTTTTAAGTGGGTTACGGCTTGAGGGAGGGGGAGGTGGGGGTCTATGGAAGGAGGTGAACATGGAGCTTCCTCGTATAAACCCTCCCTGAAGCCCTATCTCCCTTTCCTACTCAATAGCTCAAAACAAGCAATACCCCTACCCCGCCCCCTTCCTACACCCACAGTGTGTGTGTACTCACTTATTTGTAGTTGTAGGGGTCGATTTACAGCTCCTGGCCCCGCCTCTTCGCTGGTCGCTTTGTGTGTGCGTGCACACACACTCTAAGTTCTAATCAGTGCCAAGAGATACCCTCACAATATTGCTTGGAAAAAAATGACGAAAAATATATAATAAACGGAAAAATTATAAATGTTCCCTACCTGGTTAGTTACAATATATACACACCTGGGACTAAGAAGGGCCCCAACAAACCAAAAATAAATATCTTTGACAAGATCCGAAATGTCACTCACCCTACCCAAGATCTGAGTCAAAATAAATGCATAAAATTCCTCACAAATACGATGAAACATACATTAAAAATTATGGGGGAGTTATACTACAGTGAACAATACCACCTGTCAAATACACAAAATTTCAATAGAAACATTTCTGGCAGTGCTTCAGTGGAGAGAAAAGTTACAGTTTGTTGCTAAAACTATATAATTGTGCCCACAAGCCAAGTGCCACCTCTGCTCCGTTTTCTATGACTACTGACTATAGCCGAACATTGTTACTCTTTACTAAGTCTGTAATGGTTATTAAAATATGCACTGCAGTTTTCACGTATGCTAAGTAAAATTTATATACAAAGGGACTCTTTATTTTGTATTAATGACTAACCATAACCATACTCTCATCTCTGTAGCTAACGGCGATATCTACCTTGGTTAATATTTTATATCATGAAGGTTTAAGTAGGCTCGGATGATATAATGAGAGTATATGTAAAATGTCAATGATTGCATCACTGTGACGTTATATTTCCTTGCAACACAAACGCAAGGTATACTATAATGCAATATTTAGTGTTTATTAAGGACCAGCCGTAGACAGTGCCCACTGTGAACACTAATATTTCTATATAGTCCAAGGCGAGAATTCTTGCATCATGCAGTCTGAGTTATATTTCACATTATTTATTTTTGATCTTGGACATTGGTTCACTTTGAGAACAAGTCAGGGCTTGCTTGTAGCACAAGTTACTCCCAATTTTATGATGGCACCTCCTGGACAAGCACACTGAGTGGCAACGTACAAATGTCCTGATCATCAGTGTTCTTGGTAGGTTCTGCCAGCACGGGTTCCTGGCTGGCTGATGTGTGTTGTATCACTCCCTCTTGAGGTAGGTAATGACTAAGAACTCATTGGTTCTTGGTGCAAGTATCACAACACAATTTGTTGTAATACTTGAGGCGACAAAGACGAGCCTTGTACACCAAATGACAGTTCTTCATTCTGTCGATGCAGGAATCTGAAACAAAAAATAAAGTTATTTATTCTTGGCAGAAAAAAAATTTATAGTATTTTCAGTATTTGCATATTTTAGTCTTGGAAAATTTTGACAAAATTTTGAAGAACCCCTCATTGTGAAGAAATTCCTTTATACAGAAAAGGCCCGGCCAAACGCTTTAAAGGGAAAAAGCGAGACCTGCACAAAATTTCGCAATAACCAAATGATAACTTTGGGATTTAAGCTTTGTAGTTATAATTAACGTCCGACTTAAAAATTCAGCCGCACTATATCCCCCGTGGTTTACGCTTAGTTATGATTATAATAAAAATTTAATTATTATTAAAATCAAAAAGAAGCGCAAAGCCCAAAAGGGCTAGCGCCTGCAAAAAAAATTTTAAGAACTCTAGTATTGCCAAAAGCTGAACTTTCAGAAAATTCGCAGTAATTTTTTTTTCCCAACTGACTTTCCAGGAATTTAAATATTAAAAAAATAATCATGTTGTGCTTCCTTTAAAACCCCCTTACAACAGTGACAGTGTTCTATTCAAAAAGAATTAATAATTCCATATCGAATATTTTAAATATAAACACAAATCCCCCCCCCCCCCAAAAAAAAATAGATTCCATTCGAATATTTTAAATTAAACACAAATCCCCAAAAATCATAAAAAAAACAATTCCGTATGTGCTCTGGACTAAGGTTCATTTATTTTCATAATTATATTATAATATATATATTATATTAAATTTTTTTAAATATATAAATATATATATATATAATTTTTAATTTTTATTTATTTTTTTTTTTTTATTATACACCGGCCGTTTCCCCACCAAGGGGGGTGGCCCAAAAAAGAAAAATTTCACCATCATTCATCCATCCCTTGCCAGAAGGGGTGCTTTACACACAGTTTTTTAAACTGCAACATAACCCCCCTTTCAGAGTGCGGGCCCAAGTACCCCCATCCCCGGGCTCAAGTCCGGCCTGCCGTTTCCCTGAATCCCTTAAAAAAATTTTTACTTTGCTCACACCCCAACAGCACGTCAAGTAAAAAAAACCATTTTCTCCATTCACTCTATCAAACACCTCACGCATGCCTGCGGAACCCCAAGCCCCTCGCCCAAAAAACCCCTTTACCCCCCCCCCCCCAAACCCCTTCCTAGGCCGACCCCTACCCCCCCTTTCCTTCCACAGACTGATACACTCTTGAAGTCATTCTGTTTCGTCCATTCCTCTACATGTCCGAACCCCCCTCAAAAACCCCTTTCCTCAGCCCTCGGGACAACATTTTTTGGTTTCCCCGCCCCTCCCCTAATTCCAAATCGAATTCCTGCATTATTTTTCACACCACACTTTGCCCTCAACATGCATCCCATGCCTCCAGCCTTCTCCCCGCTGCAACATTCATCACCCACGCTTCACACCCATATAAGAGCGTTGGTAAAAAAACACTCATACATCCCCCTTTGCCCCCAAAGGGACAAAGTTTTTTGTCTCCACAGACTCCAAGTGCACCACCACTTTTTTTCCCTCACAATTCTATTTACCTCACTTTCGCCCCATCCGCTGACACGTCCACTCCCAAATATCAATACGTTCACCTCCCCCAACTCCTCCCCCAAATTTTGATTTTCAATTTTTCCACCTAATCTTTTTGTTTCCCCTCAAAAACCTTACTTTTTTCCGTATTCCCTTTAATTTTCTTTTTTTGAAACCCCCTAAAAAATTCAACCCCAATCTTGCAACTTCTCTTCAAAATCCCAAGACACGTGTCATCAGCAAGAGCACTTTTGAACCCCACTTTGTGTGTGTTTCTTTATTTTTAACTCCACGCCTCTTGCCAAGCCCTCGCATTACTTTCTTAAAACCCCCACTAAAATATTTTAAAAAACCCACGGGACATAACACCCTTGTCAAAGGCCTACTTTTACGGGGAAAAAATTTCCTCTTTCCTAAAACCTAATTGAGCCTACATCCTCGAAAAAACTCTTCATGCTTTCGTAACCTACCCCCTACACCATAACTTGCAACACTGCCACATTCCCCCCTATCCCCCCTGTCAAACCCCTTTTTCCAAAACCCATAAATGCCAAAAGACCCTTTACCCTTATCAAAATACTGTTTCACTATTTTTTCACTGTAAACACCGGACCCAAACCCCCCCACCTTTCCTAATCCCCTTGTTCACTGCTATCCTATTCTCCTTTACTCTTAATTCTTTAAATTAAAACTCTACCATACATTTTAACCAGGTCCCCAAACAGACTTTCCCCAAATTTTTGCACTCTCTTTATCCCCTTTCCCTTTTATCAAAGGAACTTGCATGCTCTCTGCCAATCCCCAGGTACCTTACCCTCTTCCCCTAATTTATTAAACAATTGCACCAACCACCCAAAACTATTTCCCCCTGCTTTTAACATTTTTACTTTTTCCCATCAATATATAAAATATATTATATATATATATATATATATAAAAAAATATAATATATAATATATATATATAAAGATATAATTTTAAAAAATAAAATATATTTAATATTATATATTTAAAAAATATATATATATTAAATAAATATATAAAAACCAAACACACGATTTTATTTTATGGTGCGGAGCATTAATTTTTCGCCTTCAAACTGGGAAATTTAGATCAAAGGGAAAGGTATTTCCCGTCCCTTTTTTGGGCCAAAGTTTATTACCTCCATTCCCCCAAAGGACCATTAAACCCCTAAAAGGTTTTTGCTCTCCCTAAGAACAAGAATGATATATTATAGTTTGGGCTTTTTTGCTGCAAGCGATCAAATGTACGAGTCCATAACCCCTGATCAGAACATCAAACATTGGTTTATTTTTAATACAACATAATTAAATTCTTTTATGATCAGAAATGCATTATTTTAAAAACTTGCCTCTACACCTAAGTGCAATAAAAGCCGCTGTGCACCCGTTTTACAAAAAAAGTGCAGCAAAACCTTTTTTTCGGCGTTCCCAAGCATAAGCTAAAAGAAGTTCATGTTCAAGTGAAAGCAGCGTTGATAAGTTGCAGCAATTCCCGGGGCCCAACCCGCGGACAGCCCGGTGCCATGGCCCTCCCGGGGAACGGTCGCCGCCGCCTGCTGCTTGGGGAAGGCGGAGACCTGGTAAGGGGCCTTGCCCTCCGCCTCCCCCCTCCTGGTCCCCTTTTGGAGGACCCCAAATTGGAATCTTGCTTTATCTTCTCATAGTCCTGACTGCCACAGAAAAATCGGAACCCTTACTAGGATCTCTATGCTGGGGGGTGGGCGCCAGCCGGCCTCGGGGGCCACATTACTCAGGTTTGTGGTCGAGGCCCCACAGGGCCGGGACAGCTGGCTGCTGCTCGGGTTTTTGGGAGGTTTTGCTCAGCTCTTCCCCTTGTTTCTAAGGGGTAATTACAGTTCAGAAAAAGTTGGTTACTAAACATTTTAAAAAAGAAAACATGGGGCAGATTTACCTCATCACCGAATTTATAATTTACTATGTTTAAAAAATTAAAAAGTGGGTGGTAGCGTGAAGCTGTAAGACTGACCTGGTGGAGGACTGAGTGTTGCAAGGCTGTCGGGTGTCAGGCTTGGTTGCTGAAGTACAGTCAAGGGCTGGAGTTTGTCGCTCGTCGAGGCACTTCACTTCTCGTCTCTGGACGCCACTACCACAAGAGACTGAGCACTACAAACACCATATAATAAAACATTTCAGTACAGTATTTTTTGAAACATCAGTTTATTTGGGGCCAAAAAGTTTTTGCCGATTTGAAAAATGAAAAGTCAGCACAATTGTATAATCAAGGAAAAGCAAGGCCATACTCCTGTGGTTTAACATTAGTATCCCAACACATAATTGGTACTTTAAACATCAGATACACATTAAAAGTGATTACATGGACCATTTTTCTGAAGAAATATTTTATAATAATGTTTACAGTTTAATAAAACAAATTGTCACAAAGATATTATTTTTTTCAAGATACTCAAGGCAAAGATTGTGGTGCCGGAAAAAGCTCTACCTGAGACCTTTGAAGTGTACCCCTTTAGGCTGCAAGGACGACTGCACGCCCCCGTAGAGTCTGGTCTGGTTTGGGTCTCCTTTGCATTGTGACACATCTGTAGTAACACGCCAGCGACCGCGGAAGACCACACACACCACGGACCGAACCGTCTACCCCGACCCCCTGGTTGCACTACCCATGGACTAAACCCTGGCCCGACTCTTTAATATTTCTAGTATTTTCTATAACCTTACTTATATGGGGATTTTCAGTATTCAGTCATTATCTATGTAAGTTTTATAGCACATATCCGTAATTTTGCCAATTAGCAAAAATTCATTACTTCTTAGTGCTGGTGGGAATAAAATTTGGGGAAAGGGGAGGAGACAGGGGCAGGGTAAGTCAGGGCAGCCATAGTTAAGGTCTAAGGGGGGGATCCCAACATTGTAGACTTGCCAGAAAGGGGGGTGGGCAATGAATAGATGTCTAGGGAATGGTATAAAATTTTGGCTAGACGGTACTGCAAGGGGCTTGCAATCGCTTTTATTGATAACTGGGACAAATTAAAGGAAAACGGAAAAGGGTTTCAAAGGGGGGGGTTCATCTCTCGGGGGGGAGTGGTTGATTCGCCAATTCGATTGAGGGGCAATTGATGACTTGTCTAGGACTTTAAACTGACAGATTATAGAGGTATGAGTGTTTGTGGGAAACTATCAGGCTGCAGTATTAGGGTTGAAAACAGCAGATATTACCAGGATACCTCAGGGATATGTTTAAAAGACAATATTCAAAATAAAGTTGCTAGTAAAGGCAAAGCAATTGATCAACAAACAAAGAGAGATAGTAGAGGGCAACGAGTGACTAGCTCCCTTAATGTTTACTATACAAATAGTAGGAGTCTAAGAAAAAAGATAGATGAGCTAAGATTACTTGCAAGTGCAGGTAATGTAGATATTATTACTATAACAGAGACTTGGTTCAACTTGAAATATAGAGAAATGCCTTCCGAATGCAACATACAGGGTTATAAACTATTCCACACTGATAGGGTCAACAGGAAGGGTGGTGGAGTGGCGATGTATGTCAGAGATAATTTAAATTGTGTTTGACATGATATAAGATTAGAAACATCGGACACAGAATCTGTTTGGCTGCAGTTTCTCGAGGGTCGTAACAAATTAATTTTGGGTGTGATTTACAGGCCCTCAAACCTTGATAGGGAGTGCAGTAAGCTGTTATGGGACGAAATTCATCAAGCATCTAGATATGAAAATGTTGTGTTAATGGGGGATTTTAACTTCAGACAAATTGATTGGAACAATGTGGCAGGAAATCTTGAGTCTAGTGACTTTTTTGATATGGTTCAGGATTGCTTTTTAAAACAGTTTGTAAGAGAACCAACTAGAGCAAACAATCTGCTTGACTTGGTTCTTACCAACAAGGAATCACTAATTAATAATCTTGAGGTTAATGATGAGTTTGGGGAAAGTGATCACAAATCACTTAGTTTCAGTATATCATGGAATTACCCAGATAACTGCAATCAAATCTCTGTCCCAGACTTTCGCTTGGCTGATTTCATGGGACTGAGAAATTACCTGGGTGGGCTAAATTGGGATGACATGACTATGGGTCAGGTAAGTGGTGTTTGTTGCCAATATGACGTTTTTCAGAGTATAGTTCTAGCTGCCCAGACAACTTTTGTTCCGAGTAGGGATATTAGATTTAACAAAAATGATCCCAAATGGATGAACAATAGATTAAAACATCTCACTGGTCAAAAGAGAGGCATATAGAGGCATATCAAAAGAGGGGATGGGCAGTTAAAAATCAATATATTAAATTAAAAAGAAATAAAAAAAAGGAATAAGAAAAGCAAAAAGAGATTATGAGGCTAAGGTCGCAAGGGATTCAAAGACTAACCTAAAAGGGTTCTTTCAGGTATACAGAAGTAAGATTAGGGACAAGATTAGCCCACTTAAGAGTAACTCAGGTCAGATCACTGACAGTGATAAGGATTTGTATGAAATTTTCAATACTTCCTCTCAGTTTTTACCCAGGAAAATACTAGCGAAATTCCATAAATAATAAATTATGTATAACAAGACGATAATAAACTATGCACGATTGCGGTAACTAGTGACATAGTTCTCAGACAAATAGAGAAATTAAAACCTAACAAATCCCCAGGCCCTGATGAACAGTTTGCAAGGGTGTTAAATGAATGTAAAGAAGCACTTAATATACCTTTGGCTAATCTTTTTAACATATCACTACAAACTGGCATAGTACCTTATAAGTGGAAAAAGGCAAATGTATTATCTATTTACAAGGCAGATGATAGGTCCTTAGCTTCGAACTATAGACCAGTAAGCCTTACCTCCGTACTGGGAAAATTTATGGAATCAGTAATTGCCGAAACAATTCGTAGCCATCTTGATAGGCATAAATTGATTAATAAATCTCAACACGGTTTTACAAAGGGGCGCTCCTGTCTTACGAATTTACTAACTTTTTTCATTAAGGTGTTTGAAGAGGTAGCTCATGGTAATGAATATGATATTGTGTGTATGGGCTTCAGTAAGGCTTTCGATAGAGTTCCACATCAGAGGCTATTGGGGAAACTTAAGGCACACGGAATAGGAGAATTTTTTTCCTGGGTAGAGGCATGGTTAACAAATAGGCAGCAGAGAGTTTGCATAAATGGGGAGAAATCAGAATGGGGGCACGTAACAAGCGGTGTTCCGCAGGGGTCAGTGTTGGGCCCGTTGTTCACAATTTACATAAACGACATAGATGAGGGAATAAATAACGACATAGCAGATTTGCTGATGACACCAAAATAGGCCGTCCAGTTCATTCTAATGAAGACACTAGAACACTCCAGGATGATTTGAATAGACTGATGAAATGGTCGGAGAAGTGGCAGATGCAGTTTAATATAGACAAATGCAGAGTTCTGAATGTTGGACAGGAAAATAACCATGCCACATATGAACTAAATAATGTAGATCTTAATACTACTGATTGCGAAAAGGATTTAGGAGTTCTGGTTAGCAGTAATCTAAACCCAAGACAACAGTGCATTAGTGATCGCAATAAAGCTAACAGAATCCTTGGTTTCATATCAAGAAGTATAAATAATAGAAGTCCTCAGGTTGTTCTTCAACTCTATATATCTTTGGTTATGCCTCATTTAGGTTATGCTGCACAGTTCTGGTCACCGTATTACAGAATAGATATAAATGCACTGGAAAACGTACAGAGGAGGATGACAAAGTTGATCCCATATATCAGAAATCTTCCCTATGAGGGAAGACAGGAATAAATAATGGGGATGTAAATAGGGTGCTGAAAATTCCAGCCTAGACAGGACTCGCAGCAGTGGTTTCAAGTTGGAAAAATTCAGATTCAGGAAGGATATAGGAAAGCACTGGTTTGGTAAATGAGTTGTGGATGAGTGGAACAAACTCCCGAGTACCGCCATAGAAGCGTAAATGTTGTGTAGTTTTAAAAAATAGGTTAGATAAATACATGAGTGAGTGTGATAAATACGTTAGATAAATACATGACTAGCTTGTGCTACTAGGTCTGATGCCGTGCTCCTTCCTTAAGTGGAGGTGACCTGACTGGGTGGGTCATTGGGCTAAGCCGGGGGGTGGCATGGTGTGTAGACCTGCTGCCGTGTTCCTCCTCTCTTATGTTCTTATTTAAAATGAAGTCCTTTCTGAAATTTTCTCTTATATATTTGTTTTTATTTATGTTAATGT
>NC_069435.1:32630148-32647106 GCF_026875155.1 Cherax quadricarinatus | reverse complement strand
TTCAGTAAGGCTTTTGACAGGGTCCCACATCAGAGACTATTGAGGAAAATTAAAGCACATGGAATAGGAGGAGAAATTTTTTCCTGGATAGAGGCATGGTTGACAAATAGGCAGCAGAGAGTTTGCATAAATGGGGAGAAATCAGAGTGGGGAAGCGTCACGAGCGGTGTTCCACAGGGGTCAGTGTTGGGCCCCCTGCTGTTCACAATCTACATAAACGACATAGATGAGGGCATAAAGAGCGACATCGGCAAGTTTGCCGATGACACCAAAATAGGCCGTCGAATTCATTCTGACGAGGACATTCGAGCACTCCAGGAGGATTTGAATAGACTGATGCAGTGGTCGGAGAAGTGGCAGATGCAGTTTAATATAGACAAATGCAAAGTTCTAAATGTTGGACAGGACAATAACCATGCCACATATAAACTAAATAATGTAGATCTTAATATTACGGATTGCGAAAAAGATTTAGGAGTTCTGGTTAGCAGTAATCTGAAACCAAGACAACAGTGCATAAGTGTTCGCAATAAAGCTAATAGAATCCTTGGCTTCATATCAAGAAGCATAAATAATAGGAGTCCTCAGGTTGTTCTTCAACTCTATACATCCTTGGTTAGGCCTCATTTAGATTATGCTGCACAGTTTTGGTCACCGTATTACAGAATGGATATAAATTCTCTGGAAAATGTACAAAGGAGGATGACAAAGATGATCCCATGTATCAGAAACCTTCCCTATGAGGATAGACTAAGGGCCCTGAAACTGCACTCTCTAGAAAGACGTAGAATTAGGGGGGATATGATTGAGGTTTATAAGTGGAAGACAGGAATAAATAAAGGGGATGTAAATAGTGTGCTGAAAATATCTAGCCTAGACAGGACTCGCAGCAATGGTTTTAAGTTGGAAAAATTCAGATTCAGGAGGGATATAGGAAAGTACTGGTTTGGTAATAGAGTTGTGGATGAGTGGAACAAACTCCCAAGTACCGTTATAGAGGCCAGAACGTTGTGTAGCTTTAAAAATAGGTTGGATAAATACATGAGTAGATGTGGGTGGGTGTGAGTTGGACCTGATAGCTTGTGCTAACAGGTCGGTTGCCGTGTTCCTCCCTTAAGTCAATGTGACCTGACCTGACTAGGTTGGGTGCATTGGCTTAAGCCGGTAGGGACTTGGACCTGCCTCGCATGGGCCAGTAGGCCTTCTGCAGTGTTCCTTCGTTCTTATGTTCTTATGTTCTTATGATCACATCATCATTCTAGTAACAGTGTCACCTGGAATATGGTCACACCATCATACTAGTAACAGCGTCGCCTGGAATATGATCACATCATCATTCTAGAAACAGCGTCACCTCGAATATGATCACACCATCATACTAGAAACAGCGTCACCTGGAATATGATCACACCATCATACTAGTAACAGCGTTACCTGGTATATCGTCACAATACATCATCAATATATGTTACAATACATCAGTATATATCACCAAAAATAAATAACAAAAAGGCACAATACCGTGACTGGAACGATACACAAATAACCCGCACATAAAAGAGAGAAGCTTACGACGACGTTTCGGTCCGACTTGGACCATTGACAAAGTCACACTAACAGAGGTGGAGCAGGACGGCTATATATAGGCAGGAAGAGGTGGAGGTAGTAGTAGTAGTAGTAGTACAAGAATTGTATATAATACCGACAGGATGAAATGACACATGCACAACACCCGGGCATCCCCACCGTAGACGTTTCGCCATCCAGCCAGCCACTGGATGGCGAAACGTCCACAACAAAGACAACCAGACGCCGCACATGTGTCTTAATTTCATCAGTAGTTGTAGTAGAAGAAGAGGTAGTGGTAGTGGTAGAAGTGGGAAATAAGGAAGACGAGCCAGTCAAATACAGAGGAAGGGGAGCACTGCAAGAGAGCTAGAAACCCACAGAGGGAGAGCAAGCGCACCGAGGTGCGTGAAAGGGGAAGTGGTGAAATAAAATAAATGAAGGCTTGCCGACACTAACAATGCTCTTTTCTGTCACGTCAGAGATCATAGCCATCCTATTGACTGGTCTTCTGCTAAAACTGTCTTCCCTACTTCCAACTCGAACAGTCGCCGTTTAGTTGAATCCTCTCTAATACACAACTTTCCTTGTATGAACCTTAGCCCTGGCTTCGTCTCTGTAGATGCCTTCCTCTCCCACTGCATTGTAAAATGCTCCAAACTTCAGAACACCCGTGACTTAACCTGAATCCTCATTTTTTTTTTCTTCTTCTTCTTCTTCTTCTTCTTCTTCTTTTTCTTCTTCCTCTTCTCCTTTCCTCTCTCCTTTTCTCCTCTGGGTTGTCTTTCTCTCTCCTGTCTCGTGTTTCTGTTCCTTCTTCATTTATTTTATTTCACCACTTCCCCTTTCACGCACCTCGGTGCGCTTGCTCTCCCTCTGTGGGTTTCTAGCTCTCTTGCAGTGCTCCCCTTCCTCTGTATTTGACTGGCTCGTCTTCCTTATTTCCCACTTCTACCACTACCACTACCTCTTCTTCTTCTACTACAACTACTGATGAAATTAAGACACATGTGCGGCGTCTGGTTGTCTTTGTTGTGGACGTTTCGCCATCCAGTGGCTGGCTGGATGGCGAAACGTCTGCGGTGGGGATGCCCGGGTGTTGTGCATGTGTCATTTCATCCTGTCGGTATTATAGACAATTCTTGTACTACTACTACTGCTACTACTACTACTACTACCTCCACCTCTTCCTGCCTATATATAGCCGTCCTGCTCCACCTCTGTTAGTGTGACTTTGTCAATGGTCCAAGTCGGACCGAAACGTCGTCGTAAGCTTCTCTCTTTTATGTGCGGGTTATTTGTGTATATATCACCATATTGCATCATTATATATTTCATCAATGAATTATTACATTGCGTCAATATTCTGTATCATGCCTGAACATTCTTACAATATCGTTATGTCGCATTATAATATTTCACATTTCAGTATTTCCCTGTAAAGTAATTTTTTAGTTTTCTTGGTACACTGTATTATGACGTGACTTCTTCACACTTCAAAATACCAATAACATAGTCTCACCTGGAATATGATCACACCATCATACTAGTAACAGCGTCACCTGGAATATGATCACACCATCATACTAGTAACAGCGTCACCTGGAATATGATCACACCATCATACTAGTAACAGCGTCACCTGGAATATGATCACATCATCATACTAGTAACAGTGTCACCTGGAATATGATCACACCATCATACTAGTAACAGCATCGCCTGGAATATGATCACACCATCATACTAGTAACAGTGTCACCTGGAATATGATCACACCATCATACTAGTAACAGCGTCGCCTGGAATATGATCACATCATCATTCTAGAAACAGCGTCACCTGGAATACGATAACACCATCATATTAGCAACAGCATCACCTCGAATATGATCACACCATCATACTAGAAACAGCGTCACCTGGAATATGATCACACCATCATACTAGTAACAGCGTTACCTGGTATTTCGTCACACTTCAGAATACCACCAACAAAATGAGTCACCTGGAATATGATCACACCGCCTCGCCAATAACATAGCATCACTTGGTATATGATCACACCATCTTATCATTAACACAGCATTACTTAGTATGATCACACCATCTTACCAGCAATACAGCGTCGCTTGGTATATAATCACACCATCTTACCAGTAACACAGCATCACCTGGTATATGATTCCTAAAATGGGGACTAAAATACACTCAGCACATAGTATACGCTGAGAGAAATACACCTCTCTGTGTATATATCCTGTGATTGTTTCATGAAACAGTTGACGACACTTCAGCTCTGGGTTCATAGTTTGAAGCCTCAAAGGCCACTCCACAACCAAGTGAGTCTTCAGCCAATATCCGCTGTGTATTGGCAATCGTGATTCAACACTCACCTCAGGGACGGGGTTTGGTGTTCGCGCTACTGTACATTGTTTCAACAGACAGAGAGAAGGCAAACGCCTGGTATTACCTCTTGATAGTCAGTTACCAGTGCGTTACCAGCGTCGCTACGCCCTTTCACTAGCTAGAAACCTAAATACAGAGCAAGAGTGCCTTCGCAGAGGGGTAACCGTGCTTCAGGTTTGTGATATTTTAACCCCTCATGTAGTTAAAAAATTAATTTTGGTCTGAGCAATTTTATACTGCGGTACAATTAAAAGCAAAGAAAATGGGTACCTCCACCTATATGTAGCCGGGAATTAAAGGGTGGTGGGTATGTTAAGAATGACAGAATACAGAGTTTAATTTCCTTTGTTGAACAAAGTATTTTGAAAATTTTTTTATGAGTAAATCCTTGCATTAAGGTGATAACTTCTGCAAATCTTTGGTGCCCCGTAGCTCGATCTTTAAACCACTCAGCTCATTCCTGAAGTCGGGGTTTCGAATCTCCTCCAGTACGGCTGAAAAAAAACATTAGGGACGTGTTTCCATAAGACACCTGCCGTCCCTGTTCACCCTCAGTGTAAAATGGGTCCTGGGTGTTAGTCAAACTGGTGTGGGTCGCATCCGGGACAAAAACTGACATAATATGCCCGAAATATTCAGCTTAACAATCGTCTTTATGTGTAGTAGTATGTCATTGATGTCAGCTAGGCCTGTATACCTTTTACATACATTTGTAATAATAAAGTTATTATTATTATTATTATTTTATTATTATTATTATTATTATTATTATTGTAGAAAATGCTTTATCTTTTCCTCTGATTTTAATGACTTTTCCCTGATGAAAAAAAAAATTTCCGGCTAGTTTAATTACTTTTTGTAAAATTTTCTCATTAAAGGAGGATTGGAAATTATTTCTGACTTTCCCAAAACCCTACCTTTAATGCATTCTTTCAGTATTTTCTTAACTGAAATTATTGCACCAATTTTAAATTTTTATCCTTTACCACTGAGCCAACCACCCTTCACAAGTGTTCCCCAGACATTAGCATTCCTTCACCATGTATGATTCTAACGTCAGCACTCCTTGCGACATGTATGCCCCTTTACGTCAGCACTCTCTGCAACATGTATGCCCTAAAGTCAGCACTTTACTGCAACATGTAGACCCTAAAGGGTCAGCACTACCGGCAACATGTATGACCCTGACGTCAGCACTACCGGCAACATGCATGACCCTGACGACATCACTACATGCAACATGTATGCCCCTGACGTCAGCACTTACTGCAACATGTATGACCCTGACGTCATCACTCCTGCAACATGTATGACCCTGACGTCATCACTCCCTGCAACATGTATGACCCTGATTCAGCACTTACTGCAACTGACCCTGACGTCATCACTCCCTGCAACATGTATGACCCTGACGCAGCACTCTCTGCAACATGTAGGGCCATGACGTCAGCACTTACTGCAACATGTATGACCCGGGACGTCAGCACTCCCGGAAATATTGTATGACCCTGACGTCAGCACTTACTGCAACATGTATTACCCTGACGTCAGCACTACCGACAACATGTATGACCCTGACTTTCATCACTCCCTGCAACATGTATGCCCCTGACGCCAGCACTTACTGCAACATGTATGCCACTGACGTCAGCACTCCCGGGCCACATGTATGACCCTGACGTCATCACTCCCTGCAACATGTATGCCCCTGACGTCAGCACTCCCTGCAACATGTATGACGCTGCCCGTCAGCACTTATCGTATCGTGTATGCCCTGACGTCATCATTCCCTGCAGCATGTATAACCCTGACGTCATCACTTTCCCTTTCAAAACATGTATGACCCTGACGCATTGTCATGTGGGGGTTCGGTAACATGGATTGGGTAATAACACTCACGTTGGATGTTTAGTCGTATATTGGAGGGTAAATATGGGGAGCACCACGTGGCCTGCCTCTCTTCTAACACTCTAAGGGCTGACTCACGAATTGGGTTTTTAGGGGTGAGGGGGCGTTCAAAAACATGCTATGGTCAGGAGCAACATGAATAATAGTCAGTTGATTCACGCAGACGATTGAGTGAGTTCATACTACTGGTAACTGGTACTACTGGGAACTGATACTATGAGATCATCACTCCCTGCAACATGTATGACCCTGACGTCATCACTCCCTGCAACATGTATGACCCTGACGTCAGCACTCCTGCAACATGTATGACCCTGACGCCAGCACTCCCTGCAACATGTATGACAATTGTATTACCGGGGGGGGGGGGTGGGGAAGGAGGGAGGAACGATGCATCTCTTACCCTCCTGCTAGAGCACTAAATCAAGAAACCTCCATGTTTTTTTCACTTATAAATATAATATCTTGAGTTCCTCTGTAAGAAGCCTTGCGACTTCAGTTTGCCCATCTTGGCTTCTGAAGCAATGAATGTTGTGGCAAACAGTGAAAAAAAAAAAAAAACAGCCCGTACATTAAGAAATTCGTGTATTTTGTTGGTGTTAAAAATAATTCAAACAAAATTTAGGCTGATCTAACATAATTCTGTAGGATTAATTTAGTTTATATTAAGTTAATTTGCAAGCTTAAGTGAAATTAAATTAGTTTTTTTTACAAAATTTGAATATTTATGATGTTAATTCACAAAATAAACTAATGGAAAAATTTTTTTTTTTTGAGAATACTGTGTATAAAATTTTAACAATTTGGCTTGTTTGTCCAACTCAATCTGAAAAGCCCAGCGTTAATAAATAAGCATAGACTATATTTTGCTGACCCAGTTTATTAGAAGTTAACAAGACACTCCATTTCATTTGATCGATAAATCTTTACTGATCGTAAACTATCCTGAAGTTGGTTGGTTGGTTAAATGGACTTCAAACCTATCGACTACTAAAAGGGTCGTTAAGGCTACATATCTCCTGAATACTTTAATCCCTAAATTTTGGGTCTAATTCTCAGTGTTATTTAATGAGTGTGTATATTTACTTAGTGTGCATTATCCTTGTCCTAAAGCTCGACCACCAGCTAATACAAGCCTTCCGGGTCTGAAAATTTTACCATCAAGCGTTATCTTCCCGATAGTGTTCACTTCATTTAAGTCTGAATTATTTATGATACGTATATGTATTATGGACAAAACCTGAAGCCAACCATTTGCCTAGGTGTGGCTGCCTGGGGTGCTGGGTGTGGCTGCCTGGGGTGCTGGGTGTGGCTATCTGGGGTGCTGGGTGTGGCTATCTGGGGTGCTGGGTGTGGCTATCTGGGGTAACGAAGTAAAACAGTGAAAAAAAAAGAGGAAATGCCTGGAACGAAGGTATTGAATGGGAAATGTTTACACTGCTTGAAAAGCCAGGAGCTGAATTCTTGCTAGCCAAGTATGAATGGTCTAATTCCTTGCTCTCCGACGATTGGCCTGTCGCTCCACTTCGAGTTTATATGTGCCTATCACGCACACTCTCTTAGCATACAATACTTTATAGTCAGTAGAAAAGATAAAGGCAGTAGCTTGTACAGAAGATATGACGAATGGCGAGACTGTAATAGCCGGCCGAGTGTTGCCTTTCATCTGATGGCAGATGTAGATAACACACTCTTGTCAAAACATGATTAACACTTTATATATAATAGCTATGAGCAACATGGTCTAAAGTAATATAATATATATATATATAATATATATATATATATATATATATATATATTATATATATATATATATATATATATTATAGTTTTAGAGTGTTCAGCAGAAGTTTGTGGTTACAGAAAGTGGGTGCGGGAGGGAAGAGGAGCGATTGGTGGAATGATGATGTGAAGAGAGTAGTAAGGGAGAAAAAGTTAGCATATGAGAAGTTTTTACAAAGTAGAAGTGATGCAAGGAGGGAAGAGTATATGGAGAAAAAGAGAGAGGTTAAGAGAGTGGTGAAGCAATGTAAAAAGAGAGCAAATGAGAGAGTGGGTGAGATGTTATCAACAAATTTTGTTGAAAATAAGAAAAAAATTTGGAGTGAGATTAACAAGTTAAGAAAGCTTAGAGAACAAATGGATTTGTCAGTTAAAAATAGGAGAGGAGAGTTATTAAATGGAGAGTTAGAGGTATTGGGAAGATGGTGGGAATATTTTGAGGAATTGTTAAATGTTGATGAAGATAAGGAAGCTGTGATTTCGTGTATAGGGCAAGGAGGAACAACATCTTGTAGGAGTGAGGAAGAGCCAGTTGTGAGTGTGGGGGAAGTTCGTGAGGCAGTAGGTAAAATGAAAGGGGGTAAGGCAGCTGGGATTGATGGGATAAAGATAGAAATGTTAAAAGCAGGTGGGGATATAGTTTTGGAGTGGTTGGTGCAATTATTTAATAAATGTATGGAAGAGGGTAAGGTACCTAGGGATTGGCAGAGAGCATGCATAGTTCCTTTGTATAAAGGCAAAGGGGATAAAAGAGAGTGCAAAAATTATAGGGGGATAAGTCTGTTGAGTATACCTGGCAAAGAGTATGGTAGAGTTATTATTGAAAGAATTAAGAGTAAGACGGAGAATAGGATAGCAGATGAACAAGGAGGCTTTAGGAAAGGTAGGGGGTGTGTGGACCAGGTGTTTACAGTGAAACATATAAGTGAACAGTATTTAGATAAGGTTAAAGAGGTCTTTGTGGCATTTATGGATTTGGAAAAGGCGTATGACAGGGTGGATAGGGGGGCAATGTGGCAGATGTTGCAGGTGTATGGTGTAAGTTACTGAAAGCAGTAAAGAGTTTCTACGAGGATAGTGAGGCTCAAGTTAGAGTATGTAGGAAAGAGGGAAATTATTTCCCAGTAAAAGTAGGCCTTAGACAAGGATGTGTGATGTCACCGTGGTTGTTTAATATATTTATAGATGGGGTTGTAAGAGAAGTAAATGCGAGGGTCTTGGCAAGAGGCGTGGAGTTAAAAGATAAAGAATCACACATAAAGTGGGAGTTGTCACAGTTGCTCTTTGCTGATGACACTGTGCTCTTGGGAGATTCTGAAGAGAAGTTGCAGAGATTGGTGGATGAATCTGGTAGGGTGTGCAAAAGAAGAAAATTGAAAGTGAATACAGGAAAGAGTAAGGTTATGAGGATAACAAAAAGATTAGGTGATGAAAGATTGGATATCAGATTGGAGGAAGAGAGTATGGAGGAGGTGAATGTATTCAGATATTCTAGACCTACCTGGAGTTCATTACCTTTGTAAATTGTGAGTTCATTACCTTTGTAAATTGTGAATTCATTACCTCTGTAACTTGCTCAGCTATCAAAACTTTGAGGCCCAGTCCCTGGACCCATTATGTACCTCTGTAATCTTTTGACTACCGCCCACAGGATGGGTATGGGGTGCATAATAAACATATTAAACTAACTGGGGAGTGGACGTGTCAGCGGATGGGTCTATGAAAGATGAGGTGAATCATAGAATTGATGAGGGGAAAAGGGTGAGTGGTGCACTTAGGAGTCTGTGGAGACAAAGAACTTTGTCCTTGGAGGCAAAGAGGGGAATGTATGAGAGTATAGTTTTACCAACGCTCTTATATGGGTGTGAAGCATGGGTGATGAAATGTTGCAGCGAGGAGAAGGCTGGAGGCAGTGGAGATGTCATGTCTGAGAGCTATGTGTGGTGTGAATATAATGCAGAGAATTCGTATTTTGGGAAAAGTTAGGAGGAGGTGCGGGATTACCAAAACTGTTGTCCAGAGGGCTGAGGAAGGTTGTTGAGGTGGTTCGGACATGTGGAGAGAATGGAGCGAAACAGAATGACTTCAAGAGTGTATCAGTCTGTAGTGGAAGGAAGGCGGGGTAGGGGTCGGCCTAGGGAAGGTTGGAGGGAGGGGGTAAAGGAGGTTTTGTGTGCGAGGGGCTTGGACTTCCAGCAGGCATGCGTGAGCGTGTTTGATAGGAGTGAATGGAGACAAATGGTTTTTAATACTTGACGTGCTGTTGGAGTGTGAGCAAAGTAACATTTATGAAGGGATTCAGGGAAACCGGCAGGCCGGACTTGAGTCCTGGAGATGGGAAGTACAGTGCCTGCACTCTGAAGGAGGGGTGTTAATGTTGCAGTTTAAAAACTGTAGTGTAAAGCACCCTTCTGGCAAGACAGTGATGGAGTGAATGATGGTGAAAGTTTTTTTTTTTCGGGCCACCCTGCCTTGGTGGGAATCGGCCAGTGTGATAATAATAAAAAAATATATATTTATACATATATAGTCGTGCCGAATATGTAAAACTGGTCAATTAGCAAGAACTCATTTAAAATTAAGTCCTTTCTAAAATTTTCTCTTATACGTTGAAAGATATATTTTTTTCATTAATGTTAATGTATAAATTTTTAATTTTGCACCAGAAGAATCTTAGAAAACTTACCTAACCTTATTATAACAAGAACAATTTATTTTAGCCTAACCCAACTAAATATATTTTAGATTTGTTTACAATAATTTAATACTAAACAAACACAGTGAAATATATTTTTTTCGTTAGGTTCAGAATGATTTTGGCGAAATTATTGCATACACCAAATTTTTCGCTTGTCCTATATGGCAAAATGAACATTGCTATTTAAGCCAAGATCGCAAGTTCTGCCTATTCGGCACGACATATATATATATATATATATATATATATATATATATAATTATATAATATATATATATATATATATATATATATATATATATATATATATATATATATATATATATATATTGTGCCGAATATGTAAAACTGGTCAGTTAGCAAGAACTCATTTAAAATTAAGTCCTTTCTAAAATTTTCTCTTATACGTTTAAAGATATTTTTTTTTCATTAATGTTTATGTAAAAATTTATAATTTTGCACCAAAAGGAACTTAGAAAACTTACCTAACCTTATTATAACAAGCGCAATTTATTGTAGTCTAACCCAACTAAATATATTTTAGATTTGTTTACAATAATTTAATACTAAACACAGTGAAATATATTTTTTTCGTTAGGTTCAGAATGATTTTGGCGAAATTATTGCATACACAAATTTTCCCTTGTCCTATATGGCAAGATGAGCGTGATATTTAAGCCAAGATCGCAAGTTCTGCCTATTCGGCAAGACATATATACGTATATATATTCAACACGAGGCGAGCAGAGGCGAGCAGATATGACAGCTCAGATGTCACTCCAGGTAGCAAATATACATTCCCAAACCTTTCCTTTATTTATTCATTTATTATGGAGGCAGAGGAGAATCAGCAATATTTCATGTGCCATTCTTCTGATCAAAAACGATTATTTTTCTCATCAACAAGAAACAGAAGCAAGTAGAAACAAATAAACAGACAGACAACCCTGAGGATCGAGAGTTTTCCTGGGGTAAACCGTGCCGAAACAAAATAACTTTCCGGTCATATAGAGCTCATCACAAAAATCTTGAGACAGACGGAATGGATATAAAGAGGAAACATCTTGAAGAAACACGTAAAACTCTGTGACAAGGTGTCCCTCTGGGTTCTTGCGAGGGAGCAGAAGCATTGTGCTAACTGTGAATTACTGTGTGACCCACTCACATCCGAATTCTCTCAAAAAGCACTGTTAATGAGGAGCTCATAAAGATATCCACCCGGATGACTGCCGGTAAACTCTCTCTTAATATTTGCAAGACATTCTACATGATCTTTGGGAACTGAGCTACAAATGTCTAATTAAATATGATGATTAGCTGTTCTCCCACTGTAAAACAAACCGAAGGGGAAAATTATTAGGTCTGTACCTTGACTGCAACATACAATTCAGTGCCCACATCCAGCACCTAACAAAGGTCTCCGAATCAGTATGTATTCTAAGATACATTACTATGTTCCTCAAACAGCACTACTTTGTACTACTTTATAATCTATCCTTACCTCACCTATGGTATTTGTGCCTGGTGACCTATTACAGCAAATCACCTAAAACCAGTAGTAACTAAAAAAGCAGCTGTGCGAACGATTACTCAATACACTCTTCAAAAGTTTAAGCTTACTCAATATACATAATATTCACTCATACTACTGTGCATACTATCTATACAGGACAGTCAATTCTAATGTAGATCCTACTCTGAAACTATTCCTTAGCAGCTGCAACAGACCTCATAAACATAACATAAGACACCAAAATCTCCTTGATATTCCCGCGATCGACTCAACCTGTGTAAAAACTCAATGCGCAGGAAACGCCCTAAAATCTGGAGCGCCCTACCTGAAGATTCCAAAGGTTACATATCAGCCAACAGTTTCAAAGCTATTGGTAAAATACCTTATTACCTTAATGTAATCCGGACAGGAAGAACCCCTTGCGACCAAACGAGAGTAAAGAGACGTAAGAGGACTACAAGGCCCGTCTGATATAAATGTTGAAGCATACAAATGTGAATGCCATCAGGTCCAGCTGCTGATGGTCAGCAAGCAGAAACTGTTGACTCAAGTTCTCGAAGCGTAAAAGGCAAATTAACAATATACTATGTAGAACAAAACCTGAACCTTGCTGTTTTCATCCAATTTTGTCCTTGTTCTTCAAGATTTCCTTCAAGTCCTATATATTATTAGAAGTGTATACTGTCTCATCATATTTCTATCGTAATTTAAGTAACTAGTACCATTCACTCTGATAAACTTAACAATTATATCTTCCTGTTGTGATTTTTTATTATGAATTAACCGAGTAAATTTTAAATTTAGTATAGAGTAAGTTTTACCCGAGATGCTATGCATTCTTGGGCCCTTCAGTCTGTTGCATGTCCCTGCAGTAATACTGAAATTTAGATTAGTACGTATTTGCATTTCAATTTGACCAACATTCGTAATAACCCCCCACAAATGTTATAGCGAACTGTCTTACTAAAATCTCCAACGAATTCTTCTGGCAAAAATTCCAAAAGGAGTCATGGTACAACTAGTTAAAAATTATTTTAAGGATGCCATAAATGCTCTGCATATTTAGGGACTTTCTATAAAGTATGTCAATAATATCATCCTTTTCTGTAGCAACTGTAAACAATTCATTTGTTAAAATCTTCAAAACTGCACCAAATAAGCAAGTTTTCACTTTTAAGCCCAGAGTGCATACTTTTCACCTTAATACATCAGAAATTTATACAGATAAATATTGAATTCTCAACATTAATACACTCTGTAACATTCACATTGTAGATTCCTCGTTTTCAACTCAAAATGGAATGGAAAATATCCAAAGAACTTTTCGTACCTGAGATGTACAGGATTTATCAGATCCTTACATTAATTAACAAACTATCTGCTTCATTCTACTACATGAACACCAATTCAAAAGCGAATATCTTGATTATGAGAGAAATTACAACTTTGTGTCGTCAGTAGTTTGAGGACAATAATATTAATGTATCATCTAGTAAACTGTTCCATCTACTTACATAAGATTGTCAGTGGAATATGAAGTAAACTGACACGATTTACATTAGTGTAGAACTGTTGTAAAAGACCTAACAAAAAATACACATAACTGACTAAGTTTTCTAGACTGATCAAAAATCCACAAAGCAAATATGTGAAGCTTTCAAGGAAAGAAAAAGGTATCTTACAAATAAAAAAAATACGTTACTTTCGGTATCTGACAATAAAGATGGAAGCCCCAAAATAGTGGACAGTAGTTGCAGTGGAGTTTCGTCGCTGACTTCGGTAACTCCCACAATCAAAACTTGCCACCGACTTTTTCCTGGCAAATGATTGGACTTAAAGTGGTTAGATGCGCCATGTATTGTGCCCAGTATACGATGGGGGGGGGAGGGAGGGAACGGGTGTTGGAGATAGAGACAG
The DNA here is from genome assembly GCF_026875155.1 of Cherax quadricarinatus. Taxonomy (NCBI): domain Eukaryota; kingdom Metazoa; phylum Arthropoda; class Malacostraca; order Decapoda; family Parastacidae; genus Cherax; species Cherax quadricarinatus. Next base: position 32,633,310 of record NC_069435.1, on the reverse strand, counting down.
GGTGAGAGCGAGGTGTAGTTGAGAGAGAGATGCAAGTCACGGTGAGGGGGCGCAGGTGAGTAAGATGGAGACAAGGGCGATGAGTCGAGTGACAAGGGTGAGGGAGGTGAGAGATAAGGGTGGATACATTAGGGCTTTAACAGAGCCCTAATATATTCACCTAACATAATTTTATGACTAATGACTTTTTTAAGTATTCTCCAACAAACGTAACGGTTGTTAGATTTTTTTTACGTTCTCTAAGATCCGCTAGTAACTTGAGAACCCCTCATCCGATCAATTTCAAATTTTTAGCGCTGATGTACCATAACTAGAGGAAGAATACTGTTATTATTAGCAAGTGCATGTACATTTTGTTCAGTTTATAAATCCATATGTGATTTTGGTTTCCGTGAAGCAACTTTAAAGAGAGATGTATATCAAAGTGAATTTACGCTTATATAAAAGTTTCACGAACACTGTTCGATAGTAAGTGAGAAATTACTTGGATGAAAAATTTAAACTTAGATAAAAGTAATCCAACTATTTTGTCCTATGTCAGAAACCACTCATCAGCAGCTGAGATGGGCCTCAAAATATAAGGCTGAAGTATACGTAACTCTTATCTATGTTCAGTTTCTGGTAAAGTGGGTGCTCCTTGTTTATATACACTGAGAGGTGTACATCTCTGTGTTTATAAACCGTGAGGTGTATATCTGTGTGTTTATTTATACACCGAGAGGCGTATAATATCCAAAGGGTCATTGAGACCGCGTGTAATTCGTTCATAACAAATCAAGGATACGTACATACTGAGATAAACACCCTTCAGAGTGTACACGCACTGTAGCTCTCGGAGTATACACATGAAGTTATATATGCAGCACTTGGATATCTTTACTACCGAAATGTTTAGCCTGCTCAGCAGGTTTCTTCAGTGGTGATTATAAAAATGGGGACAGTGGAAGAGGTGGAGAGGCACCTTTGATATACCCTTGGTGAGTTCTACTCCAGAAGCCCAGCCATGGGCTAGGCTCATCTAGTGCTTGCCTGGTCAACCAGACTGTTGGTGTTGGTGGCCTGTAGCCTCACATATCCATCACAGCCTGGTTGATCCGGCACCTGGTGAAGACACTTATCCAGTTTTCTCTTGAAGACTTCTACACTTGTCACAGCAGTGTTTCTAATATTTTCTGGTAAGATGTTGAATATTCTGGGGCCACGAATGTTGATACAGTGTTCCCTTATTGTGCTCACTGCACCCTAGCTTTTCACTGGGTTTATCTTACACTTCCTCCCGTATCTCTAGCTTGCTCCAGTATGTTGTTATGGCAGTATACAGATTTGGGACAAGGCCTCGAGCACCTCTATACGTATATATTTTCCATGTATCTCCCTCTCCTCCACTCCAGTGAGTACTGTATTTTCAGACTTTAAGGTGTTTCCAGTAATTTAAAATGCTTTATTGGCTCTATGCGGGCCGTAAACGATCGTTGTATTTGTTTCCAGCTCTGATATTTCTCCTGCCCTAAGTAGGGCCGTCAATGCTGAGCAGTTTCAAATGAGGGAGCACGAGCGATTTAAAAGATGTCACCACTGGCACTATTTCATTTGTTTTGAAAGTTCTCATTACCCATCCCCGTCATCCTCCTGGCTGTCTTGCCCTTTCTCTTTGAAAGAAAGGTCAGCTTACAGAATTATTCCCAAACCTTTCACGTGTTCCAGTCGTCTATTTGACGATCCTCTTAAGTTTTTGTATACAGTATTCATTTTGAATTCCTCATTCTTTTCATGCCTAAGCAGCTCGAATTTACTACTGAACGTCATGTTGTTCTTCACGGCCCACTGGAAAATCCTGCTTATTTCTTGTAATTTTTTAGTATCTTCTACCGAAGTGACCCTCGTACTTATTTTAGTGTCATCCGTAAATGTGATTGATGTTTTTATCCGTCTACTGTTAGGATAAGAAACAGCAGAGTTGCCAGGATAGTGCCTTGGGACACTGAGCTTTTCACCTCGCTGGTGCTAGATTTTGCTCTGTTTATTACTACTTTTTGTACTCTGTGTTTGGAACCCGAAAATCCATTACTACCTTCCAGTCACCCCGTGATCGCATTTGTCAAACGCCTTTGCAAAGTTTGTGTATATAACACCTGCTTTTTGGTTGTCTTCTAACGACTCCATAATTCTGTCATAGTGGTTCAGCAGCTGTGACAGGCATGATCGTCCCTCTCTAAAACTGCAAGGGTTAGGATTAAGTCGATTTTGCTGTTCCATGAATTTTGTAATCTGACATCTCATCACTCTTTCGAAGATTTTTATGATGTGGATTAGATTTTTTAGATTTTGCCACCGAAGAAGCTAGTTTATTGTGCACCCCATATCCATCCTGTGGTCTGTAGCGCAAGTGCATATGGATACACAAAAAGCCTAGGAACTAGGCCCCAAAAGGGTTAAAAGGTGTACATATGGGTTTTTATTTATCTACATATCTACAGTTCACGTATCTGTTACATGCAGATTTAGAAAATTTCCTTAGTATATCTGGTATCTTATTTTCATTAATAAGATATCTTGACATGTCACATAGGTTATTATACTGTCTGTCTCTGTATTCCTCAGTAAGTGGACAATTAAGCACATAGTGCTCAAGACAGTGACTATATGCCTGTGAAGGCTTACTCAGCCCTGTAACAACTTCAGTAAGTATTACTAAGGCTGGCTCCTCCTCAGGAAAATTAATGAATAGAAAAAGAAATAATAACAGACAAACAAACACTTTATTATATAGAAATTTAAAATATAAAACACTTAAATATGAAATATTAATCCTACATTAAAGAAAATGAAAAATGAAAAATATAAATGATAACTTAATTCAACGCTAATATATATAGGGGTGTCTGGTGTTGGTGACACTGTGTTGTTGAAATCGTAGCCGTTGCTGATGATGGGGGATGGGGGTCGCAGGTGTTGGTTACGACCCACTGGCTAGTTCTTCACAGTAGATAGAGCCTTGAGTATTCTATCCCGATGACAGGAAAGCAGGTTCTTTACCGCTGCAATGATGTGGGGTTACGTCCTGCAATTTCATACAGGTGCACAGGTAATTAAATCCAAAATGGGGAAATCTCTGGACGTTAGTCCTTCTCCATCATTTCTCCTCGTTTTAATGACAGGTGA
>NC_069435.1:32613874-32629648 GCF_026875155.1 Cherax quadricarinatus | reverse complement strand
GCTTGCGATCTTGTCAAAATAAACTTGCCCAAGAGGAGATCACTCTGGCACAAAATACACAACGTGTTAATAATTTTTTTTTTTACCTTAAGAATGAAATTTTGCTTGCTTTGTTATGAAACCAAATACATTTTAGATGTCGTTTAGAAAACCCACTCAATAAAGGGCTTCGTGATTACCTCCTGTTCTCCAAACACTACATAGTAATCTGTGGGAATTAAACCTGCTTCTTCCCTGGATCGAGCATAAATGTGTCCCATAACCCAAAAATTAAAAAAATACATGAACATGAATTTATTCTGTAATCCCAAGATTATGAATTCTGTAGTGAAAGAGAAAGATGGCGGTGGTGTCTGGTGAAAGAAGAAAAGAAGAGAAATAAGAAAACTGGTCAAGGAGGAATTGTTAGAAAATCAACCTGATAGAGTATATGGATTAATATACCTTACATTTGATTTTACTTTCTTAGTAAATTATATTTTTATGGATTTATTTGATAAATACAAAGACAAAACTATGCAAAAAAAAATACTAAATAATTTAATCATATCACTTAAAAGACGAATACAATATATTATAAGATCAATAGGTATACCACCACCACCATCACAATCACCATCACCACCATCGCTGAAGTCCCTGTGCTACTTGACTCTCCGGGACCACCACCAGGACCAACTGAAACTTACCCAGATAAAGTAAATTTGGTTTTAAAAATTTATTTAAGATAATGTTTCTTTTCCTTTTATGTGTAATTATTTTAAATATATATTTTATATACACAGATTTAAATAAAAAAAAGGGAAAAAAATGTAATAAATTGTTATTTATTTTTAAAAATAAATAAATAAGATTTTTTTGTCATCATCCCTTATACTGCACAGGGGTTTTGGGGTTTTCCTAAGACTCCTGCCACATGGAGTGATATATAAAGGATCCAAAGGCTTAATGAAATTTCAGTAGAGATTTAACCTTAACTAGTAATTTGTTGTATTTTAGTAAGAATGTTTTTAAAATAAAAGATTTGAAAACGAAGATGAAAGATTGGAAAATGCACAAAAACAAGAATTGTTACCACTGCAAGTATTCGATAATGAATTATCGGAAATTAAAAACAGACAACTCGATACTGATGCGGTATCGGAAATTGAAAACTATGGACAACTGGACACTGATGCGGTTCTCTACATTTTAAAAGAAAAGGTAAGTTAGTTTCTAAACTAAGAAATTTAGTTAAATATTTAATGAATCATAATTTTTAAATTAGTAAAAATTTAATTAGTTAAATATTTAATGAATTAAAAATTTTTAAACTAGTTAAAAAATTTTGTTTAAATTACACTTTTATATCGAAATTTTTTTTTTTTAGATTGATGACATAGAAGAAAAACTACACTCAGTACTGAAGATGCCCTCGTGTATACCCCTAAGAAGATCATCTGATTACATTTCTGATTCTACAGCTTTAAATATTTGAAATTATCAATTTCAGGATTTTCTCTACCCGGAGTGAAGAAAAGAATATCTTCTTTACCCCAAAAATGGGTTTATTTTCCATTTGAAAAAGAGAAATTAAAAACACTCTCTTTTCAAACTGATAAATCAAGTTTTATACTAAACTAGTTTCCCTTTTGAGATAGATGATATATATACACAAAAGAAATATTTTTTCCAGTGGGGAAATTTTTGAATGATTCAAAATTATAAGACAGGTTAGTAGTTCCACCAGATACATTTCCTTTTTTGGAAAGATTATTGAATACAAGAATTGAAGAAATGAAGAAAGGCAAGATTTTAGAGACATCTATTTGTGAACGAATTAAAAGATTACATAACAAAGATCTTAAGACTACTGAAATGGAATTTAGGACATTGTTTAAGAAAATCAGAGACATATTGACAAACTTCACAAATGAAAAAAGAACTAAAAGGGGCACAGAGACATAGATTATTGCAATGACTTTATAGAATTTATGAAAGTTTATGAAAAACATAAATCTCAAATTTTGAAGATTACGAATAAGAATGAAGATTGTTGTAGGATTACTTTAGCATCTACAGTGTCTGACCCCCAGGACCCAGACTTTAAAATGATGATGGATTTTTAACAAATTCGAATTTTTGAACAATTTTACTATTCTGGAATTCCCGTGTATGCTCCCAGTAGAGATTCTTCACTCCTTAATCCTTGGTCTTATGGTATTTGTAATTAATAGGCCCCTCCTCATAATATTATGAGCCCAAAAAGCCATAGAGAACTTTGCAAAATTTAATGACATAAAAAAAACAGTAGAAGTAAATTGGAATAATGAAAATGTACTCTTCAATGCTATTGTTCCAGTTTTTTCACCTGATGCTGCCAAAGTTATGGAACCCATAGTTAAGACTAAACTGTATGCAATGTGTGCAACTTTTGCACTCTTGAAAAATTCACACATTGTGGACTTTCACATTCACATGGCAGCATTGGGAGTAACATGGGTAAGGCTATTATTTGAATATCCAAATACGCCTAGAACTGAGTTTGTAAATGCTCGTATGAGAAGTATAGAGGCAACAGCAGCTTTGTATCTAAATAAAAAAATGTACAGAAATTACTGGAATTTTTTGAAAAAGAGTTCTAAGAAAAATGATGATGATAATGATATTAAGATTGTTGCTGTTCAAGCACTAATGACAGAAAGCTTTATTCAGGTAGAAACAAAAACTTTGAAATGTGAGACACTGATTAAACCCATGTTTATACTTCACTTAAATCAGCAACAGAAGAAGAATCATCCCGCTGATAAATGTGAAGATATTAATAATCTTATGAAGATTATGCTTGTGGAATATATGGGTCGTTGTTTGACTCATTATGAATCTACTACCCCTTTTGTGGATTTTTTTTTTGGAGAATTTAATGATTCCCACAAGATGGATATTATTCACAATTTTGTAAATGAGGTTGGGAGTAAGTTAAATGTAGAAATACATTTAGAGGATTTTTATAGTCTGGAAGAATGGCAAAAGTTTAGTGAAGAGATAATTACTCAGAAATTTTTGTCTTTTATAGAAGCTTATGTAAAAAGACAAAATTTATCAATAAAAGTTGATGTAAGTAAAGGAGAAAAATTGCGTAATGTTGCCTTAGCTGGTGATTTATCTTGGAATACTTTAAAGACTTTTACTAAAGAAATTGGACTAGAAACAGAAGTTATTGAAGACTTGTTTGATGAGAAAAGCATGTTTGTATATATTAATCATGGTTTGAAATTTAGGTCATCTCGAGAGAGACTCTTACATGAATTGGTTGATTATTCTCATAGTATTGACTTGATAACTTTTAAAGTTAATACAGAATATTTATAAGAATTTAATTAAAGATGTTTAAATTGAATTGGACAAGTTATGGTTAGAATTTCTATGATGAAGTTCATATGGAAATTGATGATGAACCAATGAATAGACATGAAATTGTTGAACAAAGACTAGACATGAAATTTTTGAGAGTTTTTGAAATGGGAAGTGTGAAGAAGATCTTGAAATACAGAGGGGCTTTGAAACGTGGAGTGAAAAGCAGCTTTGAAATGTTGAGAAGTGACTTTTAATGGCAGTGGAAAGAAGCTTTGGAAATCGGAGTGGAATGACGGGTATCAGGTGAATGAAGCTTGGGGTTATGATTACAGATTGAGGAGGAATTAGCCACTCTCAAAGCTAGCGATCGAGAAATATTTTGTCGGAAAAATTCACAAACTGAAGTTATGGTACCAGAATCATTATTCCTACAAGGTTTTATGGTCATTCAAAACACCTTAGGGTGACGTCACCAACCGCGGCTAAAGTAGTGCTCACCTCTAGTCATTGGTTGTTTTTTGTTTTTTTTTCGTGTATGTATTGTATTATTCTTTCTAAGATAATTGACGATTTAGCATCATAATACATTGGGCGGGACTTATACCTCTTACGGCTTATTTATCTATCACAATTGATTGATCTAATATGACATAATAAATAACAAAGAAATATGGTAAATACTCCAGAATGAATAATATATGGCATATTCTCAGAGCGCTCTATGATATAAAAACAATGTATATATGTACTAAAATTTTTAATTATGCATACTAAATTTTTTTTATGAAAATTTTTAATATATGTAATTTATGTAAATTTCTATATACATAAAATATATTAAAAAATGTTATGAAAATTCCTTGATAATAATTATTTTCCTGTATCTGTAACACGGATTAAAAAAAAAATCTAACTGGCAACAATCAGGTGTTCATCTCAAAGTCAGTTCTTACTGGAAGTCTGAAGAGAGAGGAGGTGATGCCTGCAAAGAAGAAAAAGTTTGCCCGTATACATTAAGCAGAAGATGAGAAGGAAAATAGAAGGATGATAAGGGTCTAAAAAGCAAAGAGAGGCAGGCGGCAGCAGCGCTGTGGGCTTGTTTGATATTTCATGTTTCAGAAATAAGGAGACAAAATATAGGTAAGCCCGCATATATGCCCACCATTCCACGCGGTGGCTACTACACAAAACGTTTTAAGTGGTCGACCCAGAAAAGACGTATTGATTACATATGGAGACTAGCATCACCACACCATGATGTTGGCCTTCAGCAACCACCACCACCAGCCAAGATGTAGCCACCAGCACACCACCACCAGCCTAAGTATGTTGAGTGGAAACAGCAACTCCACCACCAACCTCTCCTTGTCACCCAAGATGTGAGTACCTCGAGACACCACCAGCACCACCAGCCAAGATGTGCCATCAGCACTACCACCACCAGCCAAGATGTACAGGACCTGCAACCACAACAGCCAGATGTGGCAACCAGAACTCCACCACCAGATCTCCATGCCACCCAAGAGTGAGTAGATACCTCCACCCGAGAACCACCAGCACCACCAGGCCAAGAAAGATGTGGCCATCAGCAATTCCACCACCAGCACCTCCACCAACACACCATGATGTTGACCACCAAAACACCTCCACCCATGCCAGGGCACTTTCATCTTTTATGCCAACATCTGTTGCCAGCACCTCCACTACCATCCTGATGTGGCCAACAGTGTTGCGAGTGATAATAGATTGGTCAATTTGGCATACTTTTATCATTTGTGATTATTACTATGAATTTCGAGAATTGCCAATAATTATGGTTTTTTTTTCTATAAAGTGTTACAATGTCCATTTTTCACATTTTTATTTTTTTGGACGATCTTTATGTAACTTTAACCACATGACTTTTCAATATAACGAAATTGATGTAAAGAAAAAAAAAAGTTCCTTCCCCCCATTAAGAGACTATAATTAAGTATTCATATCTTTCGACATGTAATTATAAATCAATATATTAATTTCTTATAGATTAAAGAAAAATTTACTCCTACGACAATATTCACTATAATATGAATCATTACTGCATCTAAACAAAAATAATTGACATCATAAATAGAAAAAGTATTATAAATAAAACTAGTAACCCAAGTATTTTAGATATAGCCTCTTGTGATTGTTTTTAAAAACAAGTGTTTTTTTGCTTCTTTAATTCTTTTTTGCATTTTGTGACAATTTTTACACTGATAATAATTATTTTCATTAGCTAATTCACTGTTTTTACTAATTGAAGTAATGAATAGGATATTTTATATTCTATAAAATATGTCCAGCAGTTAAATTCTATTATATTATTAGCATTTTCAATAGTGAATGATAACAATCATTAAAATTAATTTATTGCTGGACTATTAGATAAAATCGTTATAATATAATCGAATAATAGAAAAAATTAGGTTTTATTATTATTTTATCAAAATCTCAAAATCTACTATATATATAGATCTCCATTTTCAAAAAAGAGCAATTATGATTGTATGATGTTATATCATATACTTCTGAGCTTTGAAAACGCCATTTTATTTCATCTCTACGCATTTTTCTTTTTATTCCATATTTATTAGAATTCAATTTACTTCATAAAGCTTTTTATTATTAAAATGGTAGAATGATGAAAGTTTCATTCCTTTGCTAAATATATATACAGTGTATATACATATCAAAGTTAATTATCAAACTAATATAATAATTGGTATATTATTTGACTGTTTCTTCTTTTATAAAATATTTCATTTGTCCTTTCACCAATTACAAAAACTCTGGGAAAATTTTTGTTTCAAATTTCTATATTGTAACATACTATTTATTATCCTACATTCAATTTTGAGATGAGTTAGTACCACTGTACTAAAACGGAAAAAGACTATTCACTTTTAATGTTGATCTTTGTAATGATTACTTTCATTATTAGAATACCATTGTTTTTGAATAAATGCCATCTTCAAAAAATAATTTTTAATGTTTTTATTGTTATACCAAAAAAACATTCTGTGTCATCTTTTTTAGTTTTTTAATATAATAGACAATCTACATTTGCAATGTCTCATTAAATATGTTATCTTTACCAGTCAATGTTGTTACATTGGTAAATTAAACAAGTTAATAAGGGTAAGATTTATATTATTTAAATTTTCCAAACTAAAAATTTCTTTGTTTTGTAATGAGTAAAAATTTGTGATTTATTAATATAAATATTTACTTCTGCTTATTATACTCTATTTTAATTAATATTTTCATCTCATGATTTTTTTTTATTAAAAATGTGATTGATTACTCTTGCTTGTTCACAGTTTCTTGTTGTTGTTGTTAAGGAATAATTCACCATTATATAAATTCGATTTTCCCAAAGAAAAAGAGCAGAGTGGAATTTTGTTATTGATCAGTATCAAATCTATTGTAATTATAATATGAACACAAAAAACATTTATACATATCCATAAAAAAAAGCTATAATAACCAATGAAAAAAATTTTGGTATTTTTATATATAAATTATATAAATATTGATTTTTCACTTACATCCCGAGAATTTTGCTAATTAAGGTATTATATGCCAAGCCATTATAATATTTGACTGTAGCTCGAATATTATGTTGTTTTTGTTCCTATAATTATATGTAACGAATGAAGAATACATTTGGATGATTATATAAATTCTAAGAAGTATTTTTTAAATTAAAGATTCTTACGAGATTTCTTGTATCATTATTTTTATAAAATGGCGTAAGAAAAGGAAAAGAATTATATAAAATTAAATTTTTTTCAATATTTCTATAGCATTGATATAACTATCATTATTTAATTATCTAATACTGTCTTTACAATAGGGATCTTTGAAATTTTGAGTAAGGTTTTCTTTACAATATCCGATAATACAACTGACGAAAATGATATAACTATTGATTGCCACAGTAATTTCGTCCACCATCGTTTACAAAACTGGAGCACAACAATTTAATCGGTCTTCATAAGGAAGTTGAGCAAAAATTTCTTTGAAGAAATATTTCTGGTATTGCTGTCATTATTAATTTAAAACAAGATGTAGTTGAATATTTATAGATTTATTCTAAAATTAAGTAGTAACAAATAAAGTCTATGCACTGTGAAGATAGCAAAAATTTTGAGGATTATAATTTTTTATGTATTTGTGCAAAAATTTTTGAGAATTAAAATTTTTATATATTTAGTGCTATCATCATCCACAAATGTTAAAAACAGTTCATATGACAATGTTTCAGGTGTTGATTACAGTTTGTTGGGTTTATATCTATCATCATTCAAATTTTTCCAACACATTCTCCTACTGAAAACATTTTTGCAAAATCACACGTTTCAATATCTGTTTTCATTTTTACTACATAATAATTTACAAATAATCGAGTTGGTTTGTTTCATAATTACACATTACAACGAAAAGTGGAATTTTCTGAGTTTGATTTTAAAAAATGTATGAATATAAAAATACCAATATATATTTTTTAAAAAAATTAGGGTAACAGTGGTTAGTTTTTTTTACTTTTTCTATTATTTCTTCATATGAGTGTTGATGAAGAGATTATTAATCATATTTTTTATATTTTTTCATTATTCTATTGTTCTCTTTATAAAAAGCTCATAACTATTTATAGTTACATTTTTAAACAAATAATTTAATGATTTTTCTAAAGATAATAAAGTTGAATAGGCATAATTTTCTTGAGATATAAATAATTAAAAACTTTTTATTGCTATAATTATTAAAAATTAATTATTGTATCTCAAAATAGTTTTCTGTATCTCAAAAAATCAACATTTATTATTTTTATCCTTGTTGAAATAAAGTTGTTTACAACTCTTGGTGTTCACATGTCATTAATGGACAACCATTAATTTATTTTCCAAATGGAAAGAGCAGAATTAACTAGTATGATTGTAGTGGAAAGTTTTAGTCTTTTATGTTATAGTAACAATTTAAAACATCAAAAATAATCCATAAAAAAATCTATAATATCACCAGTGGAATAAAAATTTTGTATGTTTATACTAAATATATTAAATACAGGACTTCACCTACATTTCTTAGATAGATAGTACTATCATCAATATTATCAGTAGATGCAATCATTATTATTATAAAATGATTGGTTGATTTTCAGTAATTCAGCAGCATGTAAAATAATTTGGATGACGTTTCATTTCAACTAAATAAATTTTTAAGTTATAAGTATTTATATATTTTATTTTTATATTCACTAATTTGTAAATAAACAGATTGAAATACATAGTCATCTTCATTTTTAACATTGGTTCATTAAATATTTCAATAGATCTACTATTATATTTAATTAAAAGGATTTGAAATTTTAAATTAGGTTCTTTACAATATCAATAGTATAATTGACGAATTGGCATATAATCCTCATCAATAATTACATTTCTCTTTCTTACACACTGGAGCACATAGTTTAATAAAATTTGGTAGGGAATTTGAGCAAAAATTTCTTGAAGTAATTCTGATATGATGAAAATTTATTTTTTTTAAAGGTTACTAATTTTTTCTGAATTCTAATGTTAATCTGTACAGTACAAAAGGTAATAATATCATCTTTATAACTTGTGTTTTTTTATACTAATAAAAACTTTTTTTTTTATGATTAATAGGGCAAGTCTTTCTTTTTTCATTTTTTTTCTTTTGATATGTCCCTTTGGTAATAATAGTTTTGAATATAAAAATCAAATATATTTTATAAAACCTGTATTTTCAAACTGATTTAATCGAATATGCACACTCCCCACACTATAAATATTGCTGTGAACCTTAAATATTGTGGTGCGCAGTAGCTGTGTAGTGAAGTGGTGGTACTCACTTTATCCTGATACATGTACAGGATGTAGTACTCATTATTTTTTTTCTTACGATTTTGTGCTAGAATTCAATTATAACATCTACTAATTGGTAACTGTTGGGTCTGGCTGTAAGAAGGAGGTTACTTTGTTCTCCAGCAAGTCAGTGTCGACTTAGGTTGAAGGAAGAGGAGGTTTGAGTGCTGCTCTTATTGGGATATTCTCCAAGCAGCCATGTATTTCCCAGTGTACTGAGAGTTGAGGGTAAAAAACTTTGTGCTCACTGCGATGGTATACATTAAACTTCAACTAGTTGTAAAGATTTTACTAAAATGGTGTTGAAGGCGTGGCTTCATTTGAAATTGGAGATCTAGACGTTCCCTTTGTTGTGTCCCAGGAAGTGGAAAACAGACAAAGCTGTATAACATATTTGGTGGATTCTTGCTCGCTCTTCAAAAGTTGCTGGAGCAGTACTGTTCAGCCAACATCCCTCAGCCATCCCAATAATCTTACATTGTTCAAGCCAGCAAAATCTGATGAAGAAAAATAACAGACTCTAACAGTTGAAGAGCAAGGAGCTGTAGCTCAGGTTGATGAGCAAATGAAGAAAGTGGGCCTCTATCAGTAAAAATGGCATCTGCAAGCAAGCAGAAAAAGATCTGTGGCACAGGCAGAAGCAGGAAGACCAACTGAGAACTATGTCCAAAATTTATTAAATTATAAACTCTGAAGCATAATGGTGGAGGACAATTTGCAGGTGAAGGCAAAAGAAAGCAAAGTTTTGGGTCTGGAAGATTAGAACAAGAGAGTGGACTTTCACTCCAAGGTTCAGTACGTGTCACAGGAATGGATAGAGACAGGTTAAAATTGCTACATACTTCTATTGGTGCATCCATCACAAGTTATCAGGTGGAATTATCCAAACTGACTAAAGAACGTGATCAACTACGTATAAGGAAAATGAAGATCTCCAAAAACAGGTTAACCCTGTTCCATGATCTCTTCAGGACTAGAAGCGCCGCTTCATTGCTTGTTAGGCGCTAGATGGGCTTAATAAAACTAAATGTTGTACAACGTGCCATTGGAGTCTGAAAGATTAGAATGCAGGGAACTGTAAATACTGCAGAATCATAAAGATGAACTATCTAATCCCCCAACACAGATGGAATTATCTAAACCATAAGAAGAAAGAAGAAGTACCCAACATTTTTGAATTGCTTCGGCAGCAGTCTGGCATTGTTTACCAGAGAAATATTATAGTGAAAAAAGTTTGGGATTTAGATTGGTAACATATTTTAGATCATTAAATAAAATTATTTTGTGATTATTGAAGAAAAATATACTTCCTGTTCATTTCCAGTGTTGGCGCTACCCGACATTGTTCCAGCTAAAGGATCGAAAAAAGTTAAAGTAGATGACTTTGACTTCATCTGTGACTATCCCCTCGTTGGCCACCCCAGATGTGGGCCAGTCCTTCTTTTGCCAAAGGAATTGAAAAAAATTATTAGTGAAAGACTCATTCTGTGACCATCCCCTCGTTGGCCACCCCAGATTTGACAGTCCTTCTTTGGCCAAGAATGGAAAAATCATAAAGTAGAAGACTCATCTGTGACCATTCCCACCTTGGCACACAATATGACCAGTCTTCATCTTTTCTCAAACACTAACTCTTCCTCAGCTAGGCACGACGGCTTATTTAAGTCTTAGTAAATGAGGTCTCGACAGTCTCGGGACATTTACAAACTAGATGGGTAATTCGTTTCTATTATCAGATTGATCTAGATCGCATTACATTTTTAGTGAAGAGTGGGAAAATCGTCGTCGTAAAGAAAATTCAGGGTGGCTACAAGGAAAAAGTGAAATCGTCTGATTATATTGATTGTAATAAAACTTTTCACAGTAAAAATTAATTGCCTTTGTATGATTTTCATGTAGGTAAATTTAATTGCCTTATTTTTACCCTTTGTAGAATAAATAACATTTATTTCTGATTAGTGTCGATTAATTGTCGTCTATATTTTTGTAGCAATAAAAGATAACAATGTGAAAAATTAGAAATCTAACTAATAAAATATATGGATATATGTACCTTACCTTTAATGTTACTTTCTTAGTAAATAATATTGTTATAGAGTTATTCAAAGACAAAAACTATGAAAAAAAAATACAATAATAATTTAATTACTGGATACTTAATGATGAATGCCAATGTATCTATAGATCGATAGAAATATCATCACTACCCACTATCACTAACAGTCCCTGTGCCACTTGGACTTCCGGAACCACCAGGACCAACTGAATTCTACCCAGAAATTCTCCCCAATTTCTAAAACCAAGAGTTTGACTGAATTTATTAATTATAGCGAAACTAATGTACTAGTCACCTATGCTCCTCGATATCCTGCCAACATTATTCCATCGAATTCGCCTGAAATTTTATATAAATGCAAGGAATTACATGATTTAAATTTAAAATTAGATATTTTATATTTTTACGGAAATAAAAAGGCTTATGTTGTTTTTATTTGATTGGTAAATGTTATTCTGTCAGTTACAGAATGGACATCCTGTTTTGTCATTGCTAGGTCTGAAGGGAGAGGTGGTGGTGGTGTGTTGATTTGATCCCTGTTAACTCAATCTGTGACCATCCCGATGTTTGATAAATTTATAGCTTTAATATTGTAATATTAATTTTATGTTATGAAAAATATTAATTTTTTAATAAAAAAAATATTTTGCAATCATATATAATGTTGCCAAGGGTATATAGGGATGCCGATGCGGAATGCTCTATTAAACCTATAACCCAGAAAACCCTAGAAAAATGGGATACTAATCGAGTATTAGAATTGTGGGAAAGAAGTGAAAGAAACATTAGCTGTGCAAAGACAATTGAATTATTCAATCTATATAACGGAGAAGAAGAAACAGACGACGAAACTAACACCAGAAAGAAAACTTTAAGATAGCAAATAGCGACTTTCTAAAACAGGAAATATTTGACGGAAATCCAAGTGACGTGTTTAGCAAATGTCATTCTCAAACCACCTCATACAATATCTACAACAGACAAATACAAAATGTGAAAACTGAAATAATACAACTGAGAAATGCATAAGAGCAACAATACATAAATACTTTGACACCAGATCCTGGCACCACTTTTCTACTGGACGCTGCTTTCTCAGATGATGACAATCGGATTGCAGACTAGAGTAAGTATTTTTTTTACTGATGCGACGTTCTACTAACAAATTCACATCATTAAAAATAATATATTTTAGCATCACCATCATAATATATAACTAAACTCATCTATCTTCCACTGGAACCACCCAACAGAACACGAGGAACAACCGATGGAACAACATGAAGGACCTCTCCGAAAACACGGACAGGGACAATAAATTTACAAAGAGAAGAATATGTTTCTACTGTAAAGAGCAAAAAAACAACACCTCACAAACGCACTACAGAACAAACTTGACAACAAAAAAATGGCAATTACTTATAGAAAGTCGACCCGAAATACAGTCTCTTACAGAAGACCAAGTCATGCGCATCAACGCGCTTGAGAAATTTTTTCTCAAATCCCATACCAAAACTTATTAAAATGTTGCGCTCCAGTATGTAAGCAAATGGAGAAATGTAATTGTTGACCAGCATTATATGCCACTTCACAATATTCTCACAGATATTGCCAAGAGCCTATTCAAAATTTAAAAGGTCCCTTTGGTAATAATTGTAGTAGTGCTATTGATATTTATACGCTCATTTTTCGGGGAAAAAACAAAAACAAAGATGACTATGTATGTCAATTTTTATATTAAAAAATTATTGAATATAAAAATCAATTTATAAAACCTATTGATTTTCAAACGGATTTAATCGAATTAACACTCACCCACACTTACAAACATGCTGCGGCATTGCTAGGTATATCTCCAATCGTTCTACACCCAATATATGTTGGCATTTCTTATATTATTTATGATCAATACTATCTGAGAAATAAAGTGATGAAATTCTTTATTTATTATATTTATTATTTAAAAATACCAAATTTTTATCCTTTATTAGTTATTATTGATTTTTTTTACGGCTTGTCTTTGATTGTTTTTGAATTGTACTATAATCACAAAAGTTTGGAAATTTCAAAAATGGATTACGTTATCATTTCATTAATTTAATTCTACTCATTTCATTTGGGAAATCGAATAAATCCAAATAATTAAATGGTGTTCGTTAAATGACATGTGAACGGCACGTGTTGTAAAATCATCTCTATTGAAACGAGAACAGGAATTATTGTGGTCGAATTTCCAAAGTAAGAAAATTATCCTTTGATCAATATGAGAATATTATTATTAATTTTTTATTACTCATATTGATAAGAAATTTTTAATTGTTGTATCTGGAAGAAGATAAGTTTTTATATATTGTTCAAAAATTCTTTGTTACATTTATTCAAAAGTAATGTAAAACTATAATTCAATGATAATAGCTTATTAAAAAATATAAAAAAAATACGATTTTTTTTTTAATAATTTTTTCTTCAGAAATACTAGAAAAAGGTAAGAATCTAAATAATTTTTTTCCAATAATTGTTTTTAAATGTATTAATAGGTATTTTAGTAATGAAACTCATTTGTTTTTTAGAAGAAGGAGAATATCAATTTTTCGGTTATGTAATTATCGAAATAGAAATAAAAATTATGGTAAATTATTATGTATTAAAAATGAAACTACTGATGATAATTTGGAAACTGATGATTTCCCAAAATTTATTTTAGCCGGAGAAAGTTTTAAATTGTATCCAAACGTATATTATCTAATTAAATTCCTGAAAATACTGTCTTATAAATTTACATTGCCTCTTGATGAGAGGTTAGTAAAAATACTTAAACCATTCTGGAAGTCTTCTGATTTTTTTATTCGTAGTTAACTATTATCTGAGAAAATAAGTGAAATTCTATATTTATTATATTTATTATTAAAAATACCAAATTTTTATCCATTAATAGATATTATTGATTTTTTTACGGCTTATCTTTGATGTTTTTGAATTGTTACTATAATCACAAAGTTTTGGAAATTTCAAAAAGGGGATTCACGTTATCATTTCATTAAGATTCATTCTACTCTTTTCATTTGGGAAAATCGAATAAATCCAATAATTAATGGCTGTTCGCTAATGACATGTGAACAAGCACCAGTGGTAAATCATCTCTATTGTAACGACGACAGAATTATTGTGGTCGAATTTCAAAGTAATGTAACTATAATCAATGATTATAATTCATTAATTATGAAAAAAAAAACGATTTTTTAATAGTTTTTTCCTCATAAATACTAGAAGAGGTAAAAAATTTAAAAATTGATATTTTTGTTCTTGTTCTTTTAAAAAAATGATTATGTATTTTATTACCAAAACACCAATTAATACATTTAAAAAAAATTATGGGAAAATTGGTTAAATTTTTTACCTCTTCTAGTATTTCTGAAGAAAAAACTATTAAAAAATCTTTCTGTTTTTCATAATTTTTTGACATACATAGTCATCTTTGTTTTTTCGAAAAAATGGTCGTAAAATATCAATATATTTTTTATAAATATATATGTTCATTCAAAAAATTCAGATGTTTTGCTCTATATTCTTTATAAATGTCGTGCCGAATATGTAAAACTGGTCAATTAGCAAAAACTCAAGTCCTTTCTAAAATTTTCTCTTATAAGCTTAAAGATATATTTTTTCATTAATGTTTATGTAAAAAATTATAATTTTGAACAAAAAGGAACTTAGAAAACTTACCTAACCTTTTCATAACAAGAACAATTTATTTTAGCCTAACCCAACTAAATATATTTTAGATTTGTGTACAATAATTTAATACTAAACAAACACAGTAAAATATATTTTTTTTCGTTAGGTTCAGAATGATTTTGGCGAAATTATTGCATACACAAATTTTCACTTGTCCTATATGGCAAGATGAGCTTTGCTATTTAGATCGCAAGTTCTGCCTATTCGGCACGACATAAATATATTTGATAAATCAAATTTACAATTTTAATATTATACTTAATTTTATCTGTAAAAATAAAAGAGTCTTCATTTTCACATTATCCACTTTTAAAAGGAAAGTTACATGTTGATTAGAAATTAATTACCCAAATCTTTAGATCTGTATTAGTATTTTATTTAACTGTTGCGCTCCAGTATGTAAGCAATGGAGACGCTCATTTTTTCGAAAAAAACAAAAATAAAGATGATTATGTATGTCAATTTAAAAAAAAAATTAAATAAAATATTCTCTTATGAGAGGTATAATTTTTGTCTTCATAGAAAAGATTTTAATAATAGAATAATTTCATAATTGTAAAAAAAGTTTTATATCTCTCACAAAAATATTACATTTAATAATAAAAAAAATATTTTGCAATTATATATATAATTTTGTCTTCATAGAAATTTTTACAAACATATATTCTAATTACATTTTTAAAATATGAATGTATAAAAAGAATATTAAGACTATAAAATATTATCAAAAAAAAA
>NC_069435.1:32598243-32613374 GCF_026875155.1 Cherax quadricarinatus | reverse complement strand
TGATGACACTGTGCTCTTGGGAGATTTGAAGGAAGTTGGAGATTGGGGGATAATTTGGAGGGTGTGCAAAAGAAGAAAATTTAAGGGGAATACGGAAAGATAAGGGTTATGAGGATAAAAAAAAGTTTAGGTGATGAAAGATTGGATATCAGTTTGGGAGGGGGAGTATGGAGGGGTTTGGGAACGTTTCTTTAATTGGGAGTGGACGTGTCAGCGGTGGGTTTGAAAAAAGGGGTGAATCATAAAATTGATGAGGGAAAAAGATGAGTGGTGCATTAGGAGTCTGTGGAGAAAAAGAATTTTGGTCCTTGGAGGAAAAGGGGGAAAAGTATGAGAGTATAGTTTTACCAACGCTCTTTATGGGTGTAAAGCGGGGGTATGAATGTTGCAGCGGGAAAGGGCGGAGGCATGGAGATGTCATGTTGAGGGCAATTTTTGGGTGTGATATAATGCAGAAAATTCTTATTTTGGAATTTAGGGGGGGTGGGGTTAAACCAAAACTGTTGAAAAGGGCTGGGGAAAAGGGTTGTTGAGGGGGTTCGGACATGTAAGAGAATGGAGCGAAACAAAATGACTTCAGAGTGTATCACAGTAAGGAAGGGGGGGTGGGGGGCGGCCTGGGAAAAGGGTTGGAGGGGGGGGGGTAAAGGGGGTTTTGTGGCGAGGGCTTGGATTTCCCAGCAGGCGCAGGCGGTTTGATAGGAGTGAATGGGAAAAAATGGTTTTTAATACTTGACGTG
Organism: Cherax quadricarinatus; assembly: GCF_026875155.1. Taxonomy (NCBI): domain Eukaryota; kingdom Metazoa; phylum Arthropoda; class Malacostraca; order Decapoda; family Parastacidae; genus Cherax; species Cherax quadricarinatus. The sequence goes on along the minus strand of NC_069435.1, from coordinate 32,612,634 downwards.
CTGTTGGAGTGTGAGCAAAGAAACATTTTAAAGGGATTCAGGAAACCGGCACCCCCGGACTTGGTCCTGGTGGGGAAGTACAGTGCCTGCATCTAAGGGGGGTGTTAATGTGCTTTTTAAAAAAAAGTAGGTAAAGCACCCTTCTGGGCAAGACATGAGGGAGTGAATGATGGTGAAAGTTTTTCTTTTTCGGGCCACCCTGCCTTGGTGGGAATCGGCCAGTGTGATAATAAAATAAAAAAATAATTAAATAAACATTATTATCGAATGCAGATACCTACTGTACAGTTGTTTTACCACCAGACAACAAACTCAGATGAAAAACTGTAAGGAGGGAGGATACGAAGTAACTTTTCCAGGAACTGCTTAACCTTGAAGTGAACTACTGCATATGTATTTGATACTACTTGGATAATTAGTGTCCAGGTGTTAAGTTGGTGGGCCAGACGAAAACCTCATGTGGGCCGGGGGTTGTCGACCCCTGGTATAGAACATGGTAGCACCACACTGCTGATCAAATTTTGTTTAATCAAGTTAAATATTTTCCCCAACTACAGTCGGCTATAATATTTGTGCACAAGTGTGATGGAGACAATGAACCCTGCACAGATCACCTCCCCCCCACACACACACATGCATACATACATCCTTCACTACTGCCTAGTTTGTATTCACTTTAGATATGCACTATTTAATATTGCTGTGATGATGTCTCTAATCCTGGTTTTTATGATACTATTTCAGGAACTGAAACTCTCTTGGAATTGACTTTCATTTTGCTCCATCTTTTTTATTAATATTATTATTATTATTATTATTGGGAAGCTCTAAACTCTTTAGGGTTGTAGAGCATGTGGATAATCAAGTTTGATACAAGGAGTGAACCCCTCAAGGGGCTAAGGTATCTCTTAGGTACATTTGGTTGAGGAAAAAAATAATAGTTATTTTTGACTGTTGTCTAATAAAATTCCCCCCAAAAATGAGCAATATGTATTTTGGCATATCTTTCAATGTTAAATAATTTTTTTTAAAATGACATAAAAGACATACTGAGGATTGAACAAAAATAAAGAGAACAATGGTGAAGTATCTTTACATGGAGGGTGTTTTGGGGGTCAATGTCCCCCAGACCTAGGCCATGACCAAGCCTTGCCCTGGATCATGGCCTGATTGATCAGGCTGTTACTGCTGGCTCCACACAGAGATTGGAGAGGAAACAAGGCAAGAGGCACAAGAAGAGCACTTGTCTTATACTTAGTGGCTGTAATCAATGATAACCTTCAACCTGCAATTTGAGTTTTTTTTTTTTTTTTTTTTTTTTTTTACTTTTTTCTCGAAAGCAAGTTTTTTTTTTAACTTTTCCACTTGATAACTACACTGTTCCTCTAAACTCAGATCATATTAAAAATTTTACACACAATATTTTCAATATATTGTGCTACAACCTCAGAATGTGTGGCAATTTTTTTTTACTTTTTTATATATAAATTTTGTTTTCAAAATATTGGGGGATGCATAATGGAGTATTGTAAAATCTCTCTCTGTAGTAAATATGATTGTAGTTTCTATTTTCATGCAGACATAATTGCAACACTTTTGCAATACATTTTCCAGTATTAATGCAGAAGTGTTGATATATATATATATAAAAATTTTTAGCCAATCTTTATGAAACTTTGAGAGCAGTATACACTAACTTTTCAATAAAAATTTCAGATCATTTGGCATATTATTAACTGACTTGATGGCAGGAGGTACCCACGTTCCTCTAGGAAGGTGCCATGATTCAGGTGAGTGTATGGTGTTCAATACCTGTTGGTGTATTCTTTCACTTTGATTCCCTGGTGTTATCCTTGTTTTCACTAAGAACACTGCTTTAAATTGTTGAGGTCTTCTCAGGCTTCCTTGTCGTATCTCATGAGCTCTCCTCCTACCTTCTTCAGTGTTATTACCACATCTTTTACCCTCGTCTTCTGATGTGACTATGAGGCAGTTTTGGTTCACACTTTGTTTTTTGTTGCTATATCATTCTCAAAATGTAGCACAACTTGTCTTCTCACTCTTTCATGTACATTTCTGACTCTTCTACTCACTACTGTTTTCTTCTCTCCTTCAGTTACCCCTCAAAGGAGGCTCCATGGATCAAACATGAGTGCCTCCCATTTCCCCAGGTACTGTGCTCCCTCTTGAATGTGGTGATATCCTTTGTTTTCTAAATCATTACAACCATTGGGAACTGCCAAACCCCTAGAACTCATACAGGACCTGCAGAAATGAGAGGCAATCACGTTTGATCCAAGGAAAGGGAGGATAGGACCTATTCCTTGGATTAAGAGCCCTAAATGGGCATCAAAGCACTGACCATGGGCTTTCTCTATTTTTAACCCTTACACCTGGGCATGAAGTTCTCCTCTACCTCTCGGCACTTTCTGTCTATTTACTCATCCCATTTGTTAATTTTCTTTCTGGTTCTTTTTCCCACTGCTCTTCATTCAGGAATTCTTTCATCCCAGCAAAATTTCCTCTTCTGACATCAGGTTTCTCACTTCCTCATTTAATATTCATTCCTTAATGTTTATTTCCACAAGATATTTGAAATTCTGTACTTTGTGGTCACTAGCATCCAGACGGCTCTCATGTTCGTATTCTATGTCACCTATGCCAGATGTACTTATAGTAAATACCAGATCCAGTCTTGCTGGTTTATCCCCCACCCCCCTCTTTCTCTTTCATGTTTACATGTTGACACTAACTTTTCCAAGTTCTGCACATTTCTGGTTCCCCATGTGGGTCCTAATATCGTCCAACCCATATAATTAAAAAAAAAACATGATTAGTAACTTTGTCCATTTGGACTCTTTTTGCTGCTTCTGCTATACTGCCAGTCATTTCTTTGTCATGTCTCTTACTATTTGGTGATGGGTTGTAAATCACAATTATTACTACTATGGATCCCCCAGTCTTCATTGTGTTCACCATGTGGTCATTTGAATCAATGTTTATTCCTCTTTTCAAAACTCCCACTCGTTTCTGATGAGCAGTGCGACTCCTACCCTCTCCTCTGTTTCTCTCTCCTAATTACTTGATATCTTGTCAGAAATATGGCATCTGTTATCATTTTAGTTTTGCCTCTGTGAAAGGTTGACAGCTACGATGTCTGGGTGTGTGTGTGTGTAGGATGTACTCACCTAATTGTACTTGCCTAATTGTGATGCAGGGATCGATTCATAGCTCTTTACTGGTCGCCACTACGTGTGTGTGTGTGTGTGTGTACTCACCTATTTGTACTCACCTATTTGTGGTTGCAGGGGTCGAGTCACAGCTCCTGGCCCCACCTCTTCGCTGATTGCTACTAGGTCCTCTCTCTCCCTGCCCCATGAGCTCTATCATACCTCGCCTTAAAACTACTGTACTCACCTATTTGTGGTTGCAGGGGTCGAGTCCTAGCTCCTGGCCCCGCCTCTTCACCGGTTGCTACTAGGCCCTCTCTCTCCCCGCTCCATGAGCTTTATCAAACCTCGTCTTAAAACTGTGTATGGTTCCTGCCTCCACTACGTCATTTTCTAGGCTATGACTGAAGAAATACTTCCTACTATCTCTCTGACTCATTTGTGTCTTCAACTTCCAATTGTGGCCTCTTGTTTCTGTGTCCCCTCCCTGGAACATCCTGTCTTTGTCCACCTTGTCTATTCCACGCAGTATTTTATATGTCGTTATCATGTCTCCCCTGACCCTCCTGTCCTCCAGTGTGGTCAGGCCGATTTCCCTTAATCTTTCCTCATAGGACATTCCCCTTAGCTCTGGAACTAACCTTGTCACAAACCTTTGTACTTTCTCTAGTTTCTTGACGTGCTTTATCAAGTGCGGGTTCCAAACAGGTGCTGCATACTCCAGTATGGGCCTGACATACACGGTGTACAGTGTCTTGAATGATTCCTTACTAAGTATCGGAATGCTGTTCTCAGGTTTGCCAGGCGCCCATATGCTGCAGCAGTTATCTGATTGATGTGTGCTTCCGGAGACATGCTCGGTGTTATACTCACCCCAAGATCTTTCTCCTTGAGTGAGGTTTGCAGTCTTTGGCCACCTAGCCTATACTCTGTCTGTGGTCTTCTGTGCCCTTCCCCTATCTTCATGACTTTGCATTTGGCAGGATTAAATTCGAGAAGCCATTTGCTGGACCAGGTGTCCAGTCTGTCCAGGTTTCTTTGAAGTCCTGCCTGGTCCTCATCAGATTTAATTCTCCTCATTAACTTCACATCATCTGCAAACAGGGACACTTCTGAGTCTAACCCTTCCGTCATGTCGTTCACATATACCAAAAATAGCACTGGTCCTAGGACCGACCCCTGTGGGACCCCGCTCGTCACAGGTGCCCACTGTGATACATCATTACGTACCATGACTCGTTGTTGCCTCCCTGTCAGGTATTTCTGATCCATTGCAGTGCCCTTCCTGTTATATGCGCCTGATGCTCTAGCTTCTGCACTATCTCTTGTGAGGAACTGTGTCAAAGGCCTTCTTGCAGTCCAAGAAGATGCAATCAACCCACCCCTCTCTCTCTTGTCTTACTTCTGTTATTTTATCATAAAACTCCAGAAGGTTTGTGACACAGGATTTGCCTTCCGTGAATCCGTGCTGGTTGGCATTTATACTCCTGTTCCGTTCCAGGTGCTCCACCACTCTCCTCCTGATAATCTTCTCCATAATTTTGCATACTATACACGTCAATGACACAGGTCTATAGTTTAGTGCCTCTTTTCTGTCTCCTTTTTTAAAAATGGGAACTACATTTGCCGTCTTCCTGTGTGTGTGTGTGTGTGTGTGTGTGTGTGTGTGTGTGTGTGTGTGTGTGTGTGTGTGTGTGTGTGTGTGTGACGTGACTCTCAGTTTGACAGACTGGAAACTGGAAATTTATGATTTACACTTATTTCACGTTTCGCTCACATAAACACATTCACACTCACATTTCATGTCTCTGTGTGGCCTCCAACAGTGCACTGATTACCACACTGGGGGTAAACCATAGCTTGTTTAATTTCCCTTTTATACAGTATAAAGAATGGTAGAAAATGCTACGTCTAGTTACTCAGCAAACAGAGGAAATAACGTTAGTATATTCGTCAGGGGGAAAAAAACTTCAACACGAGTCAATGTTATATGTTGAGTGATGTCTGAATCATGGTGTGACGTGGCAAAACTGTGGTGGCTGAGGCACTGTGACCTGACACTGACCTGAGGCTCTGACTTAACACTATGACCTGAGGAACTGTGACCTGACATGACCCGAGGCTGTATGACAGGTTCTGTAACCAGACACTATGACCTGAGGCTCTGTGACCTGACACTATGACCTAAGGCTCCATGACCTGACACTATGACCTGAGGCTCTGACCTGACACTATGACCTGTGACTACGACCTGAGGCTCTGTGACCTAAGATCAGAGACGTTATGGATGACCCTGTCATATCCTCTATCTTCAAGAACAACTCTGAACTTTCTAATATATAAATAGACCATCTAAATGATTTGACACGTGTCTTATGGAAACTTGATATAAATGACTATATAAAAAAGTAGCCAATAATAACCCAACAAAAAGCTGCAGTAAGAATAATCACTAAATCCCATCCCTGGCAACACCCCCCCCCCCCCACTCTTCATAGATCTAAACTTACTCCCTGTTCAGTACATCCACACTTACTACTGTGCAATCTACATCTACAGGACCTTAAATTCCAATATTAACCTTGACCTAAAACGCTTTCTTGATAGTTGCGACAGAACCCACAGGCACAACACCAGACACAAACATCTCTATGACATTCCCCGTGCCCGACTAAACCTTTACAAAAATTCAATGCATGTCAAAGGCCCTAAAATCTGGAACACCCTACCTGAAAAATTATAAAACTGCAGACACATTCATCACCTTCAAAACTACCATCAGAAAACATCTTATCTCCCTGATACACCCTGTCAACTAATTACACGAATACCGCCTGGTGGTTCACACTTACACTCACTCACCCATTTGACCATAAACAGAAATATCAATCTCAATCTCAAAATAATGAATCTTAACTAGTCATAAGTTGGCCTGTGATACTCCAATACTGAAACTATGTATAGTGCCAAAACAAAAGCATTCACATTGCTAAACTCACAAACTAGTATTTAGTCACTTAACCATAATACCAACTTACCTCATAATTTTGTAATATTTTAAACTTAAGATTTAATTTAAGTCTGCCCGAAATGCCTAGCCATGCTAGGTGTTCTAGTGGTACACTCTGTAATTATTATTTTACTACAAGTAAACCACACAATAACCAAATTCTGTAAACTCAGCATTGTAATCCTTATAGAGAATAAACTTTGAATTTGAATTGAATTTGAATTTAAAAGCTGTAGGAGTGTGTGGTGTGTTGACACCCTGCGTCGTATTCTTTCTTATCCAAACCTGCACACGAAAATCACTCCCTATGAAAGCAAAAGACTCGGCAGGAGATGCAACATTTCCCCGATGAAAAGCAGGGGCGCCACGAGTACTTCGAGAGACAACACAATAAGTGTCTGGGGCACAAGACTGTTCAACTGCCTCCCAGCATACATAAGGGGGATTACCAATAGACCTCTGGCTGTCTTCACGAAGGCACTGGACAGGCACCTAAAGTCGGTACCGGACCAACCGGGCTGTGGTTCGTACGTCAGTTTGCTTGCGGTCGGAAGTAACAGCCTGGTTGATCAGACCCTGATCCACCATGAGACCTGGTCTCAGACCGGGCCACGGAGACGTTGACCCCAGAAACCCTCTCCAGGTAAACTCCAGGTATAGGTGGCATGTTGGCTCCCCCTCTCTGTTTCACAGGTGTGCTGGGCTGGTAGCTGTAGTCTGCAACTTACCTATCACGCATGTTTGACGATATGTTATGTATTGTACGCTTCTCCCCCTCCCCTAATACATGTTGATGTTTTTGTGTGGGAGGAGAGGATGTAAAGTGGAGGTTAGGTCCCCACTTTCAGGTATACTGCAACAAATTTGCTAATCGCAGTTGTGGTAGCCTGCAAGGGTATCAGCCTACAGGTGTGTCAGGAGCAGGTGTGCCAGGAAAGGACGTATCTGCCTACAGGTGTGCCTGCCTACAGGTGTGCCAACCTACAGGTGTGCCAGCTGCAGGTACGCCAGCACCAACAATTAAACAACCGACACCTGTTGGTGGCTGTCCGGATTGTTCGTGGGGGTACGGGGAACAAACATTGTTTAACAACCAGACACTCACAAACACTACTACAATAACCATCTAGTAAGCAGTGTCCGTGAGAATTTGACGCTATATGAAGGTGTGCTCTGTATCTAGTCAACCATACCAATCAGCAAGCCTTGCTCCATAAAGTACATCAGTATCAGAACTATTTGTGTTGGCCATCACAAGGGAGCTGCCAGAGTGGAAGACGAGGATATATCTTCATAATGTTAACACCAGCAAGTGGGAGAATAAGTATAGTGCTAAGTATGTTGTGTACGACAATGTTGAGTATTTTAAGAATGTTGTGTGTAGGGCAATGTTGAATGCAGTGTTCAGTATTTTTGTTGTGTGTAGCGTTGTCAGGGCTGTTTGCCTGTTTGCAAAGCAGAGTCTGCGGTCGGCAAACCATCTCGCCAGTTTTCGGATGGATATGATGGACCCATCTTTACTGAGTAAAGACATCTTGTACAAATTTATTTACAGTCTGATTGAGAAATAGTAGTTACAGGATAGAATATAACTGAAATAAAACCTGATAAAACTGTCAACTGGTATACCTGGTAGGTCTGTCAACTAGTGTACCTGATAAGTCTGTCAACTGGTATGCCTGATAAATTTGTCAACTCGTATTCCAGATGTATGTCAATCAACTAGCAAATTTTGTTAACTCCAGCTCTGGACTATTAATATAAACAATACATTACGCAATACTCTCAAGATCCGCACAAGTGTCAAAGTGTGCTAGTGTCCTGAACATCGCTGTGTTGTTGATGTATCCTTGATAAATTAAGAAGTACTCACTTTTTGCATTTAAATGAAAAGCAGACACTAATGAAGTGTGTGAGCTTGGTGACTGTGATTAAACTACTACTACTACTACTACTAATAATAATAATAATAATAATAATACTCTTTATTTCTACAAGTACATGTACAAGGTATACAGGTCTACCTGCCATCAATGACATACTACTATATAGAAATCCCCTTGTTATGCAGAGCATATCGGGCAAATTAGGTCAGTTTTGTCTCAGGATGCAACTCACACCAGTCGACTAACACCCAGGTACCTAATTTACTGATAGGTGAACATGGACAGCAGGTGCCTTAAGGAAACATGTCCTAATGTTCCCATCCGTAACGGGGATCAACCCCCGGACCTCAGTGTGAGCTGAGTGCGCTACCAATCGAACTACGTGAGAATTGGTGTCAAATTTACGTATTTTAATGTTTTAGACATTTTGCCTTTATATTATTAACCTTAATAAACATTATCATCTAGAAGTTATATAAATTCTAATTCAAGAATATATATGGATGGTTCTGAGAGTGTTGTAGTGATTCTAAATCTTCATTTGGTTCCTGAAAGGACATAATTTGCAAGGTTCTCTGATTTCTCGTGCCCAGGCTGACTTAGTGGTTGACAACGTACCACCTGATGACCTCTGAGCTAGTGTCGAGGATATGGATTATTAACCGTAAGGTTACTAACCAAAGAAACCCCAGTAGAGCCATTTTATCAACTGTGATGTGTTTGAGGTAATCAGTCCCTCAGTCAAGCTGAGGTAATCAGTCCCTCAGTCAAACCGAGGGACTGATTACCTCAACTTCCTCTTTATCTTCCACAGTTCTCTGTATTGGACTGAAGAAGCCACTGGCTGGGGAAACATTTCCTCCCTAAATATTCCCGAATATTACACAAGTGTCTCATTCTTTATCTTATCAGGTTTGATCCAGGATAAGGGAAACTAGCCCCAGTTCCTTGAATAAAGAGCACTGGATGAGCATCAAGACACATTCCCCTTCACATACCCTTCAATGGTAATCCCCTTCAAGGGGAATATACTTTGGAACTCAGACCGAAGTGCCCATACTAGTCTTTCCCCAAATTTCTTTTAGTTCATTAAATTTCCAGGTGTTCTAGCAGATGCGTAGTTGTAATGTGACTTATAGTGACCCGTATCTCAATATGTTGTTCAACACCGTCACATGTAACCACCATCACAGGTGGCCCATGGCCTGGTAGGCAACACTCTCTTCACACACTTAGTGTCCGTGGTTCGATACCCGGCAAGGGTGAAAACATGGGGCGTGCTTCCTTACACCTGTTGTCCCCGTTCACCTACCAAGCAAGTAGATACCTGGGTGTTAGTCGACTGGTGTGGGTCGCAGTTCTCGATGACGCACTGACTTTCTTGGGTTATCCTGGGTGGATAACCCTCCGGGGTTAAAAACCCAAAAAATTATCATTACTCTCACAGCGTGTGTGTGGGCGGTGTGTGTGGGCGTGGCGGAGGGCGCCCCACGACCTGGCAACATGTACACATCCTTGGAACAGATGAACCACTTGTTTGTGTTCGACAAGCTGGTGGGGGAGTTGCTCATCCTCTTACCACAGAGCATCCCTGAAGCCTCCAGGTGGGTTCTTAGGTCATCCAGCTAGACCACATGGTGCCTTAAGATGTAGTTCATGACTGACAACTTTGGATGGGTGTAAGAACTTCATTAATCGCTAACCTCTCCCTCAGGTACCTAGAGTCCTATTGGAGTGTATCAGCTGACCGAGAAAAGGTTAAGGGTGAGGTGACCTCCGTGGAGATCACGGGTAATCCCCTTCATGTGTACTCTGTCATCAAACGACTCGTCTTGTACTGGCCTGTACTCAGCAACTTAGTCAACATCAGCCACACACTAGGTCAGACCTCACGCCGGCTCTTAACAAAAATTCTTCCCGTGAAACAAGGAAATTATTTGAACTTTGTCTTAAAATAAAGTACGGTATTTTTCTTCAAATTGTCAGTGCTCTATATATTGTAAACTAAAGGTAACTTGTATTGAACGATGCCAGTGAATGGGGAGACGAATGGTACAACGCAGGGCGTATATATATATATATATATATATATATATATATATATATATATATATATATATATATATATATGTCGTGCCGAATAGGCAGAACTTGCGATCTTGGCTTAAATAGCAACGCTCATCTTGCCATATAAGACAAGTGAAAATTTGTGCATGCAATAATTTCGCAAAAATCATTCTAAACCTAACGAAAAAAATATATTCATTGTGTTTGTTTATAATTAAATTACTGTAAACGTATCTAAAATATATTTAGTTCGGTTAAGCTAAAATAAATTGCTCTTGTTATAATAAGGTTAGGTAAGTTTTCTAAGATTCTTTTGGTACAAAATTAAAATTTTTTACATAAACATTAATGAAAAAAATATATCTTTAAGCGGATAAGAGAAAATTTTAGAAAGGACTTAATTTTAAATGAGTTCTTGCTAATTGACCAGTTTTACATATTCGGCACGACATATATATATATATATATATATAAATATATATATTATATATATATATATATATATATATATATATATATATATATATATATATTATATGTCGTGCCGAATAGGCAGAACTTGCGATCTTGGCTTAAATAGCAACGCTCATCTTGCCATATAGGACAAGTGAAAATTTGTGTATGCAATAATTTTGCCAAAATCATTCTGAACCTAACGAAAAAAATATATTTTACTGTGTTTGTTTAGTATTAAATTATTGTAAACAAATCTAAAATATATTAAGTTAGGTTAGGCTAAAATAAATTGCTCTTGTTATTATAAGGTTAGGTAAGTTTTCTAAGATTCTTTTGGTGCAAAATTATGAATTATTACATTAACATTAATGAAAAAAATATGTCTTTAAATGTATAAGAGAAAATTTTAGAAAAGACTTAATTTTGAATGAGTTCTTGCTAATTGACCAGTTTTACATATTCGGCACGACATATATATATATATATATATATATATATATATATATATATATATATATATATATATATATATATATATATATATATATATGTGTGTGTGTGTGTGTGTCGTGCCGAATAGGCAGAACTTGCGATCTTGGCTTAAATAGCAACGTTCATCTTGCCATATAGGACAAGCGAAAATTTGTGTATGTAATAATTTCGCAAAAATCATTCTGAACCTAACGAAAAAAATATATTTCATTGTGTTTGTTTAGTATTAAATTATTGTAAACAAATCTAAAATATATTTAGTTGGGTTAGGCTAAAATAAATTGTTTTTGTTATAATAAGGTTAGGTAAGTTTTCTAAGTTCCTTTTGGTGCAAAATTATATTTTTTTACATCATCATTAATGAAAATATATCTTTAAACGTATAAGACAAAATTTTAGAAAGAACTTAATTTTAAATGAGTTCTTGCTAATTGACCAGTTTTACTTATCCGGGACGACATTATATATATATATATATATATATATATATATATATATATATATATATATATATATATATTATATATATATATATATATAAAATTTATATGAAGAAGAGTAGAGTATATGGAGAGTAAAAGAAAGGTGAAGAGAGTGGTGAGAGAGTGTAAAAGGATCAGATGATAGAGTGGGAGAGGCACTGTCAAGAAATTTTAATGTAAATAAGAAAAAAAAATTGGAGTGAGTTAAACAAGTTAAGAAAGCCTAGAGAACGAATGGATTTGTCAGTTAAAAACAGAGTAGGGGAGTTAGTAGATGGGGAGATGGAGGTTTTGGGAAGATGGCGAGAATATTTTGAGTAACTTTTAAATGTCGACGAAGAAAGGGAGGCGGTAATTTCATTCACTGGCCAGGGAGGTTTACCATCTTTTAGGAGTGAAGAAGAACAGGATGTGAGTGTGGGGGAGGTGCGTGAGGCATTACGTAGAATGAAAGGGGGTAAAGCAGCTGGAACTGACGGGATCATGACAGAAATGTTAAAAGCAGGGGGAAACATAGTGTTGGAGTGGTTGGTATTTTTGTTTAATAATTGTATGAAAGAGGGGAAGGTACCTAGGGATTGACAGAGAGCATGTATAGTCCCTTTATATAAAGGGAAGGGGGACAAAAGAGATTGTAAAAATTATAGAGGAATAAGTTTACTGAGTATACCAGGAAAAGTGTACGGTAGGGTTATAACTGAAAGAATTAGAGGTAAGCCAGAATGTAGGACTGCAGATGAGCAAGGAGGTTTCAGAGTGGGTAGGGGATGTGTAGATCAAGTGTTTACATTGAAGCATATATGTGAACAGTATTTAGATAAAGGTAGGGAAGTTTTTATTGCATTTATGGATTTAGAAAAGGCATATGACAGAGTGGATAGGGAAGCAATGTGGCAGATGTTGGAAGTATATGGAATAGGTGGTAAGTTACTAAATGTTGTAAAGAGTTTTTATGAGGATAGTGAGGATCAGGTTAGGGTGTGTAGAAGAGAGGGAGATTACTTCCCGGTAAAAGTAGGTCTTAGACAGGGATGTGTAATGTCACCATGGTAGTTTAATATATTTATAGATGGGGTTGTAAAAGAAGTAAATGCTAGGGTGTTCGGGTGAGGGGTGGGATTAAATTACGGGGAATCAAATACAAAATGGGAATTGACACAGTTGCTTTTTGCTGATGATACTGTGCTTATGGGAGATTCTAAAGAAAAATTGCAAAGGTTAGTGGAGGAGTTTGGGAGTGTGTGTAAAGGTAGAAAGTTGAAAGTGAACATAGAAAAGAGTAAGGTGATGAGGGTACCAAATGATTTAGATAAAGAAAAATTGGATATCAAATTGGGGAGGAGTATGGAAGAAGTGAATGTTTTCAGATACTTGGGAGTTGACGTGTCGGCAGATGGATTTATGAAGGATGAAGTTAATCATAGAATTGAAGATGGACAGAAGGTGAGTGGTGCTTTGAGGTATATGTGTGAAGACAAAAAAACGTTATCTTTGGATACAAAGAAGGGAATGTATGAAAGTATAGTAGTACCAACACTCTTATATGGGTGTGAAGCTTGGGTTGTGAATGCAGCAGCGAGGAGGCGGTTGGAGGCAGTGGAGATGTCCTGCCTAAGTGCAATGTGTGGTGTAAATGTTATGTAGGAAATTCGGAGTGTGGAAATTAGAAGGTGTGGAGTTAATAAAAGTATTAGTCGTAGGGCTGAAGAGGGTTTGTTGAGGTGGTTTGGTCATTTAGAGAGAATGGATCAAAGAATTACATGGAGAGCATTTAAATCTGTAGGGGAAGGAAGGCGGGATAGGGGTCGTCCTCGAAAAGGTTGGAAGGAAGGGGTAAAGGAGGTTTTGTGGGCGAGGGGCTTGGACTTCCAGCAGGCGTGTGTGAGCGTGTTCGATAGGAGTGAATGGAGACGAATGGTATTTGGGACCTGACGATCTGTTGGAATGTAAGCAGGGTAATATTTAGTGAAGGGATTCAGGGAAACCGGTTATTTTTATATAGCCGGACTTGAGTCCTGGAAATGGGAGGTACAATGCCTGCACTCTAAAGGAGGGATTCGGGATATTGGCAGTTTGGAGGGATATGTTGTGTATCTTTATACGTATATGCTTCTAAACTGTTGTGTTCTGAGCACCTCTGCAAAAACAGTGATAATGTGTGAGGTGAAAGTGTTGAATGATGATGAAAGTATTTTCTTTTTGGGTCACCCTGCCTCGGTAGGAGACGGCCGACTTGTTGAGAAAAAAATTTTATATATAATATATATATATATATATATATATATTATATAATATTATATATATATATTATATATATATATATATATTATATATAATTATATACATGTATATATATATATATTATTATATATATATATATATATATATACATGTATATATATTATATATATATATATATATTATATATATATATATATATATATATATATATATATATATATATATATATATATATACATAGTATATTTATATATATATATATATATATATATATATATATATATATATATATATATATATATATATATATTTTTATATATATATATATATGTCGTGCCGAATATGTAAAACTGGTCAATTAGTAAGAACTCATTTAAAATTAAGTTCTTTCTAAAATTTTCTTTTATACGTTTTTTTCATTAATGTTAATGTAAAAAAAATTAATTTTGCACAAAAAGAATCTTAGAAAACTTACCTAACCTTTATAACAAGAACAATTTATTTTATCCTAACCCAACTAAATATATTTTAGATTTGTTTACAATAATTTAATACTAAACAAACAGTGAAATACATTTTTCTCGTTA
>NC_069435.1:32578243-32593243 GCF_026875155.1 Cherax quadricarinatus | reverse complement strand
ACTGTGAGGAAATTAAAGCTACATCGGAGTATAAAACAAATTGCAACCACACAATAAAGCGAAAAACTAATGTAAAAGACCTGGGAGTGATCATGTCAGAGGATCTCACCTTCAAGGACCATAACATTGTATCCATCGCATCTGCTAGAAAACTGACAGGATGGATAATGAGAACCTTCAAAACTAGGAATGCCAAGCTTGTTCTATCTAGGCTGGAATATGGCTGCACACTAACAGCACCTTTCAAGGCAGGTGAAATTGCTGAACTAGAAAATATACAGAGAACCTTCACGGCGCACATAACTGCAACAAAACACCTCAGTTACTGGGAATGCTTAAAGTTCCTCAACCTGTACTCCCTAGAATGCAGGTGGGAGAGATACTTGATTATATACACTTGGAAAATCCTAGAGGGATTAGTACCAAATTTGCACACGAAAATCACTCCCTATGAAAGCAAAAGACTCAGCAGATGATGCAACATCCCCCCAATGACAAGCAGGGGTGCCACTAGCACAATAAGAGACACAGCATATATAAGGGGGATTACCAATAGACCCCTGTCTTCAAGCAGGCACTGTACAGGCACCTAAAGTCAGTACCTGACCAGCCAGGCTGTAGTTCATACGTCAGGCTGCGTGCAGCCAACAGTAACAGCCTGGTGGTCCAGGCACTTATCCACCATGAGGCCTGGTCACAGACTGGGCCGCATGGGCGTTACCCCCTGGAACCCTCTCCAGGTATAGCAATATAATCGTGTTTAAAAAACATAATTGTTAGACGTGTCAGCGTGCCTTGTTGTGCTCCGGGTTTTTTTCGTTTTCAATGGTCACTCTTACGTGCTAGAACTTTAATTTGTGCCATCAATCCTATACGATACATCCCTCTAGCGCCTGGAACCAATCTTGGGCGGAAAACATTATATACTGAGTCAAAAAAGGAGAATTAGTGTGCACTACCTAGCAGAGTTTAGTGCCAGAGGGGAATCATAGGCCTGTGTTCCGTGTGCAAAAAAATAATGATAGAACTTTTCTTTGTCGAGGAAAGAAAGTCTCCCTGATAACAGTGTGTTACATTGTGTTTTAGTGTATACTACAGTGGCTCCCTAGTATATAGATGATAAAGGCTTTAAAAGGTCTTTTAAAAACAGGTGAATTTGTAAATAAAGGTGAAAAAACCCTTTTAAGGGAGGTGCCAGAATTGCCAAAAAAAAACTTCCCCAAGAGGTCAGCTGTTTTAAAAATTTTTCCGGGCCTGCTAGTGTACCTCGCATATAACTTTGTACCAGTGAATGCAAATACTGTTGTAGTAGCAACAAACCAGTATTATATGGTATTTAGTGGATTATTATTATTATAATCAAGGGGAAGCGCAAAACCCCGGGGATTATACGCGCGGGGGGGGGGGGAGGGGAAGGCATTCGGTTTAAATTCGGGGAATGGAGCACAGATCCTTTCCCTAAATCAAGACCCCCTCACCAACTCAAGGAACCTTCCTTGGGGGGGGTATTAATTTGGAGTGGAGTGACTTTTTAGTTTTTTTTTCTTGAAATACCAAACATAAATATGAATCTATAAAACCTGTGTTACCCAGTCGAAATATACAAAACGAGAAGCAATTTTTTACACAGAAAAGCGTCCTTCCCCAAAATTCCACCAGTCAACATATGAAATATAGCATTTTTGTGGTGGAGACGAAAAAAACCAGAAAAGCTAATACAGGTTTGATAAACAAGGGTTAGGCTCGCCGTTCGTCATGTAGGATCCCAGCAATCACCGGTTCTTCAACACGCCAATTTTATACTTTTGTACAATAAATACATTACCAGTTAGAAAATTTAAATAGATCCTTCATGTGTTAGCCCAAATCACCCCCCAGTATTTTTTAAATAAGTGACCCACGATCAGATCAGATTTTTCCAAACCCCTTTGACTGGTCCAAACCCTCGACGGGTCCGAACCCTTGATGGTCCGAACCGGGGAGGGTTTTTCAAAGGTTTTCTTTGGGAAATAAACAAACTGTAAAGGGTGGGGTTTTGCAGGCGCCCTTTCAAACAAAATTATTTTTAATAAAGGGGGGGAAAGCAAAAACCGGGATTATACAGCCCTGGGGGGGTGGGGAAGGCATTCGGGCTTAATTCGGGGAATGGAGCACAAATCCAATCCTAAATAAAGGCCCCCCACCAACAAAAGGGATTTAAAACACAAAAAATAAATATAAACAGGAACGTACACGGAAGCTGTCCAATAAAAAACCATACCCCCGGGCCCGGGGTTTAACCCGCGATATGAGTCTCAAACTCAGCCCTTGCGTTGCCCCTAGACCCGCTAGCCACAAAAGATAAACCAAATAGGTATATTTTACCCATAGGAAGGGTTTGAAGGCACCACTGTACCAAAATGCAAATTTTTACAGATGAATTCCCTAGGTGGCCATGCGAACTCTACCCAATCCCCTTTCCCGCCGTCAAACATGACTCAAAAATCGTAATGACCGATTGCAAACAAAACCCTTTTTTTTGCAATCGTGTCTTCGATTTCTTTAGTCCCGCCAAAATTTAAAATTCATTAGAAAAAGAATACATTATTATTTTTAAAACAAAAAGAAGCGCTAATTTATTATTATCAAAAAGAAGCGTAAGCCACAGGGCTATACAGCAATAGAAAAAACAAATAGCTAGAGTTTATTTTAAGGGGGTTTTAATAGAGTATTCAAAAGTTTTCTAGAGAATTACAGTAAATCAACCCTTCAAATCATTATGAAACTGTGTAGTCTGCAGTCAACAAACAAAAGGGGTTCCACATGGTGGGAAAAAAAATTTGGGCCCAAAGTTCCCCAGCAGTCAGCAGGGGTTGGGACGGCTGAGCCCGGGGGCCCCTTAAAACCCCCCCAAACAAAAAAAGCTTTTTGGTTGGCATTGTTGGTAAGCTTATTTAAATTTTTAGATTACTCTTCAGGAAGGGTAGGTATTCTCTGATGTATATTAAATTAGGTTTACTAAGGGAAATGTAGATAATAATAATGTAGACCCAAAACCTTAAATAGGTTGTAAAAAGGGGGGATAAGTAAGGGAAAACACTAGGATAAGTTTGCTAGGGGAAGGGGAGCCCCATTTGAACGAAGAGAGAGGGTCTGGAAGGGGGACCACCGTTCTTTTACGACAACCCAACTGGCAAAGTGCCGGGTAGCAGACGGCCCCCCCAGTGTCTTCACACGAGACCTGGGAAATCTGGGGAGAGGCACCTTGAGTACCGTAATGACCTCCTCCATCAGCCCATACAGTAAGACAAAACCCACCTTTTTCCTCGTAATTTGGCCAGTGTCTTGGAGATTGTGGGTTGAGTTTTTGCTGTGGGCCGGTGTGCAACAGAGAGAGCATGCCAGAAGTACCAGGTCTCAGACCGTCTGAAACTAGGTTTTAGTCGCATAGTTTATACTAGGGGGAAATACCCTCTTGGATATAGGAATTTCTAAAGGGGCAGGGAGGACACTAATTCGATTGAATATTGCAGGGTTAATGCCCCGGTTTTAGTGTTTTGAGGGGGGGTCCAAAGGGGGAAAGGCTAGCTTTGGGGAAATGAAATCGGTATATGCTGCAACACCAATAAGTTACCTTTATACGGGATGCAGGCGAGGGTTTTTTGCAATACCAATTTTTGTGAAAATTTTCCTTAACCATTGTAGGGAGGGACCCACCCCAGAGCTCGTGTCAACAGAGTTTGCCAGGGGAGGCGACTCACTTGGGGGCATCCCCACAAATTTTCACATGAATAAATTGTCATTTTTGGGAAATTTTGGTGTCACCCCCTTGTGCAGTATCCCAAAAACTAGTACAAGCAGTATTAAAACAGGGAATTTTTTTTTGGGTTTTCCCAATGAGATAAAACTTGGACTAAAAACACAAGGGTATTTAAAAGAGGATAACATCAAGTGCTTTCATAGACAAACCCGGGAAACTTTTACAACGATGGGAACATAAAAAGTCTGGGGGAATGGTATGCCCTTGATATGGCCATGTGTCGAAAGTAAGGCTGGAGGTATGTCTGGTAGCAGTAAATGGGGGGTCTGTAGGCTGCCCGGGGAACATAATGGTGAAGCTGGGGTGCTGTCCTGGGAGACGTAATGGAAGGGGGGTGCTGCCTGGGAGACAGTAATGGTGAAGCGGGAGGTGCTGTCCGGGAGCAGTAAGGTAAGCTGGGGTTTCTGTCCTGGGAACATAATGGTGAAGCTGGAGGTGCTGTCCGGGTATAGGAAATATACGCAGGAAGGAATGCATGAAAAAGACCTCGGGAGCCCCGGGGCCGATGGGGAACAAGGTTGTAAAATAAAAGTAAAAAAAATATTTTGCAAACTAGAAATCCCAAGGAAATGCAAAAAAGGACCCCACTAGCAATATGAGGATTAAATTTCCAAAAACAACTGGTGGGGGTCCATTGTTTGGGGCTAGGGGGGATGGAATAGACAGGGAAACATGCACCAAAAGGGAAAACAGCAAGAAACCCCCAAAGGGAAACGGAAAAACCCAAACCGTGCAAACTATCACTTGGTATCTTCAGACATGGGAAATTGGAAAAAAGACGGGCGTGCAACTATGACCACCCAGAAAAGCCATGCCCCTATGACAACAGGGAAAAAGCAAACTCCCTTCCCGTAACTTTTTCACCTGAAAAGTGTACCCCTTCAGTACAGGAAAGACTGTGCTATAAAATTAAATTGCCAGGGGACACCATCTAAAGGGGACAAAAAGATCAAAACTCCAGGCCATGGGAAAAACCTGGGTAGCCACAGCCACTCAAGAGGGAGAGGTTTTTTTGTGCCAGGAAGGAAAAAAAAACTGGCAGGAAATGGCAGAAATCGTACCCCAAAATCCAGTCTTTCCCTGGATGGAACCACAGTCGATGGCTCCACTCCAAACCAACAGATAACAGATACTAATCCCGGAAAAAAAAAACCCAGTACCAAAAATTTACCACCAGTCCGATGACATTCTTCTTTGCAAATATAAAAGGTCTAAAGCCAGCAACAAACAAAAAAATATCTTTCATCCGTGGACTGCTTACAGAGGCAAAGGCCCAATGTTCGCAGCTTTCACTGAGCCCCACATAAAGGATCACTTGGAAAACGAAATATGGACCCCGGGTTTACAACCTATACAGATGTGACAGTGAACAGGCAAAAGGGGGGGGGGGGTTGGCTGTACATTGCAGAGTCACTTGTTTGCACAGAACTGCTTAATGCCTCAAATTTGATGTAGTGGAAGTTTTAGCAGTAAGGTCGAGAACCAAAACCTAGTCATTGTGGTAGTCTACAAGCCCCCGATGCAACATCCCAGCAATTCCAGGAACAGCTGTTAAAAATTGACCACTGTCTGGAAAATCTTCCAGCTCCCGCACCCAACATCTTGCTCTTGGGGGATTTCAACTTAAGGCACCCCAAAATGGAGGAATATAGCAAATAATATTGTTGCAGTAATAACCCAGGAGGGCAGCTCTGATGAAAAACTCACACTCATAAAGAGCTTTTAAATCTCTGCACAAAATTCAATTTAAACCAGCAATAATAGAGTCTACTAGACTGGAGAATACACTAGACCTCATCTTCACTAACAATGATGATCTGATAAGAAATGTCACCATATCAAAAACAATATACTCAGATCACAACATAATTGAGGTTCAGACATGTATGCGTGGGCCCCAGACCCACATAATGAGAAATAGTCACGAGGAGCATTCACCAAATTCAACTTCAATAACAAAAACTAAAATGGGACCAAGTAAACCAAAGTTCCTAACCCATATAAGCTGGGAAGATATACTAAGCAACACAGACCCCAACTTATGCCTAGAACAGATTAACTTGGTGGCACTCGATGTATGCACAAGGTTTATTCCTCTAAGAAAAAAGGAGGAGTAGATGTAAATAGAAAGAGACAGGCGCTCCCTTTACAGGCGACGGAAAAAGAATAACGGGAGCGGCTAAAAGAGGTCAATATATCTGAAATGGCGTAGGGAGACACTGGTCAGAGAAATAGCAAGCACGAATTAAGCTAAAGGAATCTTAGGAGTCGGGAATCGGGGAAGAACTAAAAGCATAAGAAATCAAAGAAACCCAAAGTTTTTCTTCTCCTATGCCAAATCAAAGTCGAGAAAAAACGTCCAGTATTGGGTCCCTACTTAAACAAGATGGGTCCTACACAGATGACAGCAAGGAAATGAGTGAGCTACTCAAGTCCCAATATGACTCAGTTTTAGAAAGCCGCTAACCAGATGAGAGTCGAAGATCAAAATGAATTTTTTATGAGAGAGCCACAGAATTTGGTTAACACAAGCCTATCCGATGTTTTCCTGACTCCCAAAAGACTTCGAACAGGGGATAAATGACATGCCCATGCACTCTGCCCCAGGGCCAGACTCGTGGCACTCCATGTTCGTCAAGAACTGCAAGAAGCCCCTATCACGAGCCTTTTCCATCCTATGGAGAGGGAGCATTTGGGCACAGGGGTCGTCCCCACAGTTACTAAAAACAACAGACGCCCCACTCCACAAAGGGGGCAGTAAAGCAAAAGCAAAGAAAATACAGACCCATAGCACTAAATCCCATATCATAAAAAATCTTTGAAAGGGTCCTAAGAAGCAAGATCACCCCCTCTAGAAACCCATCAGCTACACAACCCAGGGCAACAGGGTTTAGAACGGTCGCTCCTGTCTGTCTCAACTATTGGATCACTACGACAAGGTCCTAGATGCACTAGAAGACAAAAAGAATGCAGATGTAATATATACAGATTTTGCAAAAGCCTTCGAAAGTGTGACCAGGGCGTAATACGCACAAAATGGTGTAAAGGAATAACGGGAAAGCGGTGAGGGATCAAAATTTTCCTAACAGAACACGAGAGTAGTCGTAAAAACAGAGAAAAAGTCCGAGGCAGCTAGGGTTTGAAAACCCTTGTTCCAAAAGGGCACAGTACTCCTTCCATCTTGTTCCCATCCTCAAATCGACATAGAAAAGGGATTCAGCACAGCACCGTGTCCCTTTGCAGAACCCCCAAATTCGCATGACAGTGCAGACACTGCAAGGCTCCGGCGGACATCAACCAATCTTTTAGTGGGCTGCAGAAAACAATATAAAAGTTAAAACGGAGAAATTTCCTTACCGTTGGAAACACAGGAAATTAAATTTCATCAGAGACAAAACAAATTCTGGCCACAAATAACGAAACCCCACTTAAAAGATCTGGGAGTGTCATTCGGGGGGATTCCCCCTTAAAGGGGGCCCTAACTGTATCAATCGCATCTGCTAAAAAAAATGACGGGATGGATAATGAGAACCTTAAAACTAGGGGGGGTCAAGCCCATGATACATCTTCAGGTCACTTGTTTTATCTGGCTGGAATATGTGCACCTAAAGCACCTTTAAAGGCGGGTGAAATTGCGCCCAAAAAAATGAAAAAAACCTTCACGGCGCGTAACGGAGATAAAACCCCTCAATTCGGGGAGCGCTTAGGTTTCCAAAACCCTGTTTTCCGGAATGCAGGCCCGGGAGATCATGTTATATAACCCCGGGAAAACCCTGGGGGGACTATTCCCGAATTGCACACAAAATCCCAAAATAGAAAGCAAAAATTTGGCAGACATAAACCTCCCCCCAATAAAAAGCAGGGTGTCATGCACGTTGGACCATAAATAAGTGTCAGGGGCCCGAGACTGTTAACTGCCTCCCAGCTACATAGGGGGATTCCCAACAGCCCCTGGCATTTTCAAGCGGGCACGGACAAGCACCAAATGGGTTTCCCTGACCAGCCGGGTGTGGCTCGTACGTTGGTTTCGTGCGCCGCAGTAAAAGCCTGGTTTTATCAGGCTCGACCACCAGGAGGCCTGGGCACGCGGGGCCCCGGGGGGATTGCCCCCGGAACTCTCTCCCGGGAAAACTATTATTTTTAAAAGGTACCATAAAAACTAAAGAACTTAAAACTGACAAGTTTTTTGCTGGGAAAAAGTAATAGAAATCAAGCTAGTTTTTTGAGTTCACAGTTTACCTCTTCAAAGTATCATAAAATTTGAGCTTTGTGTTTTGTTATCCCTCAAGAAGGTTCCTTTATTTGGGAGGGGGTCTTGTTTAGGGAATTGGTCTGTGCTCCAGTTCCCCCAATTTAAACCGAATGCCCTTCCCCATCCCCCCCCCCCCCGGCGCTGTATAAACCTCCCGGGGTTTTTTTAATTATTATAATCAAAAAGAAGCGCTAAGCACAAGGACTATACAGCGTGCGGGCGGAAGGAAGGAGGGGACAGGTGGCAAAAGGGAGTGGGTGGTAATTGGTTGGTTTAACAGCGGGGCAGTGGATGGTGAAAGGGTAAAGGGGCGCAAGAGACTGAACTAGAAAGGGTTGGGGGGAGTGCGAAAGTATCATCAGAGTTTGTGGAGTAAATCAGTCATTGTCAAGAAGTAAATGAGAGAGTCAGGATTAAAGGAGGGTCCATCAGCAAGAAGGGAAGGTAAAGAGAGGTAAATTCTGCGTGCTCGTTGATAGAGAGGGCAGTCTAACAGAATGTGGCTAATCGATACTGGAACTTGACACTGCTACAGAGAGGAACAGGGTGCCTCTCCATGAGATACCCATGATTTAAGATGAGTGTGACCAATGCGAAGGCGGAGGAGAGAGTGGTCTCTCAACCTCGGCACTGATGACAAGAAGACGGCCAGTAACCTGTGCTGGTTTAATAGATGAATTTTTGTTACCAAGCAGAGTTAAACCAACGTTGTTGCCAAGGGGTGCGAAGGTGGGTAGCTATTGCAGCAAAATAGTCCAGAAATGGAACACCTCGATAGGAAATTGGTAGGTCATGTACTGCTGACCGCGCCAGCAGTGTCTGCCTGTTCATTGCCTGTACGTCGACATGACCAGGGACCACAAAAAAACAATAATCTTTATGTTTGGTAGAGATACGGCGTAGCCAAAGTTGGATACGGAGAACTAGGGGATGAGATGTATCAAATTTTCGTATAGCCTTTTGAGCACTAAGGGAGTCTGAGACTACTACAATTGATGACACAGGCATAGTTTGCGATACGAATAAGTGCTGCAAGAATGGCATACAGTTCAGCAGTAAAATGCTAGCTGAAGATATTTAAATGTCCCACACGACACTGTCCGGAAACACTGCTGCGAATCGACGCCGTCTGAAGACTTAGAGCCATCTGTTACACAGCGGTTTGGCATGAGAATGGGAGTGGAAGTGATCAAGAAAAAAAAAGAGCGGGAAGCCACCGTAGGCAGTTGAGCTTTCGAGCAAGGGAGTGAGAAAGAACAGACCCGAACAGCTGGAACTTCCCAGGGGGGGTAGGGAAAAGTGAGATGCTACAGAACAATAAAGGTGGTAACTGAAGGGAAGACAAGAGTGAATGTAGGCGAAGAGAAAAGGGATTGGAGCAAACAGGGGCGGCGAACGAATAAAGATGTCTACTAATATCGGTGCCCATTCTATAAATGGAAGGTTGTGTAGATCGTGAGAGCGAAACAAGTAGCGAAGGCAATGGGCATCACGGCGATCAGAAAGGTGGAACATTCGCTTCTGTATAGAGGTTTCCACAGGGGAAGAGCGAAAAGCACCAAGGCACAAACGTAATCCTTGGTGATGGTAGAGTTAAGGCTAGAGAGAGTAGCGGGAAAGAGGCCGCGGAATAAATCTGGTCACCATAATCGAGTTTCGTTAAATGAGGGCTGAATGTAGGCGAAGCAGGTTTGACGATCAGCTCCCCAGGAAAGATGAGCAAGGGTTTTAAGAAGGTTTAGGGCTGTGACAAGTTGCCTTCAGAGAGGTTATGTGAGGTTTCCAGGATAACCGACGGTCAAAGAGAAGGCCTAGAAACCTGACTGTATCACGTTCGGGGATACGGGAGCCATAGAGATACAAAGGATGATCGGGATAACAGAGCGTTCTAGTGAAAGTAATTTTGGTGAGTTTTGGTACTTGAAAATTTAAACCCATGCGTGGTGGCCAAGTGGAAACACGGTCGACCGCATGCTGGAGAGAAACTGCAATAAGATGACAGTCAGCGCCTGCACAAGCAATAGCGAAGTCATCAACATAGAGTGATGACCAAATATTGGGTGGAAGAACAGAGGCCAAATCAAATTTATAGCAAGGGGGAAAAAGTGTTGTGCTTAGAAACATCCCTGAGGGCACCTTCAGCTTGGACGAAGTCCGGGGAAAGAACATTATTGACTCGAACACGGAAATGTCTGTCAGTTAAAAAGTTCTTAAGGAAGGATGGTATTGCCTCAGAGGCCTAAGGAAGGGGGCCGGGGCCCAAAAATATTATACCTCCAAGTTGTGTCATATGCCTTCTCAAGGTCAAAAAATATGGCAATAACTAGTGATTATTCGCAAAGGATTACGAACATACGTATCCAAGCATAGTAAGGGGTCTATGGTAGAACGACCCTTACGAAAAGCCATATTGACTAGCGGAGAGACTGTTGTGTGTCTCTAAAATACCACTTTAAATGTCGATTTACGAGACGTTCCATCTCTTTGCAAACTGCACTAGTAAGAGCGATGGGGCGATAGTGGGAGGCATCATGTCCGGTGTACCGGTTTGCGGAAAGGGAGAACATTGGCAGTTTTCCCACAGCTGGGGAAGAACTCCTTGTGCCCAAATAAGATTGAAGAGGTGTAAGAGGGACTACAAGGGTGACCGAGGTATGTTGTAACATACGAATATGAAGTCGTCAGGCCCAGCTGCCGATGATGGGCAAGCTGAGAGGGGTTGCCTCCAGTTCTTGAGTGTAAAGGCACATTTATACTGTTCTTCTCTGAAGAAGAAAAGTCCAGGGTACAAACCTCTGGCAGACTTGGAGGAAAAAAAACGAGGGGCATAGATGGAGCCCTCGAGAAATACGGACCAGATGTGTGCCAAGTTCAATGGCAACGTCGAGAGGGTTTGCTACATCAACACCAGCGCCCCGTAGAAAGGGCTGGGTCAGGAGAGTATTTACCACTCAATTTCCTCACTTTTTCCAGACTGCACTCATAGAAGAAGCAGAGGTGATGGTGGAAACATAGTCTCGCCAACAATGGCGTTTAGTTTCACGGAT
The DNA here is from genome assembly GCF_026875155.1 of Cherax quadricarinatus. Classification (NCBI taxonomy): domain Eukaryota; kingdom Metazoa; phylum Arthropoda; class Malacostraca; order Decapoda; family Parastacidae; genus Cherax; species Cherax quadricarinatus. Next base: position 32,582,145 of record NC_069435.1, on the reverse strand, counting down.
GACACGGCGAGCGGATCACACCTTCTGCTAAAATCAAGAAGTCTCTCGCGGTTCTATTGTACCGGTACCTGCCCCATGCAGCCGTTTCAAACGTACTGCACGAGCACAAGCAGGAGACCACCAAGGCACGCACTTCTGAGAATGCCTGCCTGAGGTTTGGGGTATAGAATGAGAAGCCGCGGAAATAAACTGACGTCGAGAAGATGTGTAGGAGCTCATCAATGGAGGATGAAGAAGGAACCTCACAAAAAGCAGTGGGGTGTGAGTAAAGATCCCAATTTTCCCCGATCAAATTGCCAGCGAGGGCTACGGAAAGGTGGTGAATAGGAAGGAGAAGTAAGAATGATCGGAAAATTGATCGTGTCATGTAAGTCTGGTAGAACAGACCAGGTGAAGTCTAGTTTCAGTGGAGGAAGAGCAGACTGATAGATCGATGCAAGAGAGAGTATGAGTACGAGGATCAAAATGGGTGGGAGTACCCGTATTTAAAACATGGAGGGGGTGAGAGGCGAGAAAGCCTCAACTGAATGCCACGTGAGTCACAATGAGACCCCCCCCTGAGGAAATGGTGGGCATTAAAATCACCAAGTAACAGAAGTGGTGGTTGGGTAAGGATGAAACAAGAAAGGCAAAGTCTGGGATAGAAAATGCTAGAGAAGGAGAGAGATATAAAGAACATATTGTAAACCACTTATTCAAGTGGATACGGGCTGCAGTGTAATGCAGCGGGTATGGACAAATAGTTGACAGTACGGAATATCATTGCGTAGAAAAAGGGGACTTTCATTAAAGGTCCCCTCTGGGAAAGGATCCCAAAAAATACAATAAATTATAGCCTGAGATAGGTTGGAAAACAGCGAGTGTAATTTTGGTTCTTGTAAGCAAGCACCAACAGGGGAAAACCTGGAAAGCAAATCTGAAGCTCACCCCGAGTACCCCGAGGCCGCGGATATTCCACTGTAATAGGCCATGATTGGCGATGAAGAAAAAATCCGGAATCTGAGATAAAGGCACCTACGGACTAGAGGGGTTAGAAAAGTCAACGTGTGGTGGCATTGGAAGACGTTCAAGTAGCGAAGGAACGGAGCGTTGCGAAGAATTGGGGGGTTTTGAAGATGGGGAGAGGGAAGAGAAGGAAAAGGGAAATGAATCAGTGTCCATTGAAGGTTTAGTCTCTGCAATATATTCTGAAATGGCTTCAAGTGTTTTTAAATTCAAAAATGTATGGGAGACCATATTGGAGATAGAAGGAAAGGGGGTGAGTAAAGATTGGGACAGTAAAAGGACTGTATCAAAGTAGAGGGGGAGGGAAGAGTGTAAGGGACTGGAGATGAAGTTGGGGGGGGGACAGAAGAGGCAGAAACCTGGGAGGTGGCAGAAGAGGGAGGGAAAATTGGGAGGGGACGGGGGTGGAAGGCATAGTACGAAAGGGGGAGGGTGAATCTCCACACTTGTAATAGAGCCAAGAGGGGAGTGGAAGAACTAGGTACAGAGACTGGAAAGGTAAAGTGTGGAGGTGGAAGAAGGGAAGGAAGGGGAAAGAAGATTTGAGCAAAAGTGGATTTTTTGGACTTCTGAGTAGAGGGGCGATTGGTATTAGGTGTGTACTAGGTCTTGTCGATACTGGGGCTTGTGAGGAAGGCCGAAGATGTGAGAACAGAGAGTTGTAGTCGGACGTCAGAGCCAAGGACAGCAAAAGGATTAGATGCCGTAGTGGTAGGGAGGGGTTAACAACAGAGGAGGCTGCAGAAGATGGGACCCCAGAAGTGGGGGATGTTTGGGGGAAAAACGAGAATAAGAAACACGGGGGGTAGTCTCCCTTGGAGGCGGAGATGAGTAACTGCCCTAGCATAATGGGAGACCTTCTGCCCCTTTGAGGCAACGGATTTCAGTTCATTTAGTAGACCTGGCAACGGCGGGAGTACGAAGGGTGAGCTTCATTACAATTAAGGCAAGAGGAGGTTGCTGCAAGATGTATTAGAATGGTCGTCAGCACCACAGACTGGGCATTCGGCCATAGATCTGCAATATTTCGCTGGGTGACCAAAACGCAGCAATTTCTACATGTTGTGGTGTAGGTTCACCTTTCGAACTTGTAACCGATGTCCCGCGACATATACAGAGGAAAGGGAGTTCTCGGCTGTCAAAAGTTAAACGAGGGCCCCATTGCAAGGGTTAACATCTCCGCCCCGGGCAGGAAGGACATAAGTGTCTACTTTGAGGATTGGGAGATCCTGGAGTTCCAGCGGGTTTAAAAAAGTCATTGCCACATGACTGGAAATTTGTTGGACTATGGTATGGGGCAGAATGACAGTACCACTACAAGAATTGAGAGAAAGATGTTTTTCAATAGTGATAGGAGTAGTATCGATATTCGAAAGGAGAGAAAGATCATGAGCTTGGGTAGCATTCGGACAGTGACGATGCGCGTACCGCTCTTGAGAGCATGAAATGAAATATCTCTGCCAAAATTGACGCAGGAGCACTTTGCAATACTATGGTCAGAAAGGTAGGCAGAAGAAGAAATCGGTTTTTAAAATAAAGAATTTAGTCCATGTGTGGTCTGAAACTGAGCGTGGAGAGGGAGTGCTTGACGTGTCGGTCTTTTCCGAGTAGAAGGGGGAAGGTAACGAAGGAGCATCATCAGGAGATTGACGTTGGCGTTTAGGAGTAGGACCGGAGTTGGTCCGGCGTGAAATGGGGCGGGCGATTCGAAAATTGCCGTTACCCTAGAGGGAGAAGCCGGAAGCATAGTCAAAGGAAGAGCGGAGTTCAGACAAATCGAAGGAGTCAGTCGAAGCCCCGGTACCTGAAGCGGGTGAGGAAACAGCACCAGCAAGAAGTACAGGGGCATCAGGAGTGTCCAAAGAGTGGTCTAAACACAAAGGGAGGGTCAGAATGGGGTGCGGCATCAAGAAGGGCCCGGGGGGTAGGGGTTCATGGACTAGGGCTGCCATGGGTTAGGTTACTCCTTTGCTTTTTGTTTTTAAGAAAAAAAAAGAAAGAAAAAAGAAAAGGGGAAAAAAAAAAAAAAAAGAATAAAAAAAGGGGGAGGGGGGAGGAATAGTTCCCAGGAGGAATGAAAGGGCCGGAAATTCCCTCCGTGCCCAAGAGGACCTCAACACCCCTAGTAGCGCGATGCAGCATGGAACCATGCCATACCCTACCCTTCATGCCCGTAAACCAGCAATCCGGGATAGCAAAACCCCCATCTTGGCTGAGCTACCTCGGTGGACAAAAGAGAGGGCGGCCGGATATCCGCCACAAGCATACTCCTTCGGCACCCCCCCGGGAAACCGAAGGTGGCTTCCCGAGATACACCCGTCGCCCGAAAGACACCAAAGCTTTCTCCGGGATACCGGAGAGGGATCGGGACATCCCCAGGCAATCCAGATTCCACGGCAAAACTAAAGCCACCACCCAAAAACCTCAACGGAATGGATGGACCCCGGTGTCCTTTCCCCTACCTAGGAACTAGCGAGCCTGTGGGAGAAATCCCAAAGGCCAAAAAGAGGAAGGGCAAAAGGGAGGGGTGAGGAGGAGGAGGAGGAATGGAAAAAGGGGAGGATGGGATAGGGGAGGGGGGAGAATGGGGGTAATTAGGTTCGGTCTGAGGAAGAAGACTGACAGGGCTAATTCCTCAGACCAAGAGCCTCTTCACCACGCAAGGAGCCCCCCTTGAAGAGGTCCTCCGGGTTTAGTGCTTCCCCCTTGATTATAATATTTAAAAATGTTTTGTTATTGTTCTCCTGCACTCTGCTATGGAGAAGAGACTAAAGTAATACTCCTAATTTACCCAGGGGAAAGGGGAGGGTTGGTCCAGTTCCTTGGATCAAAAGCCCCCTCACAGGTTATGAATCTCCCTTTAGAGTAGTTTTTTTTCGGAATCAAAAATTTTCGTT
>NC_069435.1:32518032-32577743 GCF_026875155.1 Cherax quadricarinatus | reverse complement strand
TTTCCCTCTCAAATGTTATAACTAGAGCATGTCCTAGAAGCGCCTCAAAATCCCTTATCCAACTGAAGTCCTAAGTGAAGGCGAAGATTTAGGTCTCGATTTATTGTATCAGGTGTCGATCTTACAGAAACCCGGATCTTCAAATCTGAAACATTCTATGATCGGCCCCCCCTTTTCAGATTCAGATATTAATTTAAAATGCGATCGAAAGAAGGATTTAATAAGGATCAATTCCTTGATCCATCCCAAGAGAAATTACGAGAGATACCTATTACAGAAGACAGACGCCCAAGACCTGGAAATAAATTGTTACTACCTTGCTAACGTAATATTAATGAGAAAGGAAATCTCTTTTTTTGTCTTCGACGATCATCTGGCTACCAGCAAACATCTAGTAGTGCTACTATCACCTTTAAGAAATGGCTATTAGGTTTCGCCCACCATAGTCCCCCATGGAGTACATCTGTTGGGAGTAAAGAAAAAACGCTGGGCAAAATAGCAAAAGCATTTTAATTGGCCCAAATGAAGGAGACTGTGAAAGCTATCTAAAAGGTTGTCAATCTGCCAAGTGACCGGCCAAACACCTTTTGCACAAAAAACACACCTCCACCAGTTCCCCCTCATTCCGATTCCCGTCAGTGGTGAGCCCTTCCACGCTGATAATAGATTGTGGGTTGTCAGCGTTACCCAAAGACTAAACAAGGGAACAAATATCTTGTTACAATTATCTCGATGTCGTTCCTCTCGATATTGCCAGAGGCTATCCCTTTGAGAAAAATTACGCTCTCAGCATCATTGTTCGAGCTTTGATCCATAAATTTTTCTCTACAGGGTGGGGATTCCCAATAATTCAATCAGATAATTATCAAGGTTCAACTTTACTCTAAGATGTTGTCTAGTTGAGCCCTTATCATGCCTTGGAATTAAGTCCGTATTTTCTGTTGCTTATCACGCCTCAGCGCAAGGAGCCCTCTTAACGCACTTTCATCAAACATTAAAATCAATGAAGAAGCAGACATACTGCGAGCAAGTTTCCAGAGATTGGACGTACTCAGTAAAGGAAAAACCATTTTCCTCTTGTGTCGCTCTATAAGGGAAAAGCGAACAAAGCATGGAAGCACTGGGTTTAGTCCATTTGAATTAATTACGAGACACTAAGTACGCGGCCACCCTCGCGCGTACTAAAAGATTCAGGACCGAAATCAGAACCCTCGCTTAAAACAACTCCAACTCAATGCAAAAGCGTTTGGTCACAACTGAGGGAATTTAGCCTCAAAAAACATCTTAGCTCAAGGCCCAAAACCAAGATGAGCAATTGTTATTGACAAACACACAAGCTTCCTCGTTTCTTCAAACACAGTGGACAGTGTGATGGCACAGATATTCTTACGGACACGCTCTGGCAACCTAGATACAAGGTCCCTTGTGGAATGCTTGAGCGGTCTCAATGGAGGTAATTATGTACTACAAACTCCAGGGGAGAAAAGTGGCCAACGTACTTATCACATAAACCAACTTAAGCCTTACCACCCTAAGTATCGTACCCTGGGGGATGTTTGGGGGTTGTTTCGACAGTTCATTCCTTTAGCTGAAGACTGAAAATGGTAAGTCTGCCCACATCTCTAAAGCGATAGAAATACGTTTATAAAAAAATTCAGAGACATTGCATATCACTTGGGTAATCCCTTTTCTTATGGACTCTGATTTGAAGTAAAGCCAAAGATATAAAAGAACAAAGTGAGAGGCTCGTGGTGAATATTACGTTATGAGGTTTTATTCGATGACGTTTCCCGAGGTGTTGTACATTGGAATTTCACGACATAGCTGTACCAAGGACTAAGCCCTTTGCAAACAGTCACCTATAGGGCAAGTCCAATCAAACAAGAAACGTTAACAAAGAAGTAGAATTTTTGGTTGTCCCATGGACTCATAGAAAGCGAGTAAAAGTCCGTGGGCCACGAAGCGACCGTACGTTATATTAGTTCCCAAGCCGTGATGGAGACCTCTAGAATGTGCTACTGAATTATTGTAAGGATAATGCCTCACGGTACCAGAATGGGTTTCCTCACTACCCCGTATTGAAGACTAATAGACAGAGTATCAGGGAGGCTCGGCCTATGTCGACCCGCCTGGATTTATTTTTAAAAAGGGGCTATTATCAATGTCGCTTAAACCCAGTGAGCCCAAGAAATATCACATTTACTATACAAGGCGGATTATTCATTTATCGTGTATATGGCTTCCTTCGGGTTGTGTAACGCGCCTCTACCTTTCAGCACCTGATGAACCTGCTGAACCAATGATTTAGAATGATGATGCATATCTTAGATGAATCTTGTATTATATATACACAGCTAATGAAGTGGGCACGCTACAATTTAATTCGCTCTGGAAACCTTATTTAAGAAGTTATAAAAGTAACAACTTTCACCATAAATTTAGCCAAGGTCATTTGGACAGAGTTCAAAGATTCAATACCTCGGTTTTTGTATAGGTCAAGGTGAGGTATGTCCTGTTGATGTAAAGTAAGGGCATTGCGCCGAGTTTGCCTCCTATCCCTCAAGATGCGCAAGTTCTATACAGAGGGTTCCTTGAATGACCTGTTTATTATCGACATTTCATGTCCTAATTTTTTCTCAGTTGCAATCTCCTCTTAAACTGAGTTAACCAGTAGTAAGTATTTGAAGTTTTTGCTGGACAAAGATTGTGAGAATAGCTTTCTCTAATCGTTTTGAGCGTTTGCTTTCTTTCGTCACCCGTATGAAAAGTACCTGACTTTATATCAACCCTTCTATTACTCTATCAATGCCAGCGGTTATGCTGTGGGGGCGGTGTTAAACTTCAGCATGTGCCCCCTGCTACTGATATTTTGCAACCTATAATCTTATTTTTTTTCTTCAAGTAGAAATGAGTCACAAAAAGAATTTTACGCCACTGGTAGATAAAGAAGCTTCTTCCCTAGTAATATCTTTGGAATCATTTTGACATTTATCTTGGAATCCTCCCCTCATAAAATTATGGTATTTTTCCCTGATCACAACCCTTAATTTAATATAATTCTATATATCAAATATACCCGAATCCTCAGGTGGGCTCTGAGGATCCAACCTTATCTGATTAGTATTCAACACTTAATGGTTGGGTCCCTTAACATAATTGCTGATGCTCTTTCTCGCCCCTAAAAAAAAAAAAAAGTATACTTAAAACTGTAAAATAAAGTAATGAGTACTCTCAGAGCCCCTAATTTATATATTTATTATATATTTTTGTTAATAATTTCTTTAATATTGAAAGTATGAACTATGAAAAAGCCGATTCGTTGAGGGACGAAAGTATTAAGTACACATTGATGACCGCTGACAGTCATGTCCGAACTCTATTTTTCTCTGAATTGTGATGGAAGCTCACTCCAGATATTTCTTTTCTTGCTGGCCATTGCTTATGTCCAAAAGCTCATCCTCCTGGAAATAACCATGTGTTTCGAGTTCTTGCTTTTCTCCATTCTCTTTCCACTGGGGAGCTCGTGCCCCTTAGCTGGATCGAACTACTCGCCTATTTACCAAGAGGTACGCTTACTATAAATGAGATATTACCAAAGACGCTTGAGCAACTCCCTACTGCGACCTATTATCGTATGGGGGGGGTGGGGGGGGGGTGTTATATCTCGAAATTGGTCATCCTGGTGGTTATTTTAAATATTGTAATTCTTGAGATCGCTATATGTTTCATTCACTTAATATTATAGCGCGAAAGTCCCCGTTTATAGCTAAAATAGAGACTGTTCGCGTTAAATTATCTGTTTAATATATGAAAAAACCATGGTTATTATCACTATTTGTAATTATCACTATTATTTACTATATATGTTAGTAGGACTTTCCCCCCCTCTTGTGTATATAGAGTTTAATCTCGGACCATCCGTGAATTGATTCAGTTGTATATGTCCGTGCTGGCTGACGTGGCTCAGCTGATCAACCTACGACACGTCAACTAAGACTGGCAAGTAGTTCAGTCTGCTCCCAGCTCTACCCTGACAACTGATCGTTTATTGGCTCATACGGTGTACAGTTGAATGGTTTTGAGAATTGGACTATAGAGCGTGACTTCAATTGTTCCTCATTGACTTTGAAAGACTCCTTTTGATATTAATATTCTTGGTCAGTACAGTAATCCATAGATACTTTACAGGCCAATTCAAAGGTCTGTTAAATCTTGTACCTTTTGTATTTTGAGTCTACAGTCATGTTAAAGAAAGAGACGTAAATCTTAATGAAGGACTTAGATACATAAGAATAATTAAAAAAATTCTTAAATTAATATACATTTCCTGATTTTGAACTAAATGGTATATGGTAATTTTATTGTAAAAAAGTATTAAGCTTAAATTAACTACTAAAGAGAAGATAAAGTAATGTATTTTAAATACATTCATAAATTTAGAATATTATTCTATGGAGTTTCCCAGTTGAAATTATTTTCCTCCCCTAGAGACACTAAAAGACCCTTTAATCATAGAACTCGGAAAAGGTATCCAAAAATCTTGTTGCATAATAAATAAAGTGGTAACAGGCCACAATCTGAAGTTCTTTAAAAAATTTCTATTTTGGCAACTACTCAAATATTCAGGTGAAAGTCTACCTCAATGAATTACCCAAAACTCTCCGCTCTATATGTATCTATCTCTTACGTTCATCCTACTGAAGTCATCACTCATTATAACGTTCACTTAAAAAGCAAGACAGAAACCTAAATGACATGCCACCGACTCGGAAAAATACAAAAAATCTGCTCATGTGCTTGTCCGCCCATTTATGCAACATTAACAAATCAGTGGAATTTCAAACTTTCCCTCCATACTCCAGCTACAAGGGTTTACCCAATCCCTCAAAGGAGGTGATCAACTGAAAGTGAATAGCTATAGGCCTATATCAAAATACCTCACATATAAAATCTATGAGAAATAATACACAAGCAAGTTTACTCCTACCTAATATCTAACAACAGTACTAAAACTCCCTAAACTAGTTTTAGGTTTTAGACCAAAAAGAAATACGAACTGATGCAATTTATACAAATGCTGAACTGCTATATGCAGGCACTTGAAAAAAACGAATACCTTCTCTGAAAGCTTCCTTATAGATAACCTGTGGGAAAGCATTCCAGTTACAGGATGGTCTTGCGTTAAGAGGACTCTACAATATGGTTTTGCTGCAACCTCTTAACCCTTTCAGGTTGGTTTGCCGGTATAATCTTAGTATTAGTTCTTTCTAAGTAACAGTTCAGTGCCAAACAGGAGATAACTTCTCCTTAAAAGAGGTCCTATAACATTGGCTTGAATCGGCGCATTTGGTGAGAACTTTGTTTAGGGGTTACAAGGGGCCAGCCTCCTCTAACCCGCTTGCAACGCCAGGGTTGAGTGTCCTGTACTAAGTAATGCATAAATTCTAGCGCCTTGTCACATCTAGTCGAGAGAAAGCTGTAGGCCTACGTTATGAAGAATTGGGTCTAGAGGTGGTCATGAGCGCAGTATAAAAAAAAAAAAATCCTGCAGAGGCACACATGCATAATGAGAAAAAAACTCCTGACTCATGGGTTTATGTTTAAAACAGCGACTATTTGCAGTGCATTTTATGTATGCTATTTATGGTTGTATTCTAGTTTTCTTGGTCTCATTTTTATAGAATTGGAAGATATATTATGGAAATTGAGATGATTTTAAATGGATTATTACTTACAATGAAAAGACCTTGAACTTATTGAGCTCACTAACTAGCAGAAATGTTCATTTTTTTTTGCCTGATATGTTGCATAAAGTAAAGTAAATAAATCTCTAATCTCAACACAAAAAATTGTCCTATAACATCAATGGTAGTGGCCCTTGCTAGACCTTCGTCGGGCTTTCGTTTTCCTTCCGCTTAATACAGCGTCAATTAGTGAGTCTTAATATTCTACACAAATGTGCTGATAATAAATCATACCCATTTCTACACTAATGCAGTAGTCTGCATAACAGTAAAATCTTCAATTTTTGAGAATAAAAATTCAAAGTGGAAAGCAAAAGAAATGTAACCGGAGGCCTGGGAAATGTGACTAATGAACAGAGGAACATTGATTAATTCGTTATTGAGTTAAGTTTTTTTTTATTTTTAATATATATTATTAAAGTTTATTATGTTTTTGTTTTCATCTTTTTTTGCAGTCTATTTAAAAAGAAGAAAAGGGAGAACAAGAAAGTGGAACCCCGAACCACCATTTCTCTTGTCCGACTTACAATAAAACAACATCCCCCAGTTAGTCAGCTCATAGGGCAGTTGTCCCGCTAGTCCCAACCAAAGGTGGCCACAAAAAGCACTATTGAATAAAAGACATTGTCAAAAATAATTGCAATAATCGGACCACATATAATGGAAGAGTATTACAAAATGTAAAATGTGTGGTGTACTTGTGCTCATTCCATAGAAAAAAAAAAATGAGATCAATAGCACAGACATAGCAAGGACCTGTAAATAATACCAAAAAAACCAAACAAGCAGACCAGGAAGGGGGAAAATAGTTATTTTTGCTTTTTATTTGTCCAAGCTTCTCGGTATATACAAATAGGGCTCAGCTTTTGGTACGAGGCCAAACCTCTTAAAAAAATAGGGCTGATCATATATTAGTGGGCAAAATCGCCGGGAATGCAAACAACACAGTCCGATAACCATGCTAAACCTTCATGAGAGCATAATTCCGTAAGTTTTCCATCAAATTTCATACTTTTGGGTGGTCATTATGACGGTGAAATATTCTCTATGTTCATTTTCATAAGAAAAAATAATTATTTTTTTTTCGAAACATTTGCCGACACCTGGCATAACAAGTTTAGGAGAGGACTTGCTGACCCTGAAAGGGTTAGCCCGCTTGACTGTCGCAACCTCCCAGTCCTGAGGTGTCTCCTGGAGTCGCAAAATTTCAAAAAAAAAAAAAAAAAAAAATTATTTTTTTTATATTGAAATGATAGAGAATCTTTTTCCCGATTCGTAAATGAACAACAAAAGAACAAAATTTGATGGAAATATCTGACAGAATATGCTCTTGAGCGAAGTTAGCGACCTCGGTGATATTTTACAAATCGGCCGATTTCACCCATATGAGATGCCCTATTTTTCGGCTAAATTCCATTGTTCAGTCACGGATCCGAATGAACTCCATAGCTATTTCTTTTAGCAACTCCATTTTCCTATTGATTGAGTACAAGAAACTGCCATTTACCAATTTTAAACAATAAAGAGAAAAAAAAATGGGACTACCATATAACAAGGTCAGAAATTTGCAAATTGATCCACATTTTCACACAATTAAAAAATATGACAATTGCTCAAAATAAGGTCCCAGATGAACAATGCAGACATTTCTGGCTCTAAAATAAGCATGTTCTTTGTTATGCATCCATGTCCTCTCCAGGCCCCTCTAATTAATTATTACTTTTGCTTCCCGAGCATTTTGGAATTTTTATTCAGCAAAAATAAATTATAAAATATTTACCGTATCAGACCTACTGCAATACTGTTAATAGATTGTACATAATAAACGTCAACCCATTCATAGACGCATATTAGAATGACTAGTTGGACATTTATTGGACAATGACATGCTAATTGTTTTTAATTTTGAACACTCAGCAAAAGTCAAACATTTCCCCCTAATTTGAGCTCCATTTCCAGTTCTTTTCCTGTAAAACCAATCAAACTCACTCTCTAGTTTCTATACATATAATTTTCCATTCTATCAATGAGACAAGAAAACAGAATACAACCATATAACAATATGAAAAATCAGACCACAAAGTCCACATTTTTAATTAAAAAAATGGATCGGAGTTTTTTTTTTTTTCTCATTTTTATGCAGAATTTGCGTTCTCCAGGATTTATTTTATATGGTGCACACTGACCACACAGACCCATTCTGTCCACTGTGGGCCTGGGCCTCGGGGATGGGAGAAATCAGCTTTCCCTCCTGCTTGATTGAAGCCGCAGAATTATGAGTACAGAGGTCCCTACACGTTGTTCGTAATTAATCCATTCCTGAGCCATAACTATAAACGAAATTTACGATTTACAAATCATTTTCCCCATAAAGAATAATTAAATACAATTAATCTCCGTTCCTGACACCCAGAAGTATTAAAACAAAAAAATTTTTAACATGAAATATACATGTAGTACATAAACACTACAATGGTAAAAATGATGAATGAAACATAACAGCAAACACTTACCTTTATTGGAATTCTTCTTAGTGTATGGAGGACTGAGGAGGAGAAGAGAGTGATTGTTTAGAAGTTTTGGAAGGGGAATCCCACCCCCTTCCATCAACACCTCAGGTACCATTTGCTGTTTCTGGGGGTTGCTTCTCTTCTCTGTTTCTTCTTATTGCCACTTGGTACCACCTTGAGAGTCCAATGGAGTCCTGTCTCACAAAATTAACTGTGGAGAGAGCTCTTGTTTCGGCATCTCTTTAACACTATCTCTAAAATGGCCCAAGACTTTGTCACTGTACATGTTGCCAGCCCTGGCTTGCAACCACCTTGTTAGGGTGATGTTTCTTCTCTCCATAAAGCTTTCCACTTAATATACTCCCACATAGTAAAAATCTCTTTAATTTTCTGAGAAGAAGGGCACCTTCTTCATCTCTCTTTCCCCCATCCTCCTCTGGCAAGCAAATCTGACCTGCGATGTGTTGCTCCTTCTGCAAAGCTCTTGCAGCTCCTCAGTGGTGAGCTCTTTCATTGTGGTCTTCCACCAATTCATCTCACATACCTCCAAACTCAAATCCCCAATCCCCATGGAACCTCCCCAGTGCCACAATTGATTTACAAACAGACATAGGCTCATTAGGTCAGTCCACAAATCCTTCAAAATCCCTCTGTCGACACCGAAATTCTGGCCACACTTTTTTCTCCCAGGCAGAGATTCAAAGGCCTGGGTAGTCACTCCCCCCAAGCCATACCTATAAGGGTTAAGCTGGAGGATGCTGATGTTCTCTCCAAAATTCCCTAGGGTCAGTGAGTGTACCTTTGTCACAGTCAAGCAACCTGTGAAACATTGCTTTTGTGTAGAAGGTTTTTTTCAAGATTGCAATTAACCTGCTGGTTCCATGGGTTGGGAGGAGAAGGAGTGGTAATTCGGGCAAGAACTTTACTGTGATGGGTGGCGTGCCAGTAACCCAAACATCCATCGAAAATTAGGTCATCCAAGTTTGGAGGATGAGCATTTGAGCTTGTGCTACAACACAGTCCCATTACTAGCACGCACTGAGATCCATTTTCTTTTCCAGGAGAAATACTCCTTCACACTAGAGCCAAACACTTCATTGAACCACTCGACAAAAATTTCCCATACGTGAACCGAATGCCTCTTAACCTTATTAGATTTTCCAAAACACACACAATTTACCTCTTTCCAATAACATTGTTTTTTCCTGAACACTTTCTGGGATTTGTTCAGAAATGGTACACTAGAATCTGGCTTCACTTTGAAATCCCACTAGCATTAGCACAGAACATCAGATCATTGCTAGCTTGTTTCTTTCATAGTCTTATGTCCTGGCGAATCGTGCCTTTTCCCTCTGTGTAATGAAGGTTCCTCTTCTTTGGCATTTGTGCCTTCCTAAAAGAGTGCCTGTTTGTTTTGTCACACTAAACTGAACACTTGTTTCAGGTTTCAGTCCTTCCTGTTTATGTACTCCTGGAATTCATCACATATGGATCCAGTGGGGCGGGGGGGGGGGGCGGGGAGAGGTATTGTGCTCACATATAACTGGCAGCCTCACCATGCCTAACCACACTGTGTATGCCAGACAGTTCTTAATCTCTCAAACCAGCCTTTGCTGGCCTTAAGTCCACGCACTTCATCCCATTTGCAGGCAATTTCTTACCAAATCTTCATGCAACTGCCTAGGCCTTTTCACAAATAAACGAAGTCATAAGAGATCTTCTCCTGCTAATTGTTTCTCATTTATCCACACCAAATAATGAACTTCTCAACCTCTTACAGTACTGTGATCTCATTTTGTCAGCATAGTTACTCCCTTTGCAACAACAGCATCCTTTATTTCATTTTCTTGGCCACTATGGAACATAAGGTTGTGTAGGGTTTCTTATACATCCTGGACAGTTCGGCCACACTTGTACCACTTTCATATTGTTCAATGATGGTTTTCTTAAATTCAATCGTATTTCTCACCTTCTTTACCACAGGCTTGGCACTAGGAGCTTTCTTTGGAGCCATGGTAGCTTATTTAGTACTTGCAAGCACTAAAATAAATGGAATATTATGAAATATTTTGCTGGAGCACGCGAGGGGACCTTCGCTCACTGGTAAACAATGCCAGACTGGCTGCCGCCCTGGCCCACGCCGTGCGTACGCATCCCAGACGAACTACGACTCACGAGTCAACCTATGAAAAGCGAGTCCATGTTTATACAAAAATACCCCTGTGATTGGCGAATTTTACGATTGCCGGGAACTACGAAAAGTGGGGGACCACTGTATATATATGTCAAACACGGTGGCTCGCAAGACGTATATATACGACTGAAACAGTCAAAAGGTTAAACTAGAACATTACAGGGTCAGAGGACATACCCTTGAATATCTAAAATCTTATTTTAGCAACAGACACCAGTATGTCTCCACAAACAGTGTAACCTTGATTACTCAGTCTGTAGCCAATGGAGTGCCACAGGGCCCTCTTGTCTTTCTCATGTACATACATCAATGATCTCCCCAATGCACTTCAACTTTTTAAACTAGTTCTATTCAAAGATGACACTACCTATGTCTTTTCCCACTCAAACTCTACCATGATTAATGACATTGTTAACGACAAGCTACTAAAAATATCGACTTGGATAACAACCAACAAGCTCACAATCAATATAGACAAAACCTACTACATATTGTTTGGAAACAGAGCTTTAAATATGTAACCTAACATACTGATCAATGGCTCCCCCATTACTAGACACATTAAGGGCAAACTTTTAGGACTTCATTTTGACTACAACCTTAAATTTCAGACCCATATCCAACATATAGCTAAGAAGGTCTCCACAACAGTAGGCATCCTTTCCAAGATACAGGACTATGTACCCCAAAAGGCACTACTTACACTATACCACTCTTTAATCTACCCTTACCTCACCTATGGTATTCATACTTGGGGATCTAGTATGACTAATCACCTTGAACCATTAATAACCCAACAAAATGGCGCTTTGCGGATGATCACCAATTCCTGTACCAGACAACACACCCTTCCACTCTTCAAGAGTTTGAACTTAACATACAAAATATGCACTCATATTATGGTGCCTACTATTTATATAGAACACTAAACTCCAATATAAGCCCTCCTCTCAAACTTCTCTATGATAGCTATAACAGTACACATAGGCACAACACAGGGAGCAAAACTCTCTTCAACATCCCTCGTGTCCATCTCACCCTATACAAAAATGCAATACATATAAAGGGCCCCAAGATCCAGTAAAAGTAGGCCTTAGACAGGGATGTGTAATGTCACCATGGTTGTTTAACCCTTTCAGGGTCCGTCCCATAGATCTACGGCTTTGAAGCCAGGGCCCGAACTGTAGATCAATGCCATGAGCTCAGCTCACTCAGATAACCTGTGAGCAGTAAATCTGGGCCTAGATATGAGAGAACACATCTATGTGGTAAGTGTGCACCACATAAAACAAATCCTGCAGCACACAGTGCATAATGAGAGAAAAAAAACTGCAATCGTAATTTTTTATTAAAACAGCAACTTTGCGGTATTTTTTCATATGTTTTGTACAGTTGTATTCGTGATTTCTTGGTCTCATTTGATAGAATGGAATATATATTACAGAAATAGAGATGATTTTGATTGGTTTTATTACTGAAAATGGCTTGAAACTGAGCTCAAAGTAGCGGAAATGTACAACTTTTGCCGATGTTCAAGAGTAAACAAATGTCATCACAAGTCTAATATGTGTCAGCCTGTGGGTCTAATATATATTCACGAATGTGCTGATATTATTTATACAATTATTACACGACTGCATAGAAATTCATTATGTAAATAAAAAATCAGAATGGAATTATTTGTAAAGCCTGAAAACGTAAATAAACTGAGGAAATGTTAGTTTAGTGCCAGGAATGCCTGCATTATTTATTCTGGATCCTATTTTGAAATTGGAATATTTTGAACTTTGTGTTAAAATGCCTAAATTACCAATTTCTGATCACTTTATTGGATAGTTTAAACAGTTGACTGGGCGAATTCTTGTGCTTAATCGATAAAGTAGAAGTAATAGTGTACTAGCGAAATTGCTAAGAATTTGGTTGACTGGAATAATGTAATTGGCCTAATTACATTAGGCCAAATCGCCTAATGTAATTTACACATCGGCAAAATCGCCAATGCATAAATATTGCTGACGCATCAAAATTTGTGAGAGCATAATTTTGTCAATTTTCCATCAAATTTTGTACTTTTTGCTTTATTACCTTCAGAAAATATTCTCTACTGTTTCATAATACAAAATAAAAAAAATTGTTTTTTGAAAATTCTTGGACCCTGGCTGTCACTCTGAGATTTGGCCTCTGGACCCTGAAAGGGTTTCAATATTTATAGATAAGCTTGTAAAAAAAGTAAATGGTAAGGTGTTGGATAGAGGAGTGAGATTAAATTAAGGGGAATCAAATACAAAATGGGAGTTGAGACAGTTACTCTTTGCTAATGATACTATGCTTTTGGGAGATTCTAAAGAGAAGCTGCAAAGGTTAGTGGATGAGTCTGGGAGGGTGTGTAAAGGAAGAAAGCTGAAAGTGAACATAGATAAAAGTAAGGTGATGAGGGTATCCAACAAGTTAGGTAAAGAAAAACTGGATATCACATTGGAAGAAGGGAGTATGGAAGAAGTGAATGTGTTCAGATATTTGGGAGTAGACTTGTCAGTGGATGGGTCTATGAGGGATGAGGTTAACCATAGAATTGATGAAGGAAAAAAGGTGGGTGGTGCATTGAGGTATCTGTGGAGACAAAAAACGTTATCCATGGAGGCAAAGAAGAGAATGTAGAAGAGTATAGTAGTACCAACACCGTTATATGGGTGTGAAGCATGGGTTGCAAATGCTGCAGCAAGGAGGAGACTCGAGGCAGCAGAGATGTCATGTCTAAGGGCACTGTGTGGTGTAAATATTATGCAGAGAATTCGTAATGTGGAAATTAGGTGTGGAATTACTAAAAGTATTATTCACAGAACTGAAGAGGGGTTGTTGGGGTGGTTTGATCATTTAAAGAGTATGGAGCAAAATAGATGGACTTGGAGGGGATATAAATCTGTAGTGGAGGGGAGCAGGGGTTGGGGTTGCCCTTGGAAAGGATGGAGGGTGGGAAGTACAATGCCTGCACTTTAGCCCTTAAACTGTCCAAACATAGATCTACCGTAGTGCTCCAAAAGTAGATCTATGTTTTTTTACATATTTTCAAATATAAAAAAAAAAGTAGATTAAAGTTTTTTACACGCTTTCAAATGTAAAAAAAAAAAAAAAAAGATCTTCGTTTTTTACGTACTTTCAAATGTTGAAAAAACGTAGATCTACGTTTGGACAGTTTAAGGGTTAAAGGATGGGTTTGGGATACTAGCTGTTTGGAGTGACATCTAAACTACCATATCTGCACACCTCTGCACAGACAGTGATTATGTATAAAAGATGGTGAAAGTGTTGATTGATGATGAGCGTTTCTTTTTTGGGTCACCCTGCCTCGGTGAGAGATGGCCAATGTGTCCAAAAAAATAATGTCAGTGCTCGCAGGCCACAAAAAAATCAGCCGTAAGCCACTTGTGGCCCATGGGCCCATAGTTGGGCCACCCTGAATTGTAGCTACCCAAAATAGTAAAACAACAAACTCAAATAGTTTTAATTAAGAACTTATAGTCATCTTTAGTGTACAAAATTTGAATATCTCTTTAAATGCAGAAGTGATTTATCACAAATAATATGCCCTCAAAGAGCAAACATAATGCATACTGTACCTACCTCAAAACAAAAGCGTCCAAGGAGATGGTGTAAAGTAGAATCTTTAGGTTTAAGCTCCAGTGCATGATCAATGTGCTTTTTGAAGATGTTACCACTTTTGACTCGTTCGGTTATGCCCAAAAATTCTCCACGTGCTCCAGCAAGTATTGCATACCACTTGTGAATCTCAGCATTATTCTTATCTAAATCAAGTGCTTGTGCTGCATGTCTGTAGGCTAGTAAGGTGAGAATGTAAGTTTCAATATATTGTATACTGGCAGGAAATACATACTTATATAAAATTCATTTTTTCTTTTAACACCATCCATCCCCCACTGAGTTAGGGCGACCCCAAAAAAGAGGAATCGTTTTCACTATCACTCATTCAATCACTGTCATGCAAGAAGTGTGTTGGCATCAAGATTCAGATGACCCTCCGAACTTCAACATTCCCACCTATCCTTCAGAGTGTGGACACAATACTTCCCTTCTCTAGGTTTCAAGTCTGATTAATTGGTCTGCTTGAATCCCTTCATAAATGTTACCTCTCAAAAGAACATCAAATAATGAAAACAATTTTCTGCCACTCCTATCTAATGTGCTTGCAGTAGCCTGTTGGACGTCCAAGCCCCTAGCACTCAAAGCCACCTTTATCCTTCCCTTCAACCCTTCCTGGGATGGCCCTACCCCCCTTTCTTCCTCAGATTTATAGGCTCTCCTCATCATCCTATTTTGCTCCATTCTCTCTAAATGTCTAAATCACTTCAACAAATCTTCCTTAGCTCTGAATAATACTTTTGGCAACAATACACCTCCTAATCTCCAAGTTCCAAATTCTTTGTGTAATATTCACACACACATTGCCCTCAAACGAAATATCTCAACCACCTCCACCCTCCTCCTCGCTATAACATTTAAAACCCATACTTCACATGCATATAACAGTACTGGTACCACCATAATCTGGTATATTTCCCTTTTTACCTCTGTGGATAAATTTGTCTCCACAGCTGCCTCAATGCACTGCCCCTTCCCCGCACTAATCAATTCTACCGTTCACCTTATTTTTCATAGACCCATCTGCTGACAGGTCCACTCCCAAATATGTAAACACTATTATTTCCTCCATACTCTCTTCTACTCTGATATCAAGTATTTCATAGCTTACATCTTTTGTTATCCTTGTCACCTTGCTCATTCTTACATTAGTTTTTAATTTCCTTCTTCATGCCCTCCCAAATTCATCCGCCAACTTGTGAAACTTCTCTTTCTAATCTCCTGAAAGAACTGTTTCATTGGCAAAAAAGCAACTGTAAGACCTCTCATTTTGTATCACCCAAGAATTCACTTCTTTCACAACCCAACCTATATATATGTTAAACAACTATGGTAACATTACACATCCCTACTTATGGGTTACAATAACTGGAAATAATCCCCCTCTCTCCTATATACCCCAACATTAGCCTCACTATTCACATAAAAATTCTTTACTGCTTTAATTAACCTACCACCTATTCAATACATTTGCAACATCTGCCACATTATTCCTTAGCCACCCTGTCTTACGCCCTTTCTAAATCCATAAATGCAACAATGAGTTTCTTACCTTCATCTAAGTATTGTTCACTAAGCTTAAATTTTATCTGGACAGCTGCAACAGAACACATGGAGACAATACAAGGAACAAATATATCTTAGATATTCCAGATGTATGACTGAACCTGTTCAAAAACTCCATACATAAACGGACCAAAACTACTAGCTACTAATATTACTATCAACTGCTACTACTAACTTTTATTAGTGCTACTAACTACTGCTATTACTAATATTACTACTAATATCATTACTACAAATTACTACTACTACTACTTTTACTAATTACCACTACTAACTACTACTACTATTAACTACTAATAACTATTAGAACTTCCGCTAATACTAAGATTACAACTACTACTGCTACTACTACTAACACCCCACTAAGGAGGGGTGTTGCAGTTTAAAAACTGTAGTGTAAAGCACCCTTCTGGCAAGACAGTGATGGAGTGAATGATGGTGAAAGTTTTTCTTTTTCGGGCCACCCTGCCTTGGTGGGAATCGGCCGGTGTGATAATAAAAAAAATAATAATAATAATAATAATAAATAATACTACTACTACCACTGTTAATGTTACTACTACTAATTCTTATAGCTACTGTTACTACTAACTACTTATATTGTAGAGGTTGGCAGAAGAATTTGGGAGGGTATGTAAAAGAAAGAAATTAAAAGTGAACATAGAAAAGAGCCAAGTGATGAGATTAAAAAAAATGTAGGTGGTGAAAGATAGCATATCCAGATTAGAAGGAGTACTGGGAGTGACTGTATTCAAATACTTGGGAGTGGACATGTCAGAAGAAGGGTCTACAAAACACAAGGTGAACCAGAGAATGGATGAGGGGTAAAAAGTTGGTGGTGAGTTGAGATATCTGTGGAAAGAGCTATTTATGAAGGCTGAAAAGAAAATGTACCAGATTACTGTAGAGGTCCCTACAATTAAATGGGTTTGAGGCATGGGCTTCAAGTACCTGTAGCAATGAGGGAGCTGGAGGAAGTGCAAATATCATGTTTTTGAGAAGTATGTGGCATCAATATTATGCACAGAATTTGGAGCAAAGAAATTAGTAGATGGATTGGGGTTACAAGAGATATAATTCAGGAGACTAAGGAGGGAATGTTGAGGTGGTTTTGACATTTAGAGAAGATAGAGCATATACAATGACCAAGAGGGTGTATAAATCTGGGATGGAAGACAGGGTAGTTTTCATCCCAGGAAGGGTTGAAGAGAGCAGGTAAATGAAGTTTTGAACATCCAGCAGGCTTGTGTGTGTCAGATCATAGTGAATGGAGATGAGTAGTTTTTATGGGTTGATGTGCTGTTGGAGTGCAAGCAAGGTAACATTCATTTAGTGAGTCAGGGAAAACTGGTTAGTTGGACTTAAAGAGTCCCTGGAAATGGGAAATACAATGCCTGCACTCCGAAGGTGGGGTGAAGATGAAGGCAGAAGGTATAATGATACTGACAATATGGATGAAAAGACACAAGTGCATATAATTAGGACATCATTATTTGACATGTTTCAATCCCGGGGGCCTTTATCATTCAAAAAAACAAGGTTCCCAGGAACAAAATATATCTGACTTAAGAAATCGTAATGACACGATTGCAAATACAGTGGACCCCCGGTTAACGATTTTAATCCGTGCAAGAGGGCTCATCGTTATGCGAAATAATCGTTATGCGAATGAATTTTCCCCATAAGAAATAATGGAAATAAAATTAATCCGTGCAAGACGCCCAAAAGTATGAAAAAAATTTTTTTTTACCACATGAAATGTTAATTTTAATACACACAAACTGAAAAAGGCATGCACAATTAAATGACACTTACTTTTACTGAAGATCTGGTGATGATTGATGGGATGGGAGGAGGGGAGAGAGTGTGTTAGTGTTTAGAAGGGGAATCCCCTTCCATTAGGACTTGAGGTAGTAAGTCCTTTTCTGGGGTTACTTCCCTTCTTCTTTTAATGCCACTAGGGCCAGCTTCAGAGTCACTGGACTTCTTTCGCACAAGATATCTGTCCATAGTGGCCTGTACCTCTCGTTCCTTTATGACTTGCCTAAAGTGTTTCACAACATTGTCAGTGTAATAATCACCAGCACGGCTTGCAATAGCTGTGTGAGGGTGATTTTCATCCATGAAGGTTTGCACTTCAAGCCACTTTGCACAGATTTCCTTAATCTTTGAAGTAGGCAACTTCTTCAATTTCTCTCTCCCCTCCTCCGAAGCAATTTCCTCAGGTGTGGCCTCTTGCTGTTGAAGTTGATCTAGCAGCTCATCAGTGGTTAGTTCTTCATTGTCCTCCTCCACCAACTCTTCCACATCCTCCCCACTAACCTCCAACCCCAAGGACTTTCCCAATGCCACAATGGATTCCTCAACTGGCACAGGATTCTCAGGGTTAGCCTCAAACCCTTCAAAATCCCTTTTGTCTACACATTCTGGCCACAGTTTCTTCCAAGCAGAGTTCAAGGTCCTCTTTGTCACTTCCTCCCAAGCCTTACCTATAAGGTTTACACAATTGAGGATATTAAAGTGATCTCTCCAAAACTCTCTTAGAGTCAGTTGAGTTTCTGAGGTCATTACAAAGCA
The DNA here is from genome assembly GCF_026875155.1 of Cherax quadricarinatus. Lineage (NCBI taxonomy): Eukaryota > Metazoa > Arthropoda > Malacostraca > Decapoda > Parastacidae > Cherax > Cherax quadricarinatus. Next base: position 32,559,495 of record NC_069435.1, on the reverse strand, counting down.
CCTTTCAAACAGAGCTTTTGTGTACAGTTTCTTGAAGTTGGAAATAACCTGCTGGTCCATGGGCTGCAGGAGAGGAGTGGTATTAGGAGGCAAAAACTTCACCTTAATGAAGCTCATGTCCCCATAAAGTCGCTCTGCCACGTCTGTAGGATGACCAGGGGCATTGTCTAACACCAGGAGGCACTTAAGTTCTAATTTCTTTTCAGTTAGGTAATTTTTCACATTGGGGGCAAATGCATGGTGTAACCAGTTATAGAAAAATTCCCTAGTGACCCATGCCTTACTGTTTGCCCTCCACAGCACACACAAATTATCCTTGAGGACATTCTTTTGCCTGAACGCTCTGGGAGTTTCAGAGTGATACACTAATAAAGGCTTCACTTTGCAATCACCAGTAGCATTGGCACACATCAACAAAGTAAGCCTGTCTTTCATAGGCTTATGTCCTGGGAGTGCCTTTTCCTCCTGAGTAATGTAGGTCCTGCTTGGCATTTTCTTCCAGAACAGGCCTGTTTCATCACAATTAAACACTTGTTCAGGTTTCAGTCCTTCAGTTTCTATGTACTCCTTGAATTCCTGCACATATTTTTCAGCCGCTTTGTGGTCCGAACTGGCAGCCTCACCATGCCTTATCACACTATGGATGCCACTACGCTTCTTAAATCTCTCAAACCAATCTTTGCTGGCCTTAAATTCACTCACATCATCACTAGTTGCAGGCATTTTTTTAATTAAATCGTCATGCAACTTCCTAGCCTTTTCACATATGATCGCTTGAGAGACGCTATCTCCTGCTATCTGTTTTTCATTTATCCACACCAAAAAGAGTCTCTCAACATCTTCCATCAATTGCGATCTTTGTTTCGAAAACACAGTTGAACCTTTGGCAAGAACAGCTTCCTTGATTGTCTTTCTGGTGCCCACAATAGTAGCGATGGTTGATTGGGGTTTCTTGTACAGCTTGACTAGGTCGGCTATACGCACTCCACTTTCATACTTATCAATTATCTCTTTCTTCATCTCTATAGTAATTCTTACCCTTTGAGGTGTAGGGTTGGCACTAGAAGCTTTCTTGGGGCCCATGGTCACTTATTTTCCAGAAACAGCACCGAAAATACTGTAATAATACGAAATATTCCGAGTGTATGCTTGGATGTTACCGCGGAGGCTGGCTGGTAAACAATGGGACGGAGCGGCACATGTGAGGCTGGCTGAGGGCACATTGGACGCGTCTCGGACGAAAATCGGTATGCGGGTTTTTAATCGGTATGCGGGGCAAAAATTTTGCGATAAAAGTAATCGTTATGCGGAAAAATCGCTATGCGATGCCATCGTTATGCGGGGGTCCACTGTAAACCATACCCCCGGCCGGGATTGAACCCGCGGTCATAGAGTCTCAAAACTCCAGCCCGTCGCGTTAGCCACTAGACCAGCTAGCCACAATAAGATTCATCCAACTAGGTATATTTCTACACCATAGGAAAGTTAGCACAGGCACCTCTGTGACCACAAATGCAAGTTTTTACAGACGAATCTCCAGCTAGCGTGGCCGTGACGAACTCTAGCTCAAGTCCCTTCACTGCCGTCATGTTGACGGCAGTGAAGGGACTTGAGCTAGAGTTCGTCACGGCCACGCTAGCTGGAGATTCGTCTGTAAAAACTTGCATTTGTGGTCACAGAGGTGCCTGTGCTAACTTTCCTATGGTGTAGAAATATACCTAGTTGGATGAATCTTATTGTGGCTAGCTGGTCTAGTGGCTAACGCGACGGGCTGGAGTTTTGAGACTCTATGACCGCGGGTTCAATCCCGGCCGGGGGTATGGTTTAAAATATATCTATTAAATATGCCCAAAGTGTATGCACTTGTGTCCTTTCATACAGAAGCAAGGATGTTGAAGTTCAGGGCATTATTTAAACTGTCATGTCTGCATACTACTTACCAGTAACAAACCTACTGAATGGTCAGTGGTGAATATGTTTGCTATATTTTTAGGGTCACCCTAACTCAGTGGGAGACAATCAATGTATAAAGTAAATCAAAATTATTATTATTATTATTATTATTATTATTATTATTATTATCATCATCATTGCTGCTGTTGTTACTACTACTACATAACAGAATTTAGAAACTCCTCAGAAACCTCCAAATATATTTGGAAAGTTTGATGAAACCCTTTCCTGAGTACAGCACCATGAAAATAATCAACATTAGGAACTACACTAAAATAATTTAAAAAAATATATATATACAGCTTCTCCTCACTTACCAACATACTTGTTTACCGACAACTCAGAGTTATGATGGGCTCTTTGACGAGTCAGTATTGTTTGCCGTACAAGAACGTGGGTCACAGAAACGGGCAGCAATGTCTCAGCATCAAGCATCTCAATCTCCTTCTTAAAGGCACTCAGTATACTAGTTTTAAAGTCTCCAAGACAAGTACAAATTTGTACTTGATTGTGCACCCCATAGTACAAGATAAAAGTGCAGCAGCACTTGGAAGAAGAAAGATAGGAAAATGGAAGATGTACAAAAGAAGTTCACAATAAAGAGGTTAGCTGGTGTGTTCATCTGTGTTTAAATTCTCTGTCTCTCATGGCAGCTTAATTATGAAATGATTAAAATTAGTGAAAAAGATATGTCAATGGTGATAATACTAGTACAGTGGACCCTCAGTTAATGACATTAATTCATTCCAGAGAGCTTGTCTTTAACTGATTCTGTCGTTATCTAAATTAATTTTCCCCATTAGAAATAATGGAAATCCAATTAATCTGTTCCAGACACCCAAAAGTATTAAACAAAACAATTATTTTACATGAAATATACATTTCCCTACACAGAAAACAATGAGACATGCAGAATAAATACATTAATAATTAATAAAATGACACTTACCTTTATTGAAGACATATTTGATGAGTGATGAAATGGGAAGAGGACAGAGGATGAAGGAGTTTACAATTGTTTGGAAGGGGAATTACCTTCTATAAAGACTTCAGGTAACAAGTCCTTTTCTGGGGTTACTTCCCTGTGAAGGCTTATTCAGCCCTGTAACAACTTCAGTCAGTATTACCAAGGCTGGCTCCTCCTCAGGAAAATTAATGAATAGAAAAAGAAATAATAATTCACAAAGATAAACACTTTATTATTTATTAATGCAAAGATAAAACAATGAAACATGAAGGTGTATCCTATTTGAAAGAAAAATGAAAAATGAAATGAAAAAATGACATCTGAATTCAACGCTGATATGTACAGTTATACTGGGGTGTCTGGTGGAGGTTGACACCATCTTGTAGAAATTGTAGCCGTTACTGGTGATGTGGGGGGGGGGGGGGTCACAGGTGTTGGTGACAACCCAACGGCTAGTTCTTCACAGAGTCTATAGCCTTGAATAGTCAGTCCAGATGACAGGAAAGCAGGTTCTTTACCACTACAAAGATGAGGGGTTGTTGTCTGCTGTCACCTACAGTTAATCACATAAACACGCTAGATAACAGGGATATCTTGCTACTCCTACTTACACTTTGGTCACACTTCACAGACACGCACATGCATATATATATACATACATCTAGGTTTTTCTCCTTTTTCTAAATAGCTCTTGTTCTTCTTTATTTCTTCTATTGTTCATGGGGAAGTGGAAAAGAATCTTTCCTCCGTAAGCCATGCGGTGTCATATGAGGCGACTAAAATGCCGGGAGCAATGGGCTAGTAACCCCTTCTCCTGTAGACATTTACTAAAAAAGAGAAGAAGAAAAACTTTATAAAACTGAGATGCTTGAATGTGCGTGGATGTAGTGCGGATGACAAGAAACAGATGATTGCTGATGTTATGAATGAAAAGAAGTTGGATGTCCTGGCCCTAAGTGAAACAAAGTTGAAGGGGGTAGGGGAGTTTCGGTGGGGGGAAATAAATGAGATTAAATCTGGAGTATCTGAGAGAGTTAGAGCAAAGGAAGGGGTAGCAGTAATGTTGAAAGATCAGTTATGGAAGGAGAAAAGAGAATATGAATGTGTAAATTCAAGAATTATGTGGATTAAAGTAAAGGTTGGATGCGAAAAGTGGGTCATAATAAGCGTGTATGCACCTGGAGAAGAGAGGAATGTAGAGGAGAGAAAGAGATTTTGGGAGATGTTAAGTGAATGTATAGGAGCCTTTGAACCAAGTGAGAGAGTAATTGTGGTAGGGGACCTGAATGCTAAAGTAGGAGAAACTTTTAGAGAGGGTGTGGTAGGTAAGTGTGGGGTGCCAGGTGTAAATGAAAATGGGAGCCCTTTGATTGAACTTTGTATAGAAAGGGGTTTAGTTATAGGTAATACATATTTTAAGAAAAAGAGGATAAATAAGTATACAAGATATGATGTAGGGCAAAATGACAGTAGTTTGTTGGATTATGTATTGGTGGATAAAAGACTGTTGAGTAGACTTCAGGATGTACATGTTTATAGAGGGGCCACAGATATATCAGATCACTTTCTAGTTGTAGCTACACTGAGAGTAAAAGGTAGATGGGATACAAGGGAATAGAAGCATCAGGGAAGAGAGAGGTGAAGGTTTATAAACTAAAAGAGGAGGCAGTTAGGGTAAGATATAAACAGCTATTGGAGGATAGATGGGCTAATGAGAGCATAGGCAATGGGGTCGAAAGAGGTATGGGGTAGGTTTTAAAAATGTAGTGTTGGAGTGTTCAGCAGAAGTTTGTGGTTACAGGAAGGTGGGTGTGGGAGGGAAGAGGAGCGATTGGTGGAATGATGATGTAAAGAGAGTAGTAAGGGAGAAAAAGTTAGCATATGAGAAGTTTTCACAAAGTAGAAGTGATGCAAGGAGGGAAGAGTATATGGAGAAAAAGAGAGAGGTTAAGAGAGTGGTGAAGCAATGTAAAAAGAGAGCAAATGAGAGAGTGGATGAGATGTTATGAACAAATTTTGTTGAAAATAAGAAAATGTTTTGGAGTGAGATTCACAAGGAAGGAAGCCTAGAGAACAAATGGATTTGCCAGTTAAAAATAGGAGAGAAGAGTTATTAAATGGAGAGTTAGAGGTATTGGGAAGATGGAGGGAATATTTCGAGGAATTGTTAAATGTTGATGAAGATAGGAAATAAGTCACTCTGACTTTTTTGGGTTATCCTAGGTTCTCTACACATATGCTGCTATGTATGATAATTCTATGTAACTGTATTTGTGTATACCTGAATAAACTTACTTACTTACTTACTTACTGAGGAATAACATCTTGTAGGAGTGAGGAAGAGCCAGTTGTGAGTGTGGGGGAAGTTCGTGAGGCAGTAGGTAAAATGAAAGGGGGTAAGGCAGCTGGGATTGATGGGATAAAGATAGAAATGTTAAAAGCAGGTGGGGATATAGTTTTGGAGTGGTTGGTGCAATTATTTAATAAATGTATGGAAGAAGGTAAGGTACCTAGGGATTGGCAGAGAGCATGCATAGTTCCTTTGTATAAAGGCAAAGGGGACAAAAGAGAGTGCAAAAATTATAGGGGGATAAGTTGGTTGAGAATACCTGGTAAAGTGTATGGTAGAGTTATTATTGAAAGAATTAAGAGTAAGACGGAGAATAGGATAGCAGATGAACAAGGAGGCTTTAGGAAAGGTAGGGGGTGTGTGGACCAGGTGTTTACAGTGAAACATATAAGTGAACAGTATTTAGATAAGGCTAAAGAGGTCTTTATGGCATTTATGGATTTGGAAAAGGCGTATGACAGGGTGGATAGGGGGGCAATGTGGCAGATGTTGCAGGTGTATGGTGTAGGAGGTAGGCTACTGAGAGCAGTGAAGAGTTTTTACGAGGATAGTGAGGCTCAAGTTAGAGTATGTAGGAAAGGGGGAAATTATTTCCCAGTAAAAGTAGGCCTTAGACAAGGATGTGTGATGTCACTGTGGTTGTTTAATATATTAATAGATGGGGTTGTAAGAGAAATAAATGCGAGGGTCTTGGCAAGAGGCGTAGAGTTAAAAGATAAAGAATCACAAATAAAGTGGGAGTTGTCACAGTTGCTCTTTGCTGATGACACTGTGCTCTTGGGAGATTCTGAAGAGAAGTTGCAGAGATTGGTGGATGAATTTGGTAGGGTATGCAAAAGAAGAAAATTAAAAGTGAATACAGGAAAGAGTAAGGTTATGAGGATAACAAAAAGATTAGGTGATGAAAGATTGGATATCAGATTGGAGGGAGTGAGTATGGAGGAGGTGAATGTATTCAGATATTTGGGAGTGGACATGTCAGCGGATGGGTCTATGAAAGATGAGGTGAATCATAGAATTGATGAGGGGAAAAGGGTGAGTGGTGCACTTAGGAGTCTGTGGAGACAAAGAACTTTGTCCTTGGAGGCAAAGAGGGGAATGTATGAGAGTATAGTTTTACCAACGCTCTTATATGGGTGTGAAGCATGGGTGATGAATGTTGCAGCGAGGAGAAGGCTGGAGGCAGTGGAGATGTCATGTCTGAGGGCAATGTGTGGTGTGAATATAATGCACAGAATTCGTAGTTTGGAAGTTAGGAGGAGGTGCGGGATTACCAAAACTTGTCCAGAGGGCTGAGGAAGGGTTGTTGAGGTGGTTTGGACATGTAGAGAGAATGGAGTGAAACAGAATGACTTCAAGAGTGTATCAGTCTGTAGTGGAAGGAAGGCGGGGTAAGGGTCGGCCTAGGAAAGGTTGGAGGGAGGGGGTAAAGGAGGTTTTGTGTGCGAGGGACTTGGACTTCCAGGAGGCATGCGTGAGCGTGTTTGATAGGAGTGAATGGAGACAAATGGTTTTTAATACTTGACGTGCTGTTGGAGTGTGAGCAAAGTAACATTTATGAAGGGGTTCAGGGAAACCGGCAGGCCGGACTTGAGTCCTAGAGATGGAAAGTACAGTGCCTGCACTCTGAAGGAGGGGTGTTAATGTTGCAGTTTAAAAACTGTAGTGTAAAGCACCCTTCTGGCAAGACAGTGATGGAGTGAATGATGGTGAAAGTTTTTCTTTTTTGGGACACCCTGCCTTGGTGGGAATCGGCCAGTGTGCTAATAAAAAAAAAGATCAAAAAGTGACGTCTCCGGACTTTTGCAAAAGTCCTTCTCCTTCAATACTTTTCGTTGGTTGGCAGATGACCCAAGCTGTCATTCCAAGCTGGAAAGAGAGACAGGTTACCCACTGCTTAAGAAATCACTCTCCATGATAAGTACAATACCTAAAAGATGTGGTGATTATCAAAACATCTAACATGGAGATCAAGGCTGAAAGGACTAAGTTTATTATTGGTCAAAAGTGAAGCTTTCAACCAATAAGTCCACTAGAATAGGAGCAGAGGCTTTTATTTACAGTTGTGCTGGGAGCTGTGAGTCAAGTGATTACTGTTTGGCCAGAGCCCCACATGTCACTTTTCGGGGTGGGGAGAAAGGGGGGGAGGGGATAGCGGGAGCTAGACTGACCCTACCTTAACAAGCAGCCGGCAATCAAACTATCGTCTCCATATACAATGGAACCTTAAATATCGAACTATCTTTGGTCCAGAAGGCTGTTCGAGTGCCTTGACCGAATTAATTTATTCCCATGAGGAATAATGTAAATTAGGTTAGTCCATTTCAGACCCTCAAAAATACACTTATAAAAGCACTTACAAAAATACACTTACATAATTGGTTGTGTTGGAGCAGTTCGATTTTTGAGGTTCCACTGTACTCGCTTGCTACTCCTATCTGTTGAACTTTTCCCTCACATTCCTTCTTTGATTTTTAATGCCACTAGGACCAGCTTGAGAGTCACTGGACCTCTGTTGCACCAAAAATCTGTCCAGAGAGCTCTGTTTCTGACATCTCTTTAAGATTTCCCTAAAATGGAACACAACACTGTCATTGTAGATGTTGCCAACACGGCCTGCAACAGATGTGTAAGGGTGATGTTCATCCATAAATGTTTGCATATAAGAAAGCAGGAAGACTGCAGCAGGCCTGTTGGCCCATACTAAGCAGGTCCTTCACAAACCATCCCACTAACAGAATCGTATTTGCACAACCCAATTTTCAATGCTTCCCAAGCAATAAGCTTTGATAATTCTATTCACTCATGCACAAGTCCCAATCAAATCAAATCATGTGTGTGGGGAAGTATCCTGTCTGGTGTGTGGGGAAGTACCCTGGCTGGTATATGGGGAAGCACCCTGGCTGGGATGTGGAGAAGTACCCTGGCTGGTATATGGGGAAGTACCTTGGCTGGTATGTGGGGAAGTACCCTGGCTGGGATGTGGGAAAGTACCCTGGCTGGTATGTGGGGAGGTATCCTGGCTGGTATGTGGGGAAGTACCCTGGCTGGCATATGGGGAAGTACCCTGGCTGGTATATGGGGAAGTACCTGGCTGGTATGTGGAGAAGTACCCTGGCTGGTATGTGGAGAAGTACCCTGGCTGGTATGTGGGGAAGTACCCTCACTGGTATGTGGAGTAGTACCCTGGCTAGTATGTGGGGAAGTACCCTGGCTGTTATGTAGGGAAGTAGCCTGGCTCGTATATGGGAAAATACCCTGGCTGTTATGTAGGGAAGTACCTGGCTGGTATATGGGGAAGTACCCTGGCTGATATGTGGGGAAGTACCCTGGCTGGTATATGAGGAAGTACCCTGACTGGTATGTAGGGAAGTACCCTGGCTGGTATGTGGGGAACTACCCTGGCTGGTGTACCACCATCACTACCACCTTCTACCACCATCACTTTTGTATCATTCTACAAACTTTTCCTTGAATTCTATAGTGTTTCTCACCCTCTTTACCAAAGGGCTGGCAGTAGAAGCTTTCTTTGGGCCCATGGTGGCTTATTTATCAGTTACAAGCACTAAAAACAATGGAATAATACAAAATATATTGCATGTATGCATGGAATCGTCCTCACTGGCTTGTAAACAATGGCACACTGGCTGTACGTGGAGTGGCCGGGCCGCTCACAGCGCACGGACACATTCAGAACGACTGTCTTTAACTGAGTTCTTTGTTGCTAACTGAGCCAATATTTTTATGCAAAAACATGTCGTTATCCGATTTTTATGTTATCCGATGACGTCGTAAACTGAGGGTCCACAGTACAGTAATACTACTACGTACTACTAATAAAATATAATTAATAATAAAATATTATTAATCACTCTGGGGCACTTTCAATGTCATACGTATTTCATGTAGTTTTGGTAGATGACATTTAAAGCACTCCAGAGCATTTATTTATTACTATTATTATTAATTATTATTATTACATTATTATTATTACATTCTCTGTCTCTCCTGTGGCAGCTTAACCCTCTGACTGTTTCGGCCGTATACATGCGTCTTATGGGCCAGTGTTTCGGACGTATATATACTCAATAATCCTAGCGGCTTCAAATCAAGCAGGAGAAAGCTGGTAGGCCCACATGTGAGAGAATGGGTCTGTGTGGTCAGTGTGCATTGTATAAAAAACATCCTGCAGCGCACACTACATAACATGAAAAAAAACTGACCGTGTTTTTTGGATTAAAAGTGCCGACTTTGAGGTGTATTTTCGTATAGTATTTATGGTTGTATTCTCATTATCTTGGTCTCATTTGACAGAATGGGAAAACATATTACAGAAATAGAGATGATTTTGATTAGTTTCACGATGAAAACGACCTTGAAATTGAGCTCAAAGTAGCAGAAATGTTAGATTTTTACCAATGTTCAAGAGTAAGCAAATCACACCACACATCCAATACACATCAACTGGGGAGTCTAATATTCTTTCACTAGTGCACTGATATTATTTATACCACTTTTACAATAATGCAGTAGTCTGCATAACAGTAAATCTTCTATTTTTTGTGTGAATAAAAAATCAAAACAGAAAGTAAGAATAATATAAGAGGGGCCTGGAGATGTGACTAATGAACAGAGGATATGTCTGTATTGTTTATTCTGGACCCTATTTTGAAATTGGTATTTTTTTTAATGTGCGTGAAATTGGCCAAACTGCCAAATTCTGACCACTTTATTGGGTAGTTGAAATCGGTAAATGGGCGATTTCTTGTACTCAATTGATAGAAAAAATGGAGTTCTAAAGAAATAGCTATGAGTTTGCTCAACTGGAGCAATGGAATTGGCCGAAAATAGGGCTCAAAGTCGTTGAAATCGCCAATGCATATACGTATATTGCCGAGATCACTAACTTTGCGGGAGCGTAATTCCGTAAGTTTTCAATCAAATTTCATACTTTTAGTGTCATTACCATCGGGAAAAGATTCTCTATCATTTCATAAAAATAATTTTTTTTTCCAAAAATTTTGCAACAAATGGGCTTGTGACAATCAAAGAGTTAACCCTTTCAGGGTCCGTCCCGTAGATCTACGGCTTTACGTTCAGGGTCCAAACCGTAGATCTACGCCATGAGCTCAGCTCACTCTTATAAACTGTGAGTGGTACATTTGGGCCTAGATATGAGAGAATACATCTATGTGGTATGTGTGCACCACATAAAACAGATCCTGCAGCACACTGTGTATGAGAGAAAAAAACTTAAATCATGATTTTTCGATTAAAACAGCAACTTTGCAGTGTTTTTTCGTATGTTTTTTATAGTTGTATTTGCGATTTCTTGGTCTCATTCGATAGAATGGAAGACAATTACAGAAATAGAGATGATTTTGATTGGTTTTAGCACTGGAAATGGCTTGAAACTGAGCTCAAAGTAGCGGAAATGTTAAATTTTTGCCGATATTCAAGAGTAAACAAACGACCTCACACGTCTAATACACGTCAGCTGGTGGGTCTAATATACATTCACAAATATGGTGATGATATTTATACAATTATTACAGTATTGCATAACAGTAAATCTTCTATTTTTTGGTGTGAATAAAAATTCATTATGTGAATAAAAAATCAAAATGGAATTTATTTGTAAAGCCTCAAAACATAACTAATGAACAGAGGAAACGTTAGTTTAGTGCCAGGAATGCCTACATTGTTTATTCTGGACCCTATTTTGAAATTGGAATATTTTGAACTTTGTGTTAAATTGGCCAAATTAACAATTTCCGATCACTTTATTTTGTAGTTGAAACAGTTGACTTGGCGATTTCTTGTGCTCAATCGATAGAATAGAAGTAATACTAGTGAAATAGCTAAGAATTTGGTTGATTGGAATAATGTAATTGGCCTAAAATGGGAGTCAAAGTCGGCAAAATCGCCGATTCGTAAATATCGCTGACACATCAAAATTCGCGAGAGCATAATTTCGTCAATTTTCCACCAAATTTCGTACTTTTTGTTTTATTACCTTCACAAAAAGATTCTCTACGATTTCATAAGAAAAAATAACAAATTTTTTTTTTTTTAAATTCTTGGACACTGGTGCGTGACTCCAGATTTGGGCCTTGGACCCTGAAAGGGTTAATAAATGATTAAACTTAGTGAGCAAGGTATTTGGATGGTAATAATAATATGTAATAATAATAATAACAATAATAATAATCACTCTGGAGTGGTTTAACCCTTTGACTGTCGCAAGCCCCAATCCTGAAGTGTCTCCTGGCGTCGCAAAATTTTTGAAAAAAAAAAAAAAATAATTTTTTCTGATGAAAATGTTAAGATTATTTTTCTGATTGTTTTAGTCCAAACAAAAAATTTTTGCCATCAGTACTTACCAAGATATCGAGGCATGAAGTTTGCAGAAAATGAGCCACATATGGCAACAGCAGCGACTGCCGCTCACCCAGTAAACTTTGGTTTACTTTTATTCAAAGGTTTCTTGTTTTTTTCACTATATTATTTTTTACATAACTTTTATGGCCTGTGAGACCAAAGTATGGTGCAATGTTCATATATACACTCGTTGAATGTAACACAATTATAGCAAAAACACTAGTTTACACAAAACTTGTTTACACAATATAAAAAATTATTATGATTGTTGTATTATATATACAGTAGGGGGCCACTTACACGGCAGGTTAGGTTCCAGGCTACCGCTGTAAAGTGGAACACCCCTTTTTTCCACTTATAAATGCATATAAATACTAGATAACAAATTTACACTAACATATATTAAGTTGGCAATAGAACTAGGCATTTAAAACAATAAAAAAGTAAAATACAGAAATAATACACTCATTACTTACCTTAAAATATTTATAGTCTTAATCTATAGTGAGACAAGTAGTATATATTGTAAGAAATCAAGTGTGGTGTGTATGGTAGCCAGCCAGGAAACCCACCCACACATAATATTCTATAACATTTAAGCATTCCAGCGATAAAATGCATATACAGTTCACTCATTACTTACCTTAAAATATTTGTAGTCTTAATGTAGGGTCAGATGTGATTAAACGAGATAAAACAAATGAATGAGAGAGAGAGAGAGAGAGAGAGAATGAGTACATGCGAGAGGACAGGTGCAGAGTTATGTAAACAAACCAGGCGAATGCAAATTGTGTAAACAAACCAGGTGTACACATCTGGTTTGTGTACAATTTATATTGTGTACAAGTTGTCTCTACATTGATACGGTAGAATAAATAAAGAAGAACACTCCCATTCTCATGTAATACCATTTTTAGAAGAAATGACTCTCTGAGTGAAAGCAATGGAAATAAGTCACTCTGTCTGCCTTTTTTGGGTTATCCTAGGTACTCTACACATACAGTGGACCCCCGGTTAACGATATTTTTTCACTCCAGAAGTATGTTCAGGTGCCAGTACTGACCGAATTGGTTCCCATAAGAAATATTGTGAAGTAGATTAGTCCATTTCAGACCCCCAAACATACACGTACAAACGCACTTACATAAATACACTTACATAATTAGTCACATTCGGAGGTAATCATTATGCGGGGGTCCACTGTATGCTGTTATGTATGATAATCTATGTAACTGTATTTGTGTATACCTGAATAAACTTACCTACATACGAAAGGAATAATTTCCTACAGTTACCCCCAGTAACACATTTTCTCTGATGTTGGACTCAAGAAAATGTTATTCTTGCTGTCATTCGTAGATGTCTGGCTACCACATCTCGTATTTATGTTTATTTATTCTACTGTGGAGTGTATTTATCATCTTTATATGTTATGTATCATGTTTATTATATAATTCTGAAAAAATATCATAGATGGATTAATGAAAATATGTATATTAATGTAATATATGACATTTAATGAGACTCGGTGATTATTATTATTATTATTATCATAATTACTAATATGGTGTCTTGAGACATAAGACACTCTTACTGATTTTAATATGTATCTTCATGCCATAAAGCGGGGCCATACTGTACATATGTACAATCACTGGACACTTTTCTAGAACTGCTGCAGCTTGTGGAATTCTTTGAAACATGGGTATAAGCACAATGGTGTTTTACACTCTTCACACATAAAACGAGTGTCTCTGCGTTTTTGTGGGCGTTTTGTGGTATGTCCACAGATAAAACACCTCTTCTGAGCATTCTTCTTGAGAGCAGTAGCAGGCAGTGGTATAGGGTAGTGATCACCAGGCCTCAGACGAGAGGGCGTGTGTTGATAATTTCGTGGGTACTGGTCTATCGCAAGTGTTGTTCCTTGGTACTTGAATATTATTTGTCTGATAACTGACAAACAAAATTCACCATATTTGGGTTTGTTGTTTGTCTTCGACTTATACATACTATAAGCATTCAGCATGGAAATGTCAAGAAGATGGAAAAAGAGTTTTATGTACCACTTAAAACTCTTGCGAACACAATCAGCAAACCCAATCTGCATGTCATATTTGTCCACTAACCGCATATTGAGGTTGTAATCCATCACAGCTGCAGGTTTTACAATGGGTTCATTGGTCTCTCTATTCTGCTTGCCACTGTCTACCATTTCGTGTCGGTGAACTAATGTCAACAGTGTGACATCACATTTGTCATGCCACCGAAATGCCATGATGTCAATGGCAGCAAAAACCTGAACATCACCTCTACGAGTGCCAGCGTCGACCCTAGGCATATGCTTATGATTTCCACGCACTGCGCCACACACACATCTGTCATGTTCACTCGCAAGAAATCACTGAGTAAAGGGCTTGTGAACTAGTTGTCAGTATATAAAGCATGCCCCTTACCAAGATATGGTTCTATCATTGTTCTAACTACATCACCAGAGATACCCAGTAACTTCCTGATATCCTGCAATGTTTTACTGCCAGTGTACACAATTATATCCAAAACCAGACCACTTTTGCAATCACACAGTACAAGTAACTTTATACCAAAGCGTTTCCGCTTGCTTGGTATATACTATACACAAATAACCCACACATAAAAGACAGAAGCTTACGACGACGTTTCGGTCCGACTTGGACCATTGACAAAGTCACAGTGTGACTTTGTCAATGGTCCAAGTCGGACCGAAACGTCGTCGTAAGCTTCTGTCTTTTATGTGCGGGTTATTTGTGTATCGTTCCAGTCACGGTATTGTGCCTTTTTGTTATTTATTCTTGGTATATACTGCTTGAATGAGAGTCTTCCTTTGAACAAAATCAAAGACTCATCAATAACAAGCTTCCTGAAGGGATAAAAATACATACAGCACTTTTGTTTCAGGTACATAAACACATTTCTGATCTTATATAACCTGTCACCTCTGTCAGGCCTTGTTTTGTCTGAAAAGTGTAGCATATGTAACAGTAGCACAAATCTATTCACTGGTATAATGTCACTGAAACCTTAGGTTGAAATCAGGCAGTCTGTCGACCAGTATGTGTTTGACACTGTGCTTATACACATGTGGCATAAGCATTATTGTGGAAAAGAACAGATACATCTCTGCCACAGTCGTGTCCTTCCACTGGTGTAGGCGTGATCTTGGTGAAAGAATTGTGTTTGCCATGGTGTACTCAAAGTATGTATTGCTTTCCCTGACAATAATGTCCATCAGGGGTTCATCGAAGAATAACTGAAAGCATTCCAGTTCAGTGGCATTGTTCCCAAGTGTACATGATGGCCGTATTCCACTTTGTGTTTCATCAAAGTCATGGGGACTGGGAACAAACTCGTCACTTTTCAGCCAATCCCAGATGCAGTCAGCTGGTGGGTTCTGGATATTGAAATGTGGCTGTGGTTGTGCAGAGTCAGCAGCGTCGGTAGTAATGTGGCCCGCTGCTGGTGCCACATGACTCATGCCACCATCACTATCACCACCACCATCTGCTGCCTCACACATCATTCACACCCATCGTAACAATATCATCATCTTCACTATCAGTTCATGGTTGTAGGGCCATGGGATGTGCTCCGAGATTTACTCCTTTCCCTTGGAACAGCATATGACACACTACCAGACCGCATGCTACGTCATATATACTGCCGCTTCCCTGGGGAATATTCACCCTCACTGTCGCAACTAGAACTGCTTTCAATAGCTTTGAAATCACTATCACTATCATTTTCACTGCTCACATCTGAGTCTTGTACACGGGCAAATAGTTTCCTCTTTCGTCCTGGTACAGGTGAACATGAATGAGCCGGCCCAGCACCAGAGGTGGAAGGTTGTGGGTCATCTGGGTTTTCATCACTAATTATATTATCCTGGACACTGTTTTCGGTCACACCCACTTGAAAATCATGGAATTCACTTTCACTGACACTTCCATCGCTGTTAGAGCTATCACCTAGGAAGAAAAGACCTCCAATCCACCGAGGAGTGAGGTACTTCTTACCATGAGGCATGGTGAAAATGGACTACCAAGATGGCATTCCCACAATGCACCACTGAGTCCCAGATTTTTTTCACAGGGTGCACACCCACCACTCAGACCCATTCTCTCTCATGTAGGCCTACCAGCCTTCTCCCGAATGATTTGAAGCCGCTAGAATTTATGCATATAGATTCGTCAAACACGGTGGCTCATAAGACATGTATATAGGGCTGAAACAGTCAAGGGGTTAAATGTCAGCCACCAAACCTGAACAAAATACGTATGACATTTAACCCTTAAACTGTCCAAACGTAGATCTACGTTCACCTGCGTAGCACTCCGAATATTTTGAAAAAAAAATCATTTTTTTTTTAAATTAAAGAGGGCAGTTTTCTGTGTGTTATAAGACAAAAAAAAAATTAGGACCAGTACTTACCGAGATATAAGACCATGAAGTTGGCGCTGGATGCTCACCTGATGGCAATGTCAAGTCCTGCCACTTGCAGAAGTGTTGTTGATATACAGTGGACCCTCGGCTAATGCCTGCATCGGCTAATGCCAAATTCAGCTAACACCTCGCTTTGGCATAAAAAATTGGCTTGGCTAACACCAAAAAATCGGTTAAGAGCTTTCGTCCCAAACGCATCAGCACGGCACCCTGAGCGGGCCTGGCCACTCACTCCATGTACCAGTCAGTGTGCCATTGTTTACAAAGCCAGTGAGGACGATTCTGCACGTACATGCAATATATTTTATATTATTCCATTGTTTTTGGTGCTTGTAACTGCTAAATAAGCCACGATGGGCCCATAGAAAACTTCTAGTGCCAGCCCTATGGTAAAGAATGCGAGAAACACATATAATTTAAGAAAAAGTTTGTAGAAAAATACGAAAGTGGTGGTGGTAGAGGGTGGTAGTGGTTATGATGGTGGTAGAGGGTGGTATTGATGGTGGTAGAGGGTTGTAGTGGTGGTGGTAGAGAGTGGTAGCAATTATGATGGTGGTAGAGGGTGGTAGCGATTGTGATGGTGGTAGAGGGTGGTAGTGATGGTGGTAGAGGATGATAGCAATTGTGATGGTGGTAGAGGGTGATAGTGATGGTGGTAGAGAGTGACAGTGATGGTGGTAGAGGGTGGTAGCAATTGTGATGGTGGTAGAGGGTGGTAGAGATTGTGATGGTGGTAGAGGGTGGTAGTGGTTGTGATGGTGGTAGAGGGCAGTAGAGGGTGGTGGTAGCAATGGTAATAGAGGGTGGTAGTGGTGGTGGTAGAGGGTGGTAGTGATTGTGATGGTGGTATGGTATGATAAGGCATGGTGAGGCTCACAGTTCTGACAAAAAAGCGACTGAAAAATATGTGCAGGACTTTAAGGGATACACAGAGGGTGAAAAATTAAAACCCCAACAAGTGTTCAATTGTGACAAAACAGGCCTGTTTAGGAAGAAAATGCCAAACAGGACCTACCAGGACACAAGCCAGAAAAGGACTTGTTACTGAAGTCTTTATGGAAGGGGATTCCCCTTCCAAACAATAGAACAACTTCATCCTCTGCCCTCCTCCCGTCTCATCACTCATCAATAAGTCCACAATAAAGGTAACTGTGATGTTATTATTATTTTATTCTTCATGTATCATTGTTTTCTGTGTAGGAAAATGTATATCTCAGGAAAAAAAATTATTTTGTTTAATACTTTTGGGTGTCTGGAATGGATTAATTGGATTTCCATTATTTCTTATGGAGAAAATTATTTAGGTTAAAGGCTAGCTCTCTGGAACGGATTAAAGGCATTAGCCGATGGGTCCACTGTACCTTTATTCTTGTTTTCATTTTAATTTATATAATTTTTATGTTCTGATAATTACAATTTATAATAGTTCTTGTGATTTCATGGCCAATCTTTGTTCTGACACTAATATTACGTATTGAAATACAGTGGAACCTCTACCTGCGAGTTTAATCTGTTCAATGACCTTGCTTGCAACTGGATTTGCTCGTTTGCAGAGTCAATTTTCCTCATTTAAATTAATTGAAATGCTATTAATCCGTTCCAGTGGAATTCTGTGCTTCAATAATTTCGCTAATATCAACTCTACGGCTTATTTATCTATCTCACTTCATCTAATATGACATAATAAACAATATAAATAACATAGAAACCTTATATATGTACTCTAAAATGAATAAAATACGTAATTCATGTAGTGGTATGGGCGGTGTCGGTGGTGGACGAGAGTTTGTCTGGAGACCAGACAAAATACATCTACCATCCGACTTACGACAGAGTTTGGTTCCGAGAAACCGGTCGTAAGTCGAACTTTACTACTGAATATCAACATCACATTATTTTATTGTTTTATTTTGGTATTTCATGTTTTACTTTACTTTTTATGCTGTTAGTACTGTATTTTATACTGTAAGGTTTAGGATAAACACTGTGTACAACACAAATAGTTGTTTATTTCCCAGAAATTTGGCAAAAAAAACACGGTCGTAAGTCGAGCAGGTCGTAAGTCGGATGGTAGGTGTACTTCTTGAATAATTTCGCTAATATCATCTATACGGCTTATTTATCTATCACAGTTCATCTAATATGACATAATAAACAATATAAATAACACAGAAACCTGATATATACTCTAGAATGAATAAAATATGTCATTATATATGTGGCGGCGGCGGCTGACGAGAGTTTGTCTGGAGACAGGACAAAATACTTCTTGAATATTTTGCTAATATCATCTATACGGCTTATTTATCTGTCACAGTTCATCTAATATGACATAATAAACAATATAAATCACACAGAAACCTGATATATACTCTAGAATGAATAAAATATGCCATTATGTAACAGGTGGAGGCAGCCACAACCGCTCCCTCTATGTTGTGGTAAACACTGCCATCTAGTGACAGCCTTCTGAAGCCGTCTATTATTATAATTATTATTATGTAGCACATTATTATTATATGTGTATTATTATTATACATATTATATTATTATTCTTATTGTATTATATTATTATACATACAGGTCTGCCATCACAAATCTGGCAATCAGTTATTCGGTTCCTTCAGTTATTCGGCACTAATTATGGCTGGCATAATTTCAAATTTCCAGGATCGCCACACCAACCTGCTGGTACTGTTTGGTGGCGCTACTTGCTGCATGTCATTCCAATTTCTTTTTCTCCATTTATTGTTTTAACCTGCTTACTTTTAGCCCTAGCCATGGTTCCAATGAATAAGAGAAATGCTTCTCATTATGTAAAGCACCTACACAGTACATTATCCATTAAAGATAAGGTGGCTTTGAAGCCACTGTCGGTTGCCATGAGCTCAGTCTCATGAAGCAGAATATGCTTTATTATTACACTAATATCAACACTACAGTTTATTTGCCTATCACAATTGATCTAATATGACATAAGAAACAATATAAATAACATAAAACATGTTAAATACTCCAGAATGAATAATATTTGGCATAACACCGAGCAGTTCGACAGAGTTATGAAGAGGATATGGTAAACAAATACCATTCTCCTATCCTTGTCTTGGGGGCTTATATTAGAGAAAACAGAGTATAGCACAGGGCTATGATATACACTCGTAATCCACCATAAACATGAAACAAAAAAGTTATTTTCTCTCTACAGATTATCACACATAGCAGCATATGTGTAGAGAGCCTAGGATAACCCCAAAAAAGTCAACGTGGCTTATTTTTATTACCTGGCTTGGATTAGCCATATATGATTTTTGGTAAATATTCGATTCCCAACCGGGGTAGAAACATTAGGCGTGTTTCTTTACACCTGTTGTCTATGTTTACCCATCAGTAAATGGGTACCTGGGTGTTAGTCAACTAGTGTGGGTGTTATCCTGGGACACTGACCTAATTTTCTTGAAATACTCAGCATAACAAGTGCCTTTCTATATAGTAGTATGTCACTCGTATTGTAGATAGTGACCCTCGTATTGTAGATAGTCTTAATGACCCTCGTGTAGTAGATAGTCTTTTTAGTATGATAATAAGATGTTATCTTCATTATAGAATAATAAGAAAATATTATAACATTTATATTATAATAATAAGGTAAAAGGACCCCAATGGAAATAAGTCACTCTGTCTGACTGTTTTGGGTTATCCTAGGTTCTCTACACATATGCTGCTATGCATGATAATTCTATGTAACTGTATTTGTGTATACCTGAATAACTACATGTACTTACTTACTTACTGATGTCAGCTAGGCCTGTATACCTTGTACATGTACGTGTAGTAAATAAAGATATTATTATTATTATTATTATTATTATTATTATTATTATTATTATTATTATTATTATTATATTATTTTCTCAGTTGTTTGTTGGGTTATCCTATTCAAACTTGGGAAATGTATGATGGAAAGATATTTCTTCACGTACACCAAAAATGAAAGAAATCAGACTATAAATAGCGAAGTTCACTTCTCAGCCATTAGCGGCCGCTTAGCGGTATATTTTTGTATGGTTGTTATAGTTATATTCTCATTTTTTCGGTCTCCTTTGATAGAATGAAAGATATATTACAGAAATAGATATGATTTTGATTGCTTTCATGACGAAAAGTACCTTGAAATTGCGCTCACAGTAGTGAAAATGTTCTATTCTTTAGCGAATCTCAAGAGTAAACCGTCCAATACCTGTCCGCCTGCCAGTCCAAATTCCAGTACGGAGTCAAGAATGGATTGACATTATTTATACAATTATTACAATAATGCACTAGTCTGCATAACAGTAAATCTTTTATTTTTTTTTTTTTTGTGAATAAAAATTCCAAATGGTAAGCAAGAGTAATATAAGAGGGGCTTGTAGCCATGACTAATGAACAGAGAAAATGTTATTTTAGTACTAGGAATGTCTGCATTGTTTATTCTGGATCCTATTTTGAAATTGGCATCTGTTGAAATTTGTGTGAAATCGGCCAAATTGCCAATTTCTGACCACTTTATTGGGTAGTTGAAATAAGTGAATGGGCAGTTTCTTGTACTCAGTTGACAGACTAGAAGTAAATAAGTTTATTCAGTTAGAATTGATATTTCATGTGGTAAAATTTTTTTTTTTTCATACTTTGGGGTGTCTTGCACGGATTGATTTGGTTTCCATTATTTCTTATGGGGAAAATTCATTCGCATAGCGATAATTTCGCATAACGGTGAGCTCTCAGGAACGGATTAATGTCGTTATGCGGGGGTCCACTGTAATTTCCTCACTAACAGAACACAGAGAGTAGTCGTCAACAGAGTAAAGTCCGAGGCAGCTACGGTGAAAAGCTCTGTTCCACAAGGCACAGTACTCGCTCCCATCTTGTTCCTCATCCTCATATCCGACATAGACAAGGATGTCAGCCACAGCACCGTGTCTTCCTTTGCAGATGACACCCGAATCTGCATGACAGTGTCTTCCATTGCAGACATTGCAAGGCTCCAGGCGGACATCAACCGATCTTTCAGTGGGCTGCAGAAAACAATATGAAGTTCAACGATGAGAAATTTCAATTACTCAGATATGGTAAACACGAGGAAATTAAATCTTCATCAGAGTACAAAACAAATTCTGGCCACAAAATAGAGCGAAACACCAACGTCAAAGACCTGGGAGTGATCATGTCGAGGATGCTCACCTTCAAGGACCATAACATTGTATCAATCGCATCTGCTAGAAAAATGACAGGATGGATAATGAGAACCTTCAAAACTAGGGAGGCCAAGCCCATGATGACACTCTTCAGGTCACTTGTTCTATCTAGGCTGGAATATTGCTGCACACTAACAGCACCTTTCAAGGCAGGTGAAATTGCTGACCTAGAAAATGTACAGAGAACCTTCACGGCGCGCATAACGGAGATAAAACACCTCAATTACTGGGAGCGCTTGAGGTTCCTAAACCTGTATTCCCTGGAATGCAGGCGGGAGAGATGCATGATTATATACACCTGGAAAATCCTAGAGGGACTAGTACCGAACTTGCAAAACGAAAATCACTCACTACGAAAGCAAAAGACTTGGCAGACAATGCAACATCCCCCCAATGAAAAGCAGGGGTGTCACTAGCACGTTAAGAGACCATACAGTAAGTGTCAGGGGCCCAAGACTGTTCAACTGCCTCCCAGCATACATAAGGGGGATTACCAACAGACCCCTGGCAGTCTTCAAGCTGGCACTGGACAAGCATCTAAAGTCGGTTCCTGACCAGCCGGGCTGTGGCTCATACGTTGGTTTGCGTGCAGCCAGCAGCAACAGCCTGGTTGATCAGGCTCTGATCCACCAGGAGGCCTGGTCACAGACCAGGCCGCGGGGGCATTGACCCCCGGAACTCTCTCCAGGTAAACTCCAGGTATACACAAATACAGTTACATAGATTATCATACATAGCAGTGTATGTATAGAGAACCTAGGATAACCCAGAAAAGTCAGACAAGTGACTTATTTCCAGTACCTGGCTTGGGCTTGCCATATATGATTTTTTGGTAAATATTTTTTTTTTTCCGGTTGTTTGTTGGGCTATCTCATTGAACTTGGGCAATGTATGATGGAAAGATGCTTCTTAACGTACAACAAAAATAAAAATGATGGACGATAAATAAGGGAGTTCACTTCTCAGCCATTAGCCGCCTCTTTGCAGTTAATTTTCGTATGGTTTTTAATGGTTGTATTCTCATTTTTTGAACTCATTTGATATAATGGAAGATATTTACAGAAATAGACATGATTTTGATTGCTTTCAATGACGAAAAGTACCTTGAAATTAAGCTCAAAGTAGCGGAAATGTTCGATTTTTGCCGATGTTCAGTGAACTGTGCAAGTCAAGTTGGTTAATTTTATTAAGTGTATTCTAACTTAACCACTCTGTAATTCGGCAAACTCAGTAATCCGGCACACTACAGGTCCCAATGATACCAGATTTGTGATGGAGGACCTGTACTATTATTATTATACATATTATTATTATTATTATTATTATTATTATTATTACAATATAAATAATTTGTAATTTTTATTCACACAGAAAATAAGATTTACTGTTATGCCTTATTGCAATAATTGTATAAATAATGTCAACCCATTCACGACTGCATATTGGAAACAATCGAACATTTCTCCTGTGTTGAGCTCAATTTCAAGGTATTTTTCATCGTGAAAGCAATCAAAATCATACCTATTTCTGTAATAATCTTCATTCTATCAAATGAGACCAAAAAAACGAGAATACAACATAAAACCCATACGAAAATACTGCTAAGGAGTGGCTAATTGCTGAGAAGTGAACTCCATTATTTATGCTCCGATTTCTTTCATTTCTGGTGTACGTTAAGAAGCATCTTTCCATCATACATTGCCCAAATTTCAATAAGATAGTCCAACAAACAAATGAGATACAATTCCCTAGATCAAGAGCAAGAGTCCCTCACCAGCGTCAAGGAACCTGCCTTGAGGTCTGTTCGCTTACGGAAATTTTGCTCGCATATGGAAACAAAAAATCGACCCATCGACTGCTCATACAGTGGACCCCCGCCTTACGATATTAATCCGTTCCTGAGAGCTCATCGTCAGCCAAAATAATCTTAAGGCAAATTAATTTTCCCCATAAGAAATAATAGAAACCAAATTAATCGGTGCAAGACACCCCAAAGTATGAAAAAAAAACATTTTTTTACCACATGAAATATTAATTTTAATACACACAAACTGAAGAAGACATGCACAACTACTACTCTCCTAAGAATAGAATACATGACACTTACCTTTATTGAAGATCTGGTGATGATTGATGGGATGGGAGGAGGGGAGAGTGTGGAAGTTATTGTTTAGAAGGAGAATCCCCTTCCATTAAGACTTAAGGTAGCAAATCCTTTTCTGGGGTTACTTCCCTTCTTCTTTTAATGCCACTAGGACCAGCTTGAGAGTCACTGGACAAGGTAATAAGACAAAAAAAAAAAATCTGATCTGTACTTACCGAGATACAGTGCCGAGAAGTTTGTCCAAAATGACGTGGTGGCGGCAACATCGACGAATTCCACATATGCGCATTACTTAATTTAGCAGTTTTTGTAGTTTTTTCTTTTCTTTTCCAATTTTTTTCTTTTCCTACTAACATTTGGGGCCTGAGAGACCAATACTGTATATAATGTATACAGTGGACCCTCGACTAACGCTATTAATCCGTTCCTGAGAGCTCATCGTTAGTCAAAATTATCGTTAGTCAAGTTAATTTTCCCCATAAGAAATAATGGAAATCAAATTAATCGTGTAGGACACCCCAAAGTATGAAAAAAAAATGTTTTTTACCACATGAAATATTAATTTTAATACACACAAAACTGAAGAAGACATGCACAGTTACATGACACTTACCTCTATTGAAGATACTGGTGATGATTGTTGGGATGGAGGAGGGGGGAGAGTGTTGATGGTCTTAGTGTTTAGAAGGGGAATCCCCTTCCATTAGGACTTGAGGTGCAAGTCCTTTTCTGGGGTTACTGTCCCTTCCCTTTAAATCTCTCAAACCAACCTTTGCTGGCCTTAAATTCACTCACATCACCACTAGTTGTTGGCATTTTTTTCATTAAATCGTCATGCAACTTCCTAGCCTTTTCACATATGATCGCTTGAGAGATGCTATCTCCTGCTATCTGTTTTTCGTTTATCCAACCAATAACAGTCTCTCACACTTCGAGTACTTGCGATCTCAGTTTCGAAAACGTAGTTGCACCTTTGGCAAGAACAGCTTCCTTGATTGCCATTTTCTTGGCCACAATAGTAGCAATGGTTGATTGGGGTTTTGTGTACAACCTGGCCAGCTCGGAGACATGCACTCCACTTTCATACTTAGCAATGATCTCTTTCTTCATATCCATAGTAATTCTCACCCTTTTTGCTGTAGGGTTGGCACTAGAAGATTTCTTGGGGCCCATGGTGACTTATTTTGCAGGTACAATCACTAAAAAGGCTGTGATAACATGAAATGTTCCGATTGTATGCTTGGAAGCAACTGCGGTGGCTGGCTGGCTGGCTTGTAAACACTGGCCAGAAGTGGACGCGTCTGACGGAACAAATAGTGTTGGTCGAGTTTTTTAGCGCTAGTCAAGGCAAAAATTTTGCGTTCAAATGTATCGCTAGTCGGATTTTATCGTTTAATCGATGCCATCGTTGGTCGAGGGTCCACTGTATATATAAACTCACTGTACTGAACACAATAACCGCACTAAAGTTATTATCATATTATTGTTTACCACTGTTGTTTATTACAATAAACATGCACAAATCTTGTATAATACTAATGTTCTATCATATATTTACATATTTACAATCACTGGACATGGTTTTAGAACTGCTGGAGCTTGTGGAACTCCTTGAAACAAGGCACCATGCACAGAGGTACCTTACATTCCTCACACATAAACCGAGTGTCTTTGCATCTTTGTTGCCGTTGTTTTGTTTGTGCACAGACGATGCATCTCTTCTGAGCAAATTTCTTCTGAGTTGAAGAAAGCTGTATTATGAAATGATCACCTTCCCTCCTCAAACGCTTGGGTATATCTTGAGGAATTCGAGGACCTTGTTGTATAGCAGGTGTTCTTACCTGGTACTTCATTATGAGTTGTCTGACAACAGACAAACAAAATTCACCATACGGTGGTCTGTTGCCAGTCTTTATTTGGTACATATTATATGCATTGAGCATTGAAATGTCCATAAGATGGAAGAAAAGTTTCATGTACCACTTGTAACTTTTACGAACACAATCAACAAAACCAATCTGCATGTCACATTTGTCAACCAAGCGCAAGTTTTGTGTATAATCAATCACTGTCTGGTTTTCGAATACGTTCATTAGTCACTCGATCAACTTTGCCACTGTCTTGCATTTCATTACGGTGAATGGTTGTCAACAATGTGACATCTCGTTTGTCATGCCACCGTAATGCCATGATGTCATTGGCAGTAAACACCTGCACGTCATCACCACGAGCACCTGCGTTGAGCCTGGGCATATGTTTACGATTAGAACACACTGTGCCACACACATCTGTCTTGTTCACTCGCAAGAAATCACTGAGTAATGGCTTGTGTACCAGTTATCGGTATATAATGTATGCCCCTTACCAAGATAAGGTGCCATCATGTTTCTCACTACGTCACCAGAGATCCCAAATTAACATCTTGGTATCTTTCAATGTTTTTACTTCCCGTGTATACAACAATATCCAACACCAGGCCACTGTCACAGTCACAGAGTACAAACAGTTTTATACCAAAGCGTTTCCTCTTGCTCGTATATACTGCTTGAATGACAGCCTACCTTTGAACAAAATCAAAGACTCGCAATTAAAAGATTCTTGAATGGATAAAAGTATATGCTGAACTTTTGTTTGAGATACAAAAAAACATTTCTAATCTTGTATAACCTGTCACTTCTGTCAGGCCTGGTTTTGTCAGAGAAGTGCAACATATGTAACAGTACGATATAACCTGTTCACTGGGATGATTTCACTGAAGACCGGGTAAAATTACCGACTGGGCCCAGTATGCTTTTTATTATACTTATAGACATGAGGCATAAGCATTATGTTGCAAAAAGCAAATAAAATTTCTGCAACATTCGTCTCTTTCCCCCGGGTGTAGTCTTGACTGTGGTGAATGTTTCGTATTTGCCAGGGTGTACTCAAATACTCATTACTTTCCCTGACAATAGTTTCCATCAAGGGCTGGTCAAAGAATAATTCAAAGAATTCCAGTTCATTGGCCATGGTTCCAAGGGACAAGTAGGTAGAATTCCACTTTGAGAGTCATCAAAGTGGTGTGCTTGGGAACAAAACTGGGATTTTGCTGCCAATCACAGATACGGTTTTGCTGGTGGATACTGGACACCATAGGCTGGTTGTGCGGGTGCTTGTGGTGGGCTGGGGGCTGACGCTCCGCTTTGCCCTTGAACTGAGGAGTCACAGCGTGGGTCCAGCCTGGGGCTGGTGAGTCACGCAATTGCGGTGCCACTACCATCACCACTAAACCCCCACTGCTGATGCCTGTGGTCTAATCCATGCCAAGTGTAGCCACATCAAACCTCACTAACACTATCTAAACCTGGTGTAGGGCCACGGGATGTACTCCATCCCCTGGGCACAGCATAGGGTACACTACCCAGCGCATGCAGCGCGTACATACCGACGCTTCACTGGTGAATATGATTCCTCACTATCACTACTCGAATGATCGTCAAGAGCAATAAAATCAAAAACCATGTCCCCTATCAACATCATTATTGAAGTCAGAGGCCTGGCCACGCGAAATAATAGTTTTTCTCTTGCGTGAGGTACAACTGACCGTGACGAGGAGTGCCACACCAGAGGTAGAAGGTTGAGGATCGTCAGGGTTTTCTGCACTATATCGATATCCTGTCATTCCTTTCGGTCACTAACTGATCAAAGCCAAAGAATTTGACTTCATTTCCACTTCCATCAGTGTCAGAACTATCAGATATGAAGAGGAGAGTCCCAATTTTCCGTGGAGTGAGAGCTGACTTGTGACGAGGCATGGTGAACAAGGGTAACTGAGCCGGCGTTCCCACAATGCTATGCGGGTGCCTAGATTTTTTTTATGGCGCACAAACCCCCCACACAGACCCGTTCTCTCACATGTAGGCCATGGCGCTTTCGCGCTAAATTTGACGGCGCTAGAATTTTGGCATAGATCTACGGTTTGTACACTCAAACGTGAAGCCGTAGATCTATGGACGGACCCTGAAAGGGTTAAGATTTGCCCCCAAAAAGGGGCCCCAACACTGTCATTGTAATAGTCACCAGCACGGCTTGCAATAGCCTGTTAGGAATGATTTCGTCCATAAAGGTTTTGCACTTTGGCACACATTTCCTTAATCTCTGAAGTAGGCAAAAATGGATTCCACAACTGGCAAAGGCTTCTCAGAGGGGCTCCAAACCCTTCAAAATCTTCTTAACCCTTTTCAAAGGTCCGGCAGGGCCCTCTCCGAGACTTGTTCTCAAGGGTCTCCAAATTTAAAAAAAAAAAAAAAAAAAAAAAAAAAAAAAAAATTTTTTATGAACAGATTAGAGAATCTTTTCCCGATCATAATGACACCAAAAGTATGAAATTTTAAGGAAAAACTTACGGAATTATGCTCTCGCAAAGTTAGCGGTCTCAACAGTGTTTATGTATCGGCGATTTTGCCCACTTGAGCCCTATTTTCAGCCAAATTTCCCGTGTACTAGTCAACAAAAATCATAGCTATTTTACTAGGACTCCATTTTTCTTATCGAATGAGTATGAGAAACCACCCATTTAACCGATTTCAAAATATCCAATAAAAATGGTCAGAATTTAGCAATTTTGCCAATTTCACACAAATTTCAAAAGATGGCAATTTCCGAATAGTTCCAGAATAAACAAGAAAGACATTCCTGGCACTAAAATGACAAGTTCTCTGTTCGTTAAATCATATCCCCAGGCCCCTCTTATATTTCTTTGGCTTTCCACTTTGAATTTTTATTCTTACAAAAAATAGAAGATTTACTGTTATGCAGACTACTACATTAGTGTAGAAATGGTATAAATAATATCAGTGCACTTGTGAAAGAATATTAGACTCACCAGTTGATGTGTATTGGATGCTTGGCATGATTTGTTTACTTTTGAACTTTGGTAAAAATTGAACATTTCTGCTACTTTGAGCTCAATTTCAAGGTACTTTTCATTGTAAAACCAGTCAACATCCTCCCAATTTCTGTAATATGTCTTCCATTCTATACAATGAGACCAGGAAAACTAGAATACAACAATAAATACCATACGAAAATACAGTGCAAATTCGCTGTTTTAATCCAAAAACACAGACAAAGTTTTTTTTCCTCATTACGCACTGCACTGTGTGCTGCAGGATTTTTTTTATACTGCGCACACTGACCACATAGACCCATTCTTTCATATGTAGGCCTACCAGCTTTCTCTCACTAGATTTGAGGGCGCTAGAATTTAGGTGTACTAGTACATCAAAAACCCTGGGACATAAACCATACTAGTACGGCCGAAACCCTGAAAGGGTTAATTTCCATACTAATTCTCACCCTTTTTACCACAGGGTTGGCACTAGACGCTTTCTTGGAGCCCATGGTAACTTATTTTGTAGTTACAAGCACAAAAAACACTGGGATAAGGTGAAATGTACCGAATGTATGCATGATGCGACCTCACTGGCTGACTTGTAAAACACTGGTGCTGAGGCCAACACGTGGGACGCGTCCCAGAAGAATCACGGAAGGCGAGTTTTATAGCAATGAGTGAGCAAAATTTTTGCGTTAAAATGTACCGTATGGTGGATTTAACGTAACGCGATGCCATCGTAAGGCAGGGGTCCACTGTATTTGGAAAAACTTGCACGTGGATGTGCTCGCAAGTAGAGGTTCCACTGTAGTATTCAAATAGTCACAATCACAACGATAGGTGAACATTTTCACTTGTCTTGGTCATTTACTATTGTCTACAAATTATATACAAAGTATTTATAGGTCTCAACAATGTTTTAGACATGCTGGAGTATATATGAAACTTCTTGAAGCATAGCGTTTATGACGAGTGTCAGTAAACTGCAGTTTTCCCTGCACTGCTGTAGAGAACCCTGACTTTATTTGTTTTCACTGTAACACACAAACATGTCTGTCGGTCTGTCTGTCTATCTGTCTAGCTCTGCTTATCTTTCTGTTTGCCTGTGTGTGTCCATCTGCTTGTCTCTCTGTCTCAGGGAGCGGCTCGTAAACCTGTTGGTTTACGAGCCACTCCCTGATTCCTGAGCAAGTGAAAATGCGTATTACTGCGTCATGCTTATTATGCCTTATATCTTCAAGAGGTTTCAGAGTGGGTAGGGGATGTGTAGATCAAGTGTTTACATTGAAGCATATATGTGAACAGTATTTAGATAAGGGTAGGGAAGTTTTTATTGCATTTATGGATTTAGAAAAGGCATAATGATAGAATGGATAGGGAGCAATGTGGCAGATGTTGCAAGTATATGAAATAGGTGTAAGTTATTAAATGCCGTAAAGAGTTTTTTATGAGGATAGTGAGGCTCAGGTTAGGGTGTGAAGAAGAGAGGGAGACTACTTCCCAGTAAAAGTAGGTCTTAGACAGGGATGTGTAATGTCACCATGGTTGTTTAATATATTTTATAGATGGGGTTGTAAAAGAAGTAAATGCTAGGGTGTTCGGGAGAGGGGTGAGATTAAATTATGGGAATCAAATACAAGATGGAATTGACACAGTTACTTTTTGCTGATGATACTGTGCTTATGGGAGATTCTAAAGAAAAAATTGCAAAGGTTAGTGGATGAGTTTGGGAGTGTGTGTAAAGGTAGAAAGTTGAAAGTGAACATAGAAAAGAGTAAGGTGATGAGGGTATCAATGATTTAGATAAAGAAAAATTGGATATCAAATTGGGAAGGAGAGTATGGAAGAAGTGAATGTTTTCAGATACTTGGAGTTGACGTGTCGGCGGATGGATTTATGAAGGATAAGGTTAATCATAGAATTGATGAGGGAAAAAAGTGATGGTGCATTGAGGTATATGTGGAGTCAAAAAACGTTATCTATGGAGGCAAAGAAGGGAATGTATGAAAGTATAGTAGTACCAACACTCTTATATGGGTGTGAAGCTTGGGTTGAGAATGCAACAGCGAGGAGACGGTTGGAGGCAGTGGAGATGTCCTGTCTAAGGGCAATGTTTGGTGTAAATATTATGCAGAAAATTCGGAGTGTGGAAATTAGGAGAAGGTGTGGAGTTAATAAAAGTATTAGTGAGAGGGCAGAAGAGGGGTTGTTGAGGTGGTTTGGTCATTTAGAGAGAATGAATCAAAGTAGAATAACATGGAGAGCATTTAAATCGGTAGGAGAAGGAAGACGGGGTAGGGGTTGTCCTCGAAAAGGTTGGAAGGAAGGGGTAAGAGAGGTTTTATGGGCGAGGGGCTTGGACTTCCAGCAGGAGTGCATGAGCGTGTTCGATAGGAGTAAATGGAGACGAATGGTATTTGGGACCTGGCGATCTGTTGGAGTGTGAGCAAGGTAATATTTAGTGAAGGGAATCAGGGAAACCAGTTATTTTTATATAGCAGGACTTGAGTCCTGTGAAATGGGAAGTACAATGCCTGCATTCTGAAGGAGGGTTTCGGATATTAGCAGTTTGGAGGGATATGTTGTGTATCTTTATACGTACATGCTTCTAAGCTGTTGTGTTCTGAGCACCTCTGCAAAAACAGTGATTATGTGTGAGTGAGGTGAAAGTATTGAATGATGTTGAAAGTATCTTCTTTTGGGGATTTTCTTTCTTTTTGGTCACCCTGCCTCGGTGGGAGACGGCCGACTTGTTGGAAAAAAAAAAAAATCTTCAAGCACTGTATAGCACTTTGCCTGGAATTTTTGGGTTATCCTAGGTAATTTACACTATGTAATAACTGTACTTATGTGCACCTGTGAGAGACAGAGACAGAGATATAGACAGATACAGACAGAGACACAGCCAAAGTCAGTCAGCCAGCTAGCCAGCCAGCTGGCCAGCCTGCTGAATACGTATGACATTCTGGCAGGATGGCACTACCAGTGGTATCAGAAATGAAAGGATGTTGCACAAATATTGCACCTGGGTTATTATCGAGGTTTTTGATATTTCCTCGACCACTTGTGGCCACATCCATCTCAAAGCCACTTAACTCTAGGTCAACATCACTTTCCTCTTAAAAAGAGGAGTGTTAATATGACATGACATCAGTGAATCCCTGGTGTTTGCCACACTATTTGCTCTAGCTGGCGCTCAATTGACCTGGTGCTCCCACAAGGTACTAAGTGGTCCCAGATTTTTCTAATAATGTGCACACCGAGTGTTAAGATCCATTCTATACTGACCAGGCATCTCAGGCCAATCATGCCAATTTTGAATGAAAAATAAAACGTTGATCTACGTTCGGAGCGCTACGCATGTGAACATAGATCTACATTTGGACAGTTTAATGGTTAAACCACTCCAGAACGATTATTATTTTCATGATTATTATTATTATATTATTATTATTAGTATTTTATTATTTTTTTTTTTTTTCAACAAGTCGGCCGTCTCCCACCGAGGCAGGATTTTATTAGGATTTTATGCCATATGAGAACTTGGGTCATGGAAACAGCAGCACGGCATCTCAGCGACAAGTATCTCAGTCTGCTTTCTACAGCCACTGAGCACACTAGCTTTCACTGTCTCCAAGACTACATATTTGTACAAATTTGCACTTTATTGTGCATCCCATAGTACAAGATGTCGGAGAAAAGGAAGATCTTGACTTCACCTCA
This sequence comes from Cherax quadricarinatus, assembly GCF_026875155.1. Taxonomy (NCBI): domain Eukaryota; kingdom Metazoa; phylum Arthropoda; class Malacostraca; order Decapoda; family Parastacidae; genus Cherax; species Cherax quadricarinatus. Next base: position 32,527,434 of record NC_069435.1, on the reverse strand, counting down.
AGGAAGCGTCAAGAAACAAAGGAAGGCTCTTGATCTTGAGGTAAAAATGAAGATTATAAACGAGTATGAAGCTGGTTACAAAGTGCAAGGGATAGCCGATGACTTGAAGCTGGCACATTCTACAATTCCCACAATCTTGAATGATAAAGATAGAGTGAAAGAGGAAGTGAAAGCATCGACAGGATTTCCAGCCATAATAACTAGGCAGCGGAAGCATGATAAAGATGCCCAAATTAATAAAAACTGACATATATGGAGAGGTACTGGAGGGTGTGTGGGGCTATACAAGAGAGAGGGAGAAGGCGCCAGCAATGTCTCTCAGTAACTCATGCTTCACCATGATGTACAGACGTGTAAGCTCACAGCACTATAAAATATTGTATAATTATAATATTACTATCAATAAAGGTTATTAGGTACCATATAACATAAATAATGTAGAAGCATGATAAAGATGCTCAAATTAATAAAATATGACATTGTATAGAGAGGTACTGAAGGGTGGAGGGCCAGGAGGGATAAAAGAAAAAAAAAAAAGTGACCATAACCACAGTGGAAAACGTTACGCACCTGAAGGGTAGCTATAGAAAATCACTCTTACCCTTTGCAAAGACTGAAAAAAGTGCAATTTTCTCAAAAAAAAAAAAAATCTCAAGCAATCAGCTATGCACACGTTTCCTGGAATATCTCGGAAGTAAGCCTCTGACCTATTTCATGTTGCATTACAGTCAATAATAAACACACTGAAAGGAATTTCCCAGTAAACATAAAAGTGAATGTTTTAATTTTGGGTGGTGACACTTTTGAAGTGTAAGTAAGGGATGATTCCTCGATTAGCGATGAAATCGTTTACCAACGGGGTCTTAGGCCCCCAACTACGTCGTTAAGTGAGGAGAGGCTGTATATATAAGCAGAATAATGAAAGTGTCAGTTCAAGTTAAATGAGCTTCAGACTTTCTAAGACTCAAAACTTTCGTAACATTACCATCAAATATCAAGCTTTCCTTGACCTTTTCATTCCCAAGTTTTTCTTCGATGGCAGCCATATTTTTTGTTGATTTTGCTAACCTCCAAAGAAACTCTGCATTTTTTGTGTACTGAAAAGCATCATTAGTTATATCAGTCAACATTTTTCAAGAAATTTCTCAAAATATTTTGTATAAATAAAGGCATATGAAAAAAAATCCCTTAAAGCTTTATTCAAGACCCCAAATTAACACAAAATTAATTATGACAATCTGGTCTTTTATAATACAATACACCTATAGTGATGATTTTATTGTATAATTTTTTTTTTAGGCAACAGTATATTTTATTATTTTTTATTATCACACTGGCCGATTCCCACCAAGGCAGGGTGGCCCGAAAAAGAAAAACTTTCACCATCATTCACTCCATCACTGTCTTGCCAGAAGGGTGCTTTACACTACAGTTTTTAAACTGCAACATTAACACCCCTCCTTCAGAGTGCAGGCACTGTACTTCCCATCTCCAGGACTCAAGTCCGGCCTGCCGGTTTCCCTGAACCCCTTCATAAATGTTACTTTGCTCACACTCCAACAGCACGTCAAGTATTAAAAACCATTTGTCTCCATTCACTCCTATCAAACACGCTCACGCATGCCTGCTGGAAGTCCAAGCCCCTCGCACACAAAACCTCCTTTACCCCCTCCCTCCAACCTTTCCTGGGCCGACCCCTACCCCGCCTTCCTTCCACTACAGACTGATACACTCTTGAAGTTATTCTGTTTCACTCCATTCTCTCCACATGTCCGAGCCACCTCAACAACCCTTCCTCAGCCCTCTGGACAACAGTTTTGGTAATCCCGCACCTCCTCCTAACTTCCAAACTACGAATTCTGTGCATTATATTCACACCATACATTGCTCTCAGACATGACATCTCCACTGCCTCCAGCCTTCTCCTCGCTGCAACATTCATCACCCATGCTTCACACCCATATAAGAGCGTTGGTAAAACTATACTCTCATACATTCCCCTCTTTGCCTCCAAGGACAAAGTTCTTTGTCTCCACAGACTCCTAAGCGCACCACTCACCCTTTTCCCCTCATCAATTCTATGATTCACCTCATCTTTCACAGACCCATCCGCTGACACGTCCACTCCCAAATATCTGAATACATTCACCTCCTCCATACTCTCTCCCTCCAATCTGATATCCAATCTTTCATCAGCTAATCTTTTTGTTATCCTCATAACCTTACTCTTTCCTGTATTCACTTTCAATTTTCTTCTTTTGCACACCCTACCAAATTCATCCACCAATCTCTGCAACTTCTCTTCAGAATCTCCCAAGAGCACAGTGTCATCAGCAAAGAGCAACTGTGACAACTCCCACTTTATGTGTGATTCTTTATCTTTTAACTCCATGCCTCTTGCAACAGTATAGTGCTGTTTAAATGTTCTACTCTGAAGGGAGTCAGAGTGTACCACCTTTTAGTCTTTCCTGGGAAACATGCTCCATTTTATTTTATACTGTATTTCCAAGGAACCCAGCCCCTACCTCTGTACCCTAAAATTACACAATCCACAGTACTTGAAGATGAGCGAAAAGTGAAAACACTATTGCTGCATAAAAAGATATTTTTTTTTCCAACAAGCTAGCTATCTCCTACCATGGTAGGGTGACCCAAAAAATGAAAAACACTTTCAACATCACTAACTCCATCACTGTCTTGCCACAGGGGTGCTGATAATACAGTTTTTCAAAACTGCAAATATCCCTACCCCTCCTTCAGAGTGCAGGTATTGTACTTCCCACATCCACAACTCAAGTCCAGCTAACCAGTTTCCCTGAATTCCTTCATAAATGTTACCATGCTCATGCGCCAACAGCATGTCAAGTTATAAAAACCCTTTGCCTCCACTCACCCCTAACATGCTCACATATGCTTCCTGGATGTCTAAGCCCCTCACACACAAAACCTACTTTATCCCCACCTCTAACCTTTCCTAGGACAACCCCTACCTCGCATTCCCTTCGCTACAGATTTATATGCCCTCTAAGTCATTCTATTTTGTTCCATCCTCTCTTAAATGTACACAAGAACTAAATAAGCTATACAATATGAAAAAAATCACTATTTCACTACAAGAAGGTAAATTTGCAAACAAATAGAAAAAGACACATTATGCTAAAAAAAAAAAAACACATAGTAACAGGTATCCCTTAAAATTTTAGATCCATTTTGCTGACAAATGTTACAGAAATACAGGTCCACATTCCTTTATCCAAAATTCTGAAATTCGAAAAGTTCCAAAAACCGAAGCTTTTCCGTGGAGCGAGGAGCCGTCAGTCATCTCTGTGGTGGGTCGTGCTGCCACATGGTGGCGTTGAGAAACATTCTGAAATTCAAAAAAGTCTGAAATTCCAAACAATACAGGCCCCAAGGGTTTCAGATAAAGGGATGTGCACCTGTATTAAAAATACCAGTGGATAAAACATTAGGAGCAAAAGACAAATAACCCACACATAAAAGAGAGGAGGTTGGGACAACATTTCAGTCCGACTTGGACCATTTACAAAGTCACACTGTGACTCTGTGAATGGTCCAAGTCAGACTAAGACATCATCATAAGTTCCTCTTTCCTACATGCGGGTTATATGTGTATTGTTCCAGTCATGGCATTATGCTTTTTGTTCCTTATTACAAGCAAAAACTTAACTATGGTAACAAACAAATCAGTTTTTGATTTGCAAATTTCTGTTTGTGGGATCTATTACCAGTAAGCTATTATGACAGTCCCAAAAAAGTGTTCAAGAGAGAAATAAATGGGAAGATCATGCTTATCTAACAATATAATAATCTTAATTTCTACAAGTACATGCACAACATTTACAGACCTGGCTGACATCAACAACATACTACAGTGGAACTCTGGATTTCATACTTAATCCATTCCAGAAGGTCGGTCTAAATCCAAAATGTACAAAAACTGAAGTAATATATCACATAAGAAATAATGTAAATATTATTAATCCGTTCCAGACACCCAAAAATGTTAACAAAAAATACATTTTTTAAAGAATAACTATAGTTTTATATACAGAAAAAAATGAGAAATAAATATAAAGCACTAATGAAATGGATAAATGAACATTTAACTCACTATTACATACCTTTATTGAAGACTTGTAGGTGTATGGAAGAAGGCGAGGAGGGGAGAAAGAGGAGAGCTTATTGTTGGGAAGGGGAATGTCCCTCCATAAAGACTTCAGGTATCAAAGCCCTATCCGGAGTTACTTCCCTTCTTTGTCTTTTACTGGCACTGGACCCCTGTCGCACTAAAAATCTGTCCAGAGAGCTCTGTTTCTGGTGTCTCTCCAGATTTGCCTAAAATGGGACAAATTATTATCACTGAACATATTGCAGATGCAGCTTGTATCAGCTTGTTCAGGGTGATATTTTTTTACAAAAGTGTGGAACTCATTCCACTTTGCACACATGTTCTTAACCCTTTGACTGTCGCAACCCCCAATCCTAGAGTGTCTCTCAGTGTCACAAAATATTTGAAAAAAAAAAAAAAAAAATAAAAAATCTTATGAAATGATAGAGAATCTTTTCCCAATGCTAATGACACCAAAAGTATGACATTTGACGGAAAACTTATGGAATTACGCTCTTGCAAAGTTAGCAATCTCAGCGATATTTATGAATCAGCAATTTCGCCCAATTTGAGCCCTATTTTCGGCCAATTCCATTGTTCCAGTCGACCAAACTCATAGCTATTTCTTTAGAACTCCATTTGTTCTATCGACTGAGTACAAGAAACCGCTCCTTTACCAATTTCAACTACCCAATACAATGGTCAGAAATTGGCAATTTGGCCAATTTCACACAAATTAAAAAATGTGCCAATTTCAAAACAGGTTCCAGAATGAACAATGCAGACATGTGGGTCTACCAGCTTTCTCCCCCTTGATTTGAAGCCGCTACAATTTTTGAGTATATATACGTCAAACACATTGGCTCGTAGGACGTACAGTGGACCCCCGCATACCGTTGGCATCACATAACGTTAAATCCGCATACCGCTACATTTTATCGCCAAGATTTTGCCTCGCATACCGCTAAAAAACCCGCTCAACGCTGTTCATCTGAGACGCGTCTAATGTGTGCCCTTAGCCAGCCTCACATGTTCCGCCGTGGCATTGTTTACCAGCCAGCCTCCGCGGTAACATCCAAGCATACAATCGGAACATTTCGTATTATTACAGTGTTTCTGGTGATTTTATCTGCAAAATAAGTGACCATGGGCCCCAAGAAAGCTTCTAGTGCCAACCCTACAGGAATAAGGGTGAGAATTACTATAGAGATGAAGAAAGAGATCATTGATAAGTATGAAAGTGGAGTGCATGTCTCCGAGCTGGCCAGGTTGTATAGTAAACCCCAATCAACCATCGCTACTATTGTGGGCAACAAAAAGGCAATCAAGGAAGCTGTTCTTGCCAAAGGTTTAACTGTGTTTTCGAAACAGATATCGCAAGTGATGGAAGATGTTGAGAGACTGTTATTGGTGTGGATAAATGAGAAACAGATAGCAGGAGATAGCATCTCTCAAGTGATCATAAGTGAAAAGGCTAGGAAGTTGCATGAGGATTTAATTAAAAAAATGCCTGCAACTAGTGATGATGTGAGTGAATTTAAGGCCAGCAAAGGTTGGTTTGAGAGATTTAAGAGGCGTAGTGGCATACATAGTGTGATAAGGCATGGTGAGGCTGCCAGTTTCGGACCACAAAGCAGCTGAAAAATATGTGCAGGAATTCAAGGAGTACATAGAAACTGAAGGACTGAAACCTGAACAAGTGCTTAATTGTGATGAAACAGGCCTGTTTTGGAAGAAAATGCCAAGCAGGACCTACATTACTCAGGAGGAAAAGGCACTCCCAGGACATAAGCCTATGAAAGACAGGCTTACTCTGTTGATGTGTTCCAATGCTACTGGTGATTGCAAAGTGAAGCCTTTATTAGTGTATCACTCGGAAACTCCCAGACCGTTCAGGCAAAAGAATGTCCTCAAGGAAAATTTGTGTGTGCTGTGGAGGCAAACAGTAAGGCATGGGTCACTAGGGACTTTTTCTATGACTGGTTACACCATGCATTTGCCCCCAATGTGAAAGATTACCTAACTGAAAAGAAATTAGAACTTAAGTGCCTCCTGGTATTAGACAATGCCCCTGGTCATCCTACAGACGTGGCAGAGCGACTTTATGGGGACATGAAATTCATTAACATCAAGTTTTTGCCTCCTAATACCACTCCTCTCCTGCAGCCCATGGACCAGCAGGTTATTGCAAACTTCAAAAAACTGTACACAAAAGCTCTGTTTGAAAGGTGCTTTGTAGTGACCTCAGAAACTCAACTGACTCTAAGAGAGTTTTGGAGAGATCACTTTAATATCCTCAATTGTGTAAACCTTATAGGTAAGGCTTGGGAGGGAGTGATTAAGAGGACCTTGAACTCTGCTTGGAAGAAACTGTGGCCAGAATGTGTAGACCAAAGGGATTTTGAAGGGTTTCAGGCTAACCCTGAGAATCCTATGCCAGTTGAGGAATCCATTATGGCATTGGGAAAGTCCTTGGGGTTGGAGGTTAGTGGGGATGATGTGGAAGAGTTGGTGGAGGAGGACAATGAAGAACTAACCACTGATGAGCTGATAGATCAGCTTCAACAGCAAGAGGCCAGACCTGAGGAAACTGGTTCGAAGGAGGGGAGAGAGAAAGTGAAGAAATTGCCTACTACAAAGATTAAGGAAATCTGTGCAAAGTGGCTTGAAGTGCAAACCTTCATGGATGAAAATCACCCTCACACAGCTATTGCAAGCCGTGCTGGTGACTATTACACTGACAATGTTGTGAAACACTTTAGGGAAGTCATAAAGGAACGAGAGGTACAGGCCACTATGGACAGATATGTTGTGCGACAAAACTCCAGTGACTCTGAAGCTGGTCCTAGTGGCATTAAAAGAAGAAGGGAAGTAACCCCAGAAAAGGACTTGACACCTCAAGTCTTAATGGAAGGGGATTCCCCTTCTAAACACTAACACTCTCTCCTCCTCCCATCCCATCAATCATCACCAGATCTTCAATAAAAGTAAGTGTCATGTAATTTTGCATGCCTTTTTCAGTTTGTGTATTAAAATTAATATTTCATGTGGTAAAAATTTTTTTTTTCATACTTTGGGGTGTCTTGCACGGATTAATTTGATTTCCATTATTTCTTATGGGGAAAATTCATTCGCATAACGATAATTTCGCATAACAATGAGCTCTCTTGCACAGATTAATATCGCTATGCGGGGGTCCACTGTATATATATAAACGAAACAGTCAAAGGGTTAATCAGTGAAGAAAGCACCTTCTCCCCTCTCTCTTCCTCCTCCTCTGAAGCAATTTCCTCAGCTGCAGTCTGTTGCTGTTCGAGTTGAAGGTCTTGCAGCTCTTCAGTGGTTAGCCCTTCCCTGTGGTCCTCCACCAATTCTTCCACATCCTGGCCACTCACCTCCAACCCCATGGACATAACCAAAGACACAATAGATTCCACAACAGGCGTAGGGTCATCAGGGTCAGCCTCAAAACCTTCAAAATCATTGTCGAGGACACGTTCTGGCCACAATTTTCTCCAAGCAGAGTTCAAAGTCCTGGAAGTCACTCCCTGCCAAGTCTTACCTATAAGTCTTATGTAATGGAGGATATTGAAGTGATTCCTCCAGAACTCTCTTACAGTCAATTTAGTGTCCGAGGTCACTTCAAAGCACCTTTGAAACATTGCTTTCATGTAGAGTTTTTTGAAATTAGAAATGACCTGCTGGTCCTTAGGCTGGATGAAAGGAGTAGTGTTAGGAGGCAAGAACTTCACTGTTATAAAACTGAAGTTCCTAAACAATTGGTCTGAAGGACGAGCAGGAGCACTGTCCAGTACCAGGAGGCACTTGAGTGGCAATTTATTTTCCAGGAGGTATTTCTTCACACTTGGGCCAAATGCTTCATGGATCCAATCAATGAAAATTTGCTTCATGACCCATACCTTATTATTAGCTTTTCACATCACACACAATTTACTCTTGATGACATTTTTTTTCTTTCACACTTGGGGATTTTCAGAGTGATACACCAGAGTGAAATCCCCACTAGCATTACCACAGAACAAGAGTTAGCCTATCCTTCATAGGCTTGTCCTGGTAGTGCCTTTTCCTCCTGCGTGATGTAGGTCCTCTTTGGCATTTTCTTCCAAAAGAGACCTGTTTCATCACAACTGAACACTTGCTGGGGGATGAATCCTTCAGCCTCTACGTACTCCTTGAATTCATCAACGAGTTATTTGGCCGCACGTTTGTGTGATCTTGCAGCTTCACCATGCCATACAACACTGTGTACGCCACTACGCTTCTTGAAACTGTTGAACCAGTCTCTGCTGGCCTTAAATTCACTAACAGCAGCACTCATTCCAGGCATTTTCTTTATGAGATCCGCATGCAACTGCCTTGCCTTTTCGCAAATGGTCGGCTGCACAATGCTATCTCCCGCTAACTTTTTTTCGTTGATCCTCGCCAAAATACAACTTCTCCACATCTTCGATTGTTTGTGATCTCTTTTTCGCAACTTTAGCTTCCTTGATTTCTACTTTCTTAGCCAGGATGGAACAGTTTGTTGATTTCAACTTCCCATACATCCTGGCAAGTTCAGCCAAACATATGCCACCTTCATACTTTTCTACAATCTCTTTCTTGAATTCTATCATGTTTCTCACCTTCTTTACCAAAGGACTGGCACTAGGAACTTTCTTTGGGCCCATGGTAATGGTCACTCGACCAGTGACAGAGCCAGACTGAGACACTTGTACACATGAGTGGTGGCTTCCCGGGTGGGCAGACTCGTTTGATATGTACGATTTCCGGGCGGAGGTACGAAATCCGGAAGCTGAAGACTCAGATGAATTACAGGGATGTTAGGAAGTATTTCTTCAGTCACAGAGTTGTCAGGAAGTGGAATAGTCTGGGAAGTGATGTAGTGGAGGCAGGATCCATACATAGCTTTAAGAAAAGGTATGATAAAGCTTGTGGAGCAGGAAGAGTGACTGAGTAGTGGCCAGTGAAGAGGCAGGGCCAGGAGCTGTGACTCGACCCCTGCAACCACAACTAGGTAAGAGTTAGCTAGATACCTCAAAGGCAATGGGGCCAGATAACATCTCTCCATGGGTCCTGAGAGAGGGAGCAGAGGCGCTATGTGTACCCCTAATAACAATATTCAATACATCTATCGAAACAGGGAGACTGCCTGAGGCATGGAAGACAGCAAATGTAGTCCCAATCTTTAAAAAAGGAGACAGACATGAAGCACTAAACTACAGACCAGTGTCACTGACAAGAGTGCCGCATGC
>NC_069435.1:32505532-32515532 GCF_026875155.1 Cherax quadricarinatus | reverse complement strand
CCCTCCTTCTCCTCCTCCTCCTTCCCTCCTCCTCCTTCTCCTCTCCTCCTTCTCCTCCTTTCCCCCTTTTCCTCCTCCCCCTTCTCCTCCTCCTCCTTCTCCTCCTCCTCCTTCTCCTCCTCCTCCTTCTCCTCCTCCTCCTTCTCCTCCTCCTCCTTCTCCTCCTCCTTGTCTTGTGTACAAGTGTGTGGCTTATAATTGTTTTGAGTCAGAAGTCGGCAGCTGTCAAAGTGACATATTGTCTCATTAGTCACTCCCCCTACCACCTGTCAAAACAATGGGGTCGGATGCTGCTTCCCCTCCTCCATTCTATCTAATTATCTTTCTCCCTCATTCTATATCTTTCAATCTGTCTCTCTTTCTATCTGTCTGCCTATCTCTGTCTCACAGGTACACATAAATACAAGTATACATAGTGTAAATTACCTAGGATAACCCAAGAAATCCAGACAAAGTGCTATACTCTGCTTGAAGATGTGAGTAAAAGTGATGACACAGTCTTGTGGCTCTCTCTGAGACAGAGAGCTAGATGGACAGACAGGGAGCTTGACAGACAGACAAATAGACAGACAGAAATGTTTGTGTACCAGCAAAAACAAAGGGAGGGCGATGGTCATGTAATATTACCCTCCTTTACGCTCATCAAAGTCAGCTCTTATCAGATGTTATCTCCCCTTATCTTGTCACTGTCATGGGGTGGACTTTTTTTTTCTTGCTTCAAGGGAACAATATTATTACATCTTCTTCTTCCTCCTCCTCCTCCTCCTCCTCCTCCTCTTCTCCTCCTCCTCCTCTTCTCCTCCTCCTCCTCCTCCTCCTCCTCTTCCTTCCCTCCTCCTCCTCCTCCTCCTCCTCCTCCTCTTCCTCCCCTCCTCCTCCTCCATTGCTTTTGGTCTCAAACTCCTCCAAATCATGAAATTGATCTTCATTGACACTTCCATCTGTGTTAGAGCATCACTTGGAAAGAGAAGAGTCCCAGATTTGCTGGGGAATCACATATTTCTTACCGCTAGACATGCTGAAAAAGGACAACTGAAATGGCATTCCCACAATGCACCACTGGCTCCCCGATTTTTTTTATATGGTGCACACTGACCATGGAGACCCATTCTCTCACATGTGGGCCTACCAGCTTTCTCCTGCTTGATTTGAAGCTGCTAGAATTTATGCGTATAAATACGTCAGAAACATTGGCTCGTAAGACGTATTTATACGTCGGAAACAGTCAAAGGGTTAATAATCTTTCTGGCCTGCTAGTGTGCTGGCATATAATCTAGTGATACCAGTGAATAGCAGAATACAGTGTTGTAGTAGCAACTAACCAGTATTATAATGGTGCTTAGTGGAGTGGAGTGACTTTCATTAGTTTCTTTCTTCTTGAAGTACCAGACGTATACTATGAATTTCATATAACCTGTAGTTACCAGCGGTCGCAATATACACAACGAGAAGCAATTATTACTACAGAAAAAGTGTCCTTCCTCCAAAATTTCCACCAATCAACTATAGTGATAATATAGCATTTATTGTGGTGGAGACGAAAAAAAAAAAAAAAAAAGTAGAAAAGCTAGATACAGCGATTGATAAACAAGGGTTGAGGCTCGACCGTTCATCACTGTAGGAGCTGCCAGAAATCACCGGCTCTTCAACACGCAAGTTATACTTTTGTATCAATCAAATCACATATTACTCGGGTAGATAATTTCAAGTAGATCCTTCATGTGTTAGCCCAAATCACCGACTAGTAAGTTTTAAATAAGTGACCCACTGATCAGATCAGATTGACTGGTCCAAACCCTCGACTGGTCCGAACCCTTGATGGTCCGAACCCTTGACTGGTTTCAAACGGATTCGTTGGACAATAAAGCAGACTGTAAACGGATGGGGTTGTAGGCGCCCTTATCAAACACAATAAATATAAATCAGGAACGTACACGGTAAGCTGTCCAATTAGTTAGAAATAGAAATACAAATAGCTAGAGCTTCATTTAAGGAGGTTATTAATAGAGTATTCAAGAGGTTGCTAGTACAATTACAGTAAATCAACCACTCAAATCATTATGAAGCTCTGTATAGTCTGCAGTCAATCAAACAAACGGGCTTCCACATGGATAAATTGTCATTTTTGTGGAAATTGGTGTCACGCCCCTTGTGCAGATATCCAAGAACTAGCTACAAGCAGTATTAAAACAGGGAAGTGTTTTTGGGTATGCCCAAATGAGGAAAATCTGTGGACTAAAATCACAAGGGTATTAAAAGAGGATAACATCAAAGCTGCTTTCATAGACAACCTGGAAGCTTTCTACAACAGATGGGAACATAAAAAGTCTGGCTGAATGGTACTGCCCTTGATACTGGCCATGTAGTCAGAAACTGTAAGGCTGGAGGTGATGTCCTAGTAGTCAGTAAATGTGGGGCTAATAGTGCTGTCCTGGGAGACAGTAACGGTGAAGCTGGAGGTGCTGTCCTGGGAGACAGTAATGGTGAAGCTGGAGGTGCTGTCCTGGGAGACAGTAATGGTGAAGCTGGAGGTGCTGTCCTGGGAGACAGTAATGGTGAAGCTGGAGATTTTGTCCAGGTAGTCGGGAATTATACGCAGGAAGGAATACATATAAATGACCTCATAGGGGACAGGAGCCGTAGTGGGGAAACAAGTGTAGTCAAAGATAAGATAAAACCAATATTGCAAACTAGAAATACCACAGGAAATAGCAAACAAGAGGACTCCACTAGCTATAGTGAGGATATATTACCAAAAACAACTGGTGGGAGCTCCATTGTTGGTGCTAGGGAGGATAGGAATAAGACAGGGAAACATGCACCAACAGGGAATACAGTCACAGAAACCCAAGGCAAACGGAAACCAAGCCTGTGCACATACTATGCACTTGGTATCTGCAGACATGGGAAATCTGGAAAAACAGACAGGACGTGCAACTATGACCACCCTAGAAAATGCCATGCCCATATGACAACAGGAAAATGCAAACTCCCTTCCTTTAAGCTTTTTCACCCTGAAATGTGTACCTCTTCAGTACAGAAAAGACTGTGCTATAATTTAAATTGCCAGGCACACCATCTGAAGGGTACAAAAAGATACAAAACATCCAGGCCATGGGAAAACCTGGGTAGCCACAGCCACTCAAGAGGGAGAGGTTTTTTTAGTGCCAGGAAGGAAAAAAAACTGGCAGGAAATGGCAGAAATCGTACACCAAATCCAGTCATTCCTGGAGTGGAACCACAGTCGATGGCCTCCACTCCAAACCAACAGATACAGATACTAATGCCGGAAAAAAAATCCCCCCCCCCAGTACCAACAATACCACCAGTCCGATGACATTCTTCTTTGCAAATATACAGGGTCTAAAGCCAGCAACAGACAACAAAATACCTTTCATCCGTGGACTGCTTGCAGAGGCAAAGGCAATGTTCGCGGCTTTCACTGAGACCCACATAAAGGATCACTTGGACAACGAAATATGGATCCCAGGTTACAACCTATACAGATGTGACAGAGAGTGAACAGGCAAAAGGGGGGGGTTGGCCTGTACATTGCAGAGTCACTTGTTTGCACAGAACTGCTAAATGCCTCAAATGATGTAGTGGAAGTTTTAGCAGTAAAGGTCGAGAACCAAAACCTAGTCATTGTGGTAGTCTACAAGCCTCCGGATGCAACATCCCAGCAATTCCAAGAACAGCTGTTAAAAATTGACCACTGTCTGGAAAATCTTCCAGCTCCTGCACCCAACATCTTGCTCCTGGGGGATTTCAACTTAAGGCACCTAAAATGGAGGAATATAGCAAATAATATTGTTGCAGTAATAACACCAGGAGGCAGCTCTGATGAAAACTCACACTCACACGAGCTTTTAAATCTCTGCACAAAATTCAATTTAAACCAGCAAATAATAGAGCCTACTAGACTGGAGAATACACTAGACCTCATCTTCACTAACAATGATGATCTGATAAGAAATGTCATCATATCAAAACAATATACTCAGATCACAACATAATTGAGGTTCAGACATGTATGCGTGAGCCCCAGACCGACATAATGAGACTAGTCACGAGGGAGCATTCACCAAATTCAACTTCAATAACAAAAACATAAAGTGGGACCAAGTAAACCAAGTCCTAACCGATATAAGCTGGGAAGATATACTAAGCAACACAGACCCCAACGTATGCCTAGAACAGATTAACTTGGTGGCACTCGATGTATGCACAAGGCTTATTCCTCTAAGAAAAAGGAGGAGTAGATGTAAAATAGAAAGAGACAGGCGCTCCCTTTACAGGCGACGGAAAAGAATAACAGAGCGGCTAAAAGAGGTCAATATATCTGAAATGCGTAGGGAGACACTGTCAGAGAAATAGCAAGCGTCGAACTCAAGCTAAAGGAATCTTATAGGAGTCAGGAATCGCGGGAAGAACTAAAAGCCATAAATGAAATCGAAAGAAAAACCCCAAAAGGGAATTTCTTCTCCAAATCCCAAAACAAAGTCGAGAACAACTTTCCCAGTGGGGGCCCCCCTACTTAAAAGATGGGTCCTACACAAAGACAGAAAGGAAAATGAGGAGCTACTCAAGTCCCAATATGACTGGGTTTTTTTTCCCAACCCGGGCTAACCAGACTGAGAGTCGAAAAACCCAAAAGATTTTTTTATGAAAAGGGGACCCCAAAATTTTTTTTTTTTTTTTTTTTTGGGTTAAAACAAAAGCCTACCGATGTTATCCTGACCCCCAAATGACTTCAAAACGGGCCCGATAAAGGGAATTTCCCATGCACTTCCCCCCAGGGCCAGACTAGGGAAAACCCGTTTTTCATAAAGAACGGCCCCAAGAAGCCCCAATCACGACCCTTTTTTCCATCCTTTGGAAAAGGGGCAGGGCACGGGGGTCGCCCCACATTTTCTAAAAAAAAACGGGACATGGGCCCCACCCCCAAAAAGGGGGGCGAAAAGAAAACAGCAAAGAACTACAGCCCGATAGAAATTAACATCCCATATCAAAAAACCCTTTAAAAGGGTCCAAAGAAAGCAAAAACCCCAAACCCATCTAAAACCCATCAGTTACACAACCCAGGGAAAAACAGGGTTTTTTAAAACGGGTCGCCCCTTCTGTTCTAAAACTTTTGGGGGAAATCACTCGACAAGGTCCAAAAGCACTAGAAAAAAAAAAGGAATGCAGATGTAAATATACAGACTTTGCAAAACCTTCGACAAGTGTGCCCATGGCTTAATAGCGCAAAAATGCGTGCTAAAGGAATAAAAAAAACCCGGTCGATGGATTTAAATTTTCCTCACTAACAGAACACAGAGAGTAGCCCGTCAACAGAGTAAAGTCCGGGGCCCCTACGGGGGGAAAAGCTCTGTTCCAAAAGGGGCAAAGTACTCGCTCCCATCTTTTTCCTTTATCCTCATACCCGCCATAGACAAGGATGTCGGGCCCAGCCCCGTGTTTTCCCTTTTGCAAAATGACACCCGAATCTGCATGACAGTGTCTTCCATTGCAGAAAACGGGAAAGGTTTTCCCAGGGGGACATAAAACCGAATCTTTCAGTGGGCTGCAGAAAACAATATAAAGTTCAACAAATGGGGAAATTTCAATTCCTAAGTATGGTAAACAGGGGAAAATTTAAAATTTTCATCAAGTACAAAACAAATTCGGGCCCAACAAAATAGAGCAAAAACCCCAACCCGCAAAGCCCGGGGAGTGATCAGTCGGGGGATCTCACCTTAAAGGGACCAAAACATTGTATAAATGCATCTGCTAAAAAAAAGCCCAGGGGGATAATGAAAAACTTAAAAACTAGGGGAGGCCACGCCCATGATGGGCACCCCTTCAGGTCACTTGTTTTTACCCAGGCTGGAATATTTCTGCACACTAACAGCACCTTTCAAAGGGAGGTGGAAAAATTGGGTGACCTAGGGAAAAATTTCGAAACCTTCACGCGGCTAACGGAGATTTAAAAACCTCAATTACTGGGAGCGCTTGAGGTTTTTTTTTCCCGAACCCGTTTTTCCCCGGAAAACAGGCAGGAGAGATACATATTATATAACCCGGGGAAAAACATAGAGGGACTATTCCGAACTTTCACACGAAAATCCCCCTCACTAAAGAAAGCAAAAGGGTTGGCAGGGCGAAAGCAAAATCCCCCCAATTTAAAAGCAGGGGGGGACAAACCCCTTAAGAGGGCCCTACAATAAGTGTCAGGGGCCCCCAGATGTTTAATGCCCCCCAGCAAACATTTAAAGGGGGGTTACCCAAAAAGACCCCTGGCGTCCCTTTAAGTAGCACTGGACAAGCACCAAAGTCGGTTTTTCCCGACCAGCCGGGGTTGGCTCGTACGTTGGTTTGGTGCAGCCAGCAGAAACAGCCCGGTTTTATCAGGCTTATCCACCAGGGGGCCCGGTCACAGACCGGGGCCCCGGGGGCGTGACCCCCCGGAACTCTCTCCAGGTAAAAAATCCAAGGGAAAGCAAAGTTTATGGGGAAGATTATAGGAGAAGAGTTTGGGGGGAAAACCTAGAAAGGAAAGATCTCATCAACGCAGCCAAAATGGTTTTTAGGGAAGGGAAAATCCTGTTTCACAAACCTACTGGAGTTCTATTTACATGGTGACAGCAGTAAGACAAGAGAGAGAGGGGTGGGTGGATTGCATTTTCTTGGACGCAAGAAGGCTTTTGACACAGTTCCAAACACAAGAGATTAGTGCAAAAACTGGAGGACCAAGCAGGAATAACAGGGAAGGCACTACAATGGATCGGGGAATATTTGCCCAGGAAGACAGCAGCGAGTCATGGTACGTTGGCGAGGTGTCAGAGTGGGCACCTGTGACCAGCGGGGTCCCACATGGGTCAGTCCTAGACCAGTGCTTTTTTCTGGTTTTTTGTGAACGACATGACAAAGGAATAGACTCCGAGGCGTCCCTGTTTGCAGATGACGTGAAGTTGATGAGAAGAATTCATTCGATCGAAGACCAGGCAGAACTACAAAGGGATCTGGACAGGCTGCAGACCTGGTCCAGCAATTGGCTCCTGGAGTTCAATCCCACCAAGTGCAAAGTCATAAAAAATTTGGGGAAAGGGGCAAAGAAGACCGCAGACGGAGTACAGTCTAGGGGGCCAGAGACTACAAACCTCACTCAAGGAAAAAGATCTTGGGGTGAATATAACACTAGGCACATCTCCTGAAGCGCACATCAACCAAATAATGGCTGCTGCATATGGGCGCCTAGCAAACCTCTGAACAGCATTCCGACATCTTAATAAGGAATCATTCAGGACCCTGTACACCATGTACGTTAGACCCATATTGGAGTATGCGGCACCAGTTTGGAACCCACACCTAGCCAAGCACGTAAAGAAACTAGAGAAAGTGCAAAGGTTTGCAACAAGACTAGTCCCAGAGCTAAGAGGTATGTCCTACGAGGACAGGTTAAGGGAAATCAACCTGACGACACTGGAGGACAGGAGAGATAGGGGGGACATGATAACAACATACAAAACACTGAGAGGAATTGACAAGGTGGACAAAGACAGGATGTTCCAGAGATTGGACACAGTAACAAGGGGACACAGTTGGAAGTTGAACACACAGATGAATCACAGGGATGTTAGGAAGTATTTCTTCAGCCACAGAGTAGTCAGGAAGTGGAATAGTTTGGGAAGCGAAGTAGTGGAGGCAGGATCCATACATAGCTTTAAGCAGAGGTATGATAAAGCTCATGGTACAGGGAGAGTGACCTAGTAGCGACCAGTTAAGAGGCGGGGCCAGGAGCTTGGACTCGACCCCTGCAACCTCAACTAGGTGAGTACAACTGGGTGAGTACACACACACACAAACACACACACACACACACACAACACACACACAACACACACACACCAAAACACACACCACACACACACACAGACTAGATGAGCTGGAAAGGAAGATGGAAGAGAGGTTAGCAGCAAAAGGGTGGAAGCAACAGGCCACAGCAGCAGAAATAAAGATAGAGAGATTAGAAGAGAGCTGAGACATCTGAAACAGCACAGAGACAAAGATATTACAGAAGTAGCATCGGCAATGGCTACATCGAACACAGACAACAGGTCCGAAGGAAGCAGGGAAAAACTAAACTGTATGCAGAGGTCCTGTCAAACCCACATGGGCCAAAACAAAGACAGGGAGCACTCTGGGACAGAAAGAGAGGTTGGAAGACATTGAAGGAACTAGGACATGTGCAAGGACCTTACCAGATACCTGGGGGGGCCAGGAGCAGGTGAGCAGGAAGGATTAAACCAAGAAGCATAGGGGCCATAACTAGGGAAGGACTGAAGGAAGGAACACTCCACGGAAGGAACTAAAACACATCAGAGGATGCAAGGGGAGTCACAGTGGGAGGTGGAAAGGGAGAGATCCGTGTTTGTCGATGGCTAGACGAAGCTAAAGGGGAAACTTATGAGAAAGAAAAGCGGGAGGAGAAAAAAGCGATTGAAGACATCATGAAGGTGATAGGCGAGGGGGACATGACCCAGGTGGAAAAATTTTTGGAGAATTGGGGGGTTCACAAAGAAAAGGAATCGCCTCTCAAAGTAATTTTCAAGGCAGAATCAACCCGAACCATGATCCTGCAGGAGAAAGCACGGCTGAGAGGCAAGCAGGAGTTCGGAGTGTGTACCTCGACCGAGACAGAAACACAGGACGAAAGGAAGACAATGAAAGAGAGAGTTCAAAAACGAAAGGAGAAAATGGGAGGAAATGAAAAAGGAGAGCAGAATAACCCAGGGTCAAATGGAAGGACAAGCGCACCCCCAGAAACACCTGCAGAAGGACTCAGCCACGACACCCCCAAGGCAACTGAACAATCCAAACCAACCATCACACACCGATCCCTCTGTTTTCCCCCCCCCGCACCACAGTTACAGTATTAGAACAGAAGTTGAAGGTTTGGTACACAAATCAGATGGATTAACGAATAAACATGAGGAATGGGAAGAAAGAATCAATGAGAAGTCCCCAGACATCCCTAGCAGTTACAGAAACAAAACTCATGGAGACAATAACAGATGCAATCTTCCCCCCAGGATACCAGATCATGAGGAAAGATAGAAGGGGCAGGGGGGAGGTGGGGTTTTCTCTGCTCGTAAAAAACAGATGGAAATTCGAGAAAATGGAAGGAATAGATGAGACGGGAGAAAGAGACTACATAGCAGGTACACTTCAGTCTGGGGAACACAAAGTGGTCATTGCAGTGATGTATAATCCACCACAGGAACTGCAGGAGGCCAAGAGAGGAATATGAAGAGAGCAACAGAGCAATGGTGGACACACCCTTGCTGAGGTGGCAAGAAGAGCTCACCCAGCAGAGCAAAGTTGCTGGTTATGGGGGATTTCAACCACAGGGAGATTGACGGAAAACCTGGAGCCACATGGGGGTCCCGAAACATGGATAGCCAGGATGTTGGACGTGGTGCTGGAAAACCCCATGCACCAACATTTAAGGACAACTACCAGAGTGAGAGGGGAGGATGAACCAGCAAGATTGGACCTTGTGTTCACCCTGGGCAGCTCAGACATTTAGGGCATCAGTATGGGGAGTCCCCAGGAGCTAGCGACCACATGGGTTTTGTGCTTTGAATAAAATAGTAAGCTGCAAGTGGAAGAATAACAGGAGTAGAATGGAAAAGCCCCGACTATAAAAGAGGGAAATACATAGGGTTGAAGAACTTCCTGCGGAGGTCCAGTGGGACAGAGAACTGGCAGGAAAGCTAGTAAAAGAAATGATGGAATATGTAGCAACAAAATGCAAGGAAAGGGAGTGGAAAGGTTCATTCCCAAGGGCAACAGTAACAACGGGAAGACCAGAAAAAAGCCCCTGGTTTACCCGACGGTGTAAGGAGGCAAAAACAAAGTGGGAAAGAGAATGGAAAAAGTACAGAAGGCAGAGAACACACGAAAATAGGAGATCAGTCGCAAGCCAGGAATGAGTAAAGCAAAAGGTAAGGAGGGA
>NC_069435.1:32488032-32498032 GCF_026875155.1 Cherax quadricarinatus | reverse complement strand
ATAAAACAAATTATGCATTCTAAAATATGCTCATAAAACCTGCAATTTATTTTGTATTTTAGATGAAGAAATAAATAATTACTTACTTTTAGTTCCTCACATTTAAGCAAGTTAAATGCTTGTCTTTGTTCATCTCCTGTTCCATCACTAAGCATATCCACCTGCTCAAAAAGATGGAAAATATGACTCTTCTCAACACTCAAAGATGCCAGTTGCCCATTTTCACTGCTGCCATCTCCATAAGTGATTGTTTCTTTGCTGCAAAATATTATAATTGTAAACTATAAGCATTTTCAAACAATGTAACTTATTTCCATGTTTTGAGTAGTATTTCACCTTGGAACAATTGTAATATCATAGGATTTTATTGTATATATATATTTTACAGTAGTCTAGAAGGCACACAAGAGTTATTTACTCAGAGTATTTCTATAACCTAGGAAAATCCCTCAAACCTAATACAGTGGAACCTTGGTTTTCATGATTAATTCATTCCAGAAAGTCTGACAAAAACCAAACTGTAGGAAAACTGAAGCAATATTTCCCGTAAGAAATAATGTAAATCCAATTAATCCATTCCAGACACCCAAAAATATTAACAAAAAATACATTTTATAGAGAATAACTATAATTTTACATATAGAAAATAGTGAGAAATAAATATAAATGACTAATGAAATGGATAAATGAACATTTAACATCACTTTTATCTTTATCAAAGACTCTTGTTGGCATATGGAAGATGGCGAGGAGGGGAGAGGGAGGAGGAGAGATTATTGTTTGGAAGGGAAATCCCCCTCCATAAGGACTTCAGGTATCAAGGCATTATCCAGGGTTACTTTCCTTCTTTGTCTTCTACTGGCACTAGGACCAGTTTGAGAGCACTGGACCCCTGTCACACAAAAAATCTGTCCAGAGAGGTCTGTTTCTGGCATCTCTTTAAGATTTGCCTAAAATGGGACAAGGCACTGTCATTGAACATGTTGCAGACATGGCTTGCAACAGCTTTGTTAGTGTGATATTTCTCCACAAAACTTTCCAATTCATTCCACTTTGCACACATGTCCTAAATCACTGAAGAAGGCACATTCTTCCCTCTCTCTTCCTCCTCCTCTGAAGAACTTTCCCCAGCTGCAGTCTGTTGCTGCTCCAGCTGAAGGTCTTGCAACTCTTCAGTGGTTAGCTCTTTCCTGTGGTTGTCCACCAACTCTTCCACCAAAACATTATCTCCTGCTAACTGTTTTTCGTTGATCCGCACCAACAACAACTTCTCAACATCTTCGATTGTTTGCGATCTCTGTTTCGTTAGCACATTTACCCCTTTTGCAAAATCAGCTTCCTTGATTTCTTTTTTCTTCGCCGGGATGGAACTGATCATTGATGTGGACTTCCCGTACATCCTGGCGAGATCAGCCATGCATACACCACTTTTGTACTTTGCTACGAGTTCTTTCTTGAATTTTATCATGTTTCTCACCTTCTTTATCAAAGGGCTGGCACTCGTAACTTTTTTTGGCCCCATGGTGGCTTATTTATCAGTCGCACTCAATGAACAAGCACAAAAAACAATTGATTATTACAAAGTGTTATCCGAATATGCAGGGTAATGTTCACTCAATGAGAAACAACGCCAGACTGAGTCAGAACGCATGGGATGATTTGTGTGGGCACAGGCAGGCGGACATGTTTGGTACAGACCACTGTTAACTTTATGAAAACCGAGTGGATATACGAAAACTGGGACAAAATTTAGACGAAAAAAGTGGTCGAAAACCGAATTTTACAAAAACCAGGGCACACAAAAACAAAGGTTCCACTGTATATTTAATTAACACATCAGCCATTTCTCACCAAATCAGGGTGACCCAAAAAAGAAGAAACACTTTCATCACCATTCACTCCATCATTCTCTTGCCAGAGGTGCACCTACATTACATTTAACCCTTTCAGGGTCAACAGGCCCTCTCCCAGACTTGTTCTCAGGGTCGAGAAATTTAAAAAAAAAAAAAAATTATTTTTTCTTATGAAAAGATAGTTTTTTTTCTAAACATTATAGGCTAAAAAAATTTTTTTGCCATCAATACTTACCGAGATATGGAGGCGTGAAGTTAACAGAAAATGAGCCGCATGTGGCATCATCGCCGACTGCCGGTCACCCAGTATTTTTTTTATTTACTTTTTTCTATTTTTTTCTATTATTTTTTATTTTATTTTTTCAAGTAACTTTTATGGCCTGTGAGACCAATATGAGCACTATTTTGTAAGTTTTTTCTCTTCATTTACTACACAATAACTGCACAAACACTGTTGTCACTATATTGTTTACAAAACTTGTTTACACAAACGAACGGTATAAAATGTTGTTTATTACTATTTTTCTATATTTTATATACACATATACAGTCACAGGACATGTTTCTAGAAGTTCTGCAGCCTGTGGAACTCTTTGAAACAGAGTGTCATGCACAGTGGTGTTTTACACTCCTCACACATAAAACGCATGTCTCTGCGTTGTTGTGGGCGTTTTTTGTATGTGCACAGACGTAACACCTCTTCTTAGCCTTTTCTTGAAAGCAGTAGCAGGCAGTTGTATTAGGAAGTGATCACCATGCTTCAGACAAGAATGTAGTTGTTGATAATTTAGTGGGCGGTTTTCTATTGCAGTTGTTGTTCCTTGGTACTTGAATACTATTTGTCTAATGACAGACAAACAAAATTTGCCATATAGTGGTTTGTTTCTGGTCCTCATCTTATACATATTATAAGCATTGAGCATGGAAATGTCCAGAAGATGGAAAGAGTTTTATGTACCACTTATAACTCTTGCAAACACAAGCAGCAAACCCAATCTGCATGTCACATTTGTCCACTGAGTGCATATTGAAGGTGTAATCAATCACAGCTGCAGGTTTTAGAATGAGTTCATTGGTCTCTCTATTCTGCCTGCCAGTGTTTGTCATTTCGTTAGGGTGAACCGATGACAACAATGTGACATCTCGTTTGTCATGCCACCGAAATGCCATGATGTCATTGGCAGCAAATACCTGCACCTCACCTCTACGAGTGCCAGCGTCAAATCTGGGCATATGCTTACAATTTGCACACCCTGTGCCACACACATCTGTCATGTTCACTTGCAAAAAATCACTGAGTGAGCGGCTTGTGTACCAGTTATCAGTATATAATATATGCCCCTTACCAAGATATGGTTCCATCATTGTTCTAACCACATCACCAGAGATGCCCAATAACTTCCTGGTATTTTGCAATGTATAACTTCCAATGTACACAATAATATCCAATACAAGACCACTGTAGCAGTCACAAAGCACAAATAACTTTATACCAAAGCATTTCCTCTTGCTTGGTATATACTGCTTGAATGAGAGTCTTCCTTTGGACAGAATCAAAGACTCATCAATAACAAGCTTCCTGAAGGGATAATAATACATATTGAATTTCTCTTTCAGATACACAAACACATTCCTAATCTTATATAACCTGTCATTTCTGTCAGGCGTGGTTTTGTCTGAGAAGTGAAGCATATGTAATAGTAGCACAAATCAATTCACTCACATTATATCACTGAATCCTGGGCTTGCAATCAGGCGGTCTGTTGACCAGTATGATTTGACACTGTGCTTATACACATGTGGCATTAGCATTATTGTGGCAAAGAAAAGATACATCTCAGCCACAGTTGTCTCCTTACACTGGTGTAGGCGGGGTGAAGGAGGGGTGTTAATGTTGCAGTTTAAAAACTGTAGTGTAAAGCACCCTTCTGGCAAGACAGTGATGGAGTGAATGATGGTGAAAGTTTTTCTTTTTCGGGCCACCCTGCCTTGGTGGGAATCGGCCAGTGTGATAATAAAAAAAAAAAAATATTGTGTTTGCCATGGTGTAATCGAAGTATGTGTTGCTTTCCCTGACAATAAGTTCCATCAGGGGTTTGTCAAAGAATAACTCGAAACATTCCAGTTCAGTGGCATTGTTCCCAAGTGTATAAGATGGCCGTATTCCACTTTGATTTTCATCAAACTGATGGGGATTGGGAACAAAATTGTCAGCTTCCTGCCAATCCTAGGTGCGGTCTGCTGGTGGGTACTGGATATTGACAGGTGGTTGTGGAGTTTGTGGTTGTGGAGGCTGTGATTGTGGAGGCTGGTGCAGAGGCTGGTGTGGTGGGTGGGTGGGGGATGGTGGCCTTTGTTGTAGATCAGCTGAGACATTGGCATGGGTGGCAGCATGGCCCACTGCTGATGCCTCATGGCTGGCACCACCACTACCACCACCATGCACATTTTCCATCCCAATTGCAACACTATCATCTTCATTTTCACTATCTGTTCCTGTTGTACAGCCATGGGATGTACTCTGAGATGTACTCCTTAACCTTGGAATAGCATATGGCACACTACCAGAGCGCATATACCATCGTATATACTGACGCTTCACTGGAGAATATTCCACTTCACTATCGTTACTGGAACTGTTTTCAAGAGCTTGTAGTTCATATTCACTATCACCACCAATACTCACATATGAGTCCGGGATATGGGAAAATAGGAGTTTCCTCTTTCGTTCTGGTACAACTGAACGTGAACAAGACGACCCAGCAGCAGAGGTGGAAGGCTGAGGGTCATCTGGGTTTTTCTCACTATTACTGGTATTATGGTCATTAGTTTCAGTCACAACCTCATCAAAACCTTGAAACTCATCTTCACTGGCACTTCCATCTGTATTAGAACTGTCACTGGGGAACAAAAGTGTCCCAATTCGCCGAGGAGTGAGGAGTTTCTTACTGCAAGGCATGGTGAACAAGGTGTACTAAAATGGCATTCCACAATGCACCACTGGGTCCCAGATTTTTTTCTACCGCGCACACCGATCACGCACACCCATTCTCTCACATCTAGGCCTACCAGCCTTTTCCTGCTTGATTTGAAGGCGCTAGAATTCCCGCATACTAGTACATCAATAACCCTGGCGCGTAAGCCGTACTAGAACGCCGGAAACCCTGAAAGGGTTAAAAAACTACAACATATCAACATCGCTCCTTCACAGCACAGACACTGTACTTCCAATCTCCAAGACTCAAGTCTGGCTTGCCAGTTTCCCTGAATCCCTTCATAAATGTTACTTTGCTCACACTCCAACAGCACGTCAAGTCATAAAAACCACTTATCTCCACTCGCTCCTATCTAACATGCTCACACACACTTGCTGTAAGTCCAAGCCCCTCGTACACACAACCTCCTTTACCCCCCTCCCTCCAACCCTTCCTAGGCCATCCCCTACCCCGCCTTCCTTCCACTACAGATTTATGTGCTCTCCAAGCCATTTTATTTTGCTCCATCCTCTCTGCTAAAACATGTTGAAACATACCTAACATCACAAGAAACTAGTATACATTGTGGTAAACATTAAAAACAAATAAAAACAGAATAAATCATAATTCAGCAACAATATAGTACAAAACAAATAACCCTGGTGCATTTATGACACTACTGCGAACAAATGATAATTTTTTCACCAACTTCTACACACCATAAAATCACAAGTCTTTTTCAGATTGCAATGATTCTAGCCTTATTCAATTTGTAAAAATACACTCTTTCATTCATTCAATAATATTTTTTTTAAATCTTGCCACACACACACACACACAGGAATTTTTTTCTGGGTATGTCAATGTTAACTATTTAACTGTCAAACCATTGATCTATACATTACTGCTAGTGCTCCAAACATAGATCAATGCACTATTTTTCCTGCATTAAAATTTGGCACCAGAGGCCTGATAAGCTTAGGCAGTATAAAGTGGGTCTTAACACTCAGTGTGCACAGTATTAAAAAAACTGGGACAACCTAGTACTTTTTGGGAGCACCAGTTCAACTGAGCACCTGCTAGAGCAAACAGCATGGTAAACCCCAGGGATGCACTAATGCCATGTCGTATTAACACTCCTTTTTCAAGGAAAATGATGTTGACCCCGAGTTTAGTGGCTTTGAGATGTATGTGGCCACATGTGGTTCAGGAAATATTAAAAAAACTCGATAATAACCCATGTGCAACATTTGTGCCACATCCTTTCAATTTTGATGACACAGGCAGTGGCATCCTGCCAGAATGTCCTATCACCAATGCTCTGAGTTAGTAGAAGAGAAAGAGAAAATTCTATAACATGTAATACATGTCTGGCTGGCTGGCTGGCTAGTTGGCTGACTGGCTAGCTGGCTGACTGGCTAGCTCTTTCTGTCTGTCTCTATCTCTGTATCTCTCTCTCTCTGTCTGCCTGTCTCTTTCTCTCTTGAGAGATGCTGCTCACGAACATGATCATCAGCTAGATGAACAGGTAATACACATGTTGCAAAATGGTTACATCTGCACAAGTGGAAAGATACAACTGTACCTGAAATTTGAATTGTCATGTTTATGCCTCATATCTACAAGTACAGTATTGCACTTTGTCTACATTTTATCGGTTATCTATGTGTACCTGTGCCTAAATAAACTTACTTAGTCATTGATTCTGTTTAAGGGATGCCTTTCCTTCTAGCCAATATATACCAAGCAAATGGAATTCCTTGAAAGACACATGTCCCTTGAACAGAATCAAGGACCAAGTAAATTTATTTAGACACAGGTACCCATAAGTACAATTATCATTTTTTTTTTTAACAAGTCGGCCATCTCCCACCGAGGCAGGGTGACCCAAAAAGAAAGAAAATACCCAAAAAGAAAATACTTTCATCATCATTCAACTCTTTCACCTCACTCACACATAATACTGTTTTTGTAGAGGTGCTCAGAACACAACAGCTTAGAAGCATATACTATAAAGATACACAACATATCCCCCCAAACTGTCAAATCCCGAACCCCTCCTTTAAAGTGCAGGCATTGTACTTCCCATTTCCAGGACTCAAGTCGGCTATATAAAAATAACCGGTTTTCCCTGAATCCCTTCACTAAATATTACCCGCTCCCCTCCCCAACAGATCGTCAGGTCCCAAATACCATTCGTCTCCATTCACTCCTATCGAACACGCTCACGCATGCCTGCTGGAATCCAAGCCCCTCGCCCACAAAACCTCCCTTAAACCCCCTTTCCCTTTCCCAAACCCTTTTTGGGACAACCCCTACCCCGCCTTCCTTTCCCCTACAGATTTAAATGCTCTCCATGTCATTCTACTTTGATCCATTCTCTCTAAATGACCAAACCACCTCAACAACCCCCCTTCAGCCCTCTGACTAATACTTTTATTAACTCCACACCTTCTCCTAATTTCCACACTCCGAATTCTCTGCATAATATTTACACCACACACTGCCCTTAGACAGGACATCTCCACTGCCTCCAACTGCCTCCTCACTGCAGCATTTACATCCCAAGCTTCACACCCATATAAGAGTGTTGGTACTACTATACTTTCATACATTCCCTTCTTTGCCTCCACAGATAATGTTTTTTGTCTCCACATATACCTCAACGCACCACTCACCTTTTTTACCTCATCAATTCTATGATTAACCTTATCCTTCATAAATCCATCCGCCAACACGTCAACTCACAAGTATCTGAAAACATTCACTTCTTCCATACTCCTCTTTCCCAATTAGACATCATCACCTTACTCTTTTCTATGTTCACTTTCAACTTTCTACCTTTACAAACACTCCCAAATTCGTCCACTAAATTACCTAGGATAACCCCAAAAAAAGCCAAAGTATTATATTGTGCTTGTAGATATAAGGCATGATTTTTTTTTTTTTTTGAACATTTAGAGCACTAGTGAGATGCGGAGATCAGTGCTGTGACAGATAAAAGGTTAAGGGGTTAAATAAAATATTCCTTGATGTGAGAAATCATAAAAGCACTTGTAATTTCACTTTTTTTACTGTGCCTATTTTGTATATGTATTGTTTACTGTGATCTTATTGCAACAATACAGTAGTACTGTAATACTTAACAATAATTTTTATCACACCATCAACTGCTGGATACTGATATAAAGTGAAAGCTTTCTCTCTAGATTAGTACTAACCCATTCTCTGGAGACAAATCAAAAAATTCATCCTCCTCCTCTTCATCAGGAGAATAGTAGTCTGTGTCAGTAGCCCTGCTGCTATCTGTCTCATACTCATAGCTTTTTTTATAACGCCTGTAGTAGTAGTGCTGCTAAAGCTGACAGTTTTCTTTCTGAATTCTGAGTGTGATGATGGATACTCGGTGTAACCATAAGCTTTGTCAAACTCTGAAATACCAAATATCCCGTTAATTCATAATTTTGATTATGAAAGTTAACTAAATTGTTATAATTATACAATTACTGAATATATATGTACATGTGTGTGTGTGTGTGTGTGTGTGTGTGTGTGTGTGTGTGTGTGTGTGTGTGTGTGTGTGTGTGTGTGTGTACACTCGCCTAGTTGTACTCACCTAGTTGAGGTTGCAGGGGTCGAGTCCAAGCTCATGGCCCCGCCTCTTCACTGGTTGCCACTAGGTCACTCTCCCTGAACCATGAGCTTAAAGCTATGAATGGATCCTGCCTCCACTACATCTCTTCCCAAACTATTCCACTTCCTGACTACTCTGTGGCTGAAGAAGTACTTCTTAACATCCCTGTGATTCATCTGTGTCTTCAGCTTCCAACTGTGTCCCCGTGTTGCTGTGTCCAGTCTCTGGAACATCCTGTCTTTGTCCACCTTGTCAATTCCCTCAGTTATTTTGTAAGTCGTTTTTCATGTCCCCCCTATCTCTCCGTCCTCCACTGTTGTCAGGTTGATTTCCCCTTTAAACCCCTCCTCATAGGACATACCTCTTAACTCTGGGACTATCTTGTTTGCAAACCTTTTCACTTTCTCTAGTTTCTTTTCATGCTTGGGTAGGTGTGGGTTCCAAACTGGTGCCGCATTACTCCAATATGGCCTAACGTACACGGTGTACAGGGTCCTGACGATTCCTTATAAGATGTCGGAATGCTGTTTTTGAGGTTTGCCAGGCACCCATAGCTGCACAGTTATTTGGTTGATGTGCACTTCAGGGGAAAGTGCCTGTGTTATATTACACCCAAGATCTTTTTCCTTGAGTGATGTTTGTAGTCTCTGGCCCCCTAGACTGTACT
This sequence comes from Cherax quadricarinatus, assembly GCF_026875155.1. Lineage (NCBI taxonomy): Eukaryota > Metazoa > Arthropoda > Malacostraca > Decapoda > Parastacidae > Cherax > Cherax quadricarinatus. Next base: position 32,488,903 of record NC_069435.1, on the reverse strand, counting down.
CCATCTGCGGTCTTCTTTGCCCTTCCCCAAATCCTCATGACTTGGGACTTAGTTTGGGGTTGAACTCCAGGGGCCCAAATTTCTGGAACCAGGTCTGCAGCCTGTCCCGTCCTTTGTAGTTCTGCCTGGTCTTCGATCGAATGGAATTTCTTCTCATCACCCTTTAAAGCATCTACAAACAGGGGACACCTCGAGTTTATTCCTTCCCTCTTGTCGTTCACAAATACCAGAAACAGCACTGGGCCTAGGACTGACCCCTGTGGGACCCCCGCTGGTCACAGGTGCCCACTCTGACACCTCGCCCCGTACCATTACCCCGCTGTTGTCTTCCTGACAATATTCCCTGATCCATTGCAGTGCCTTCCTGTTATCCCTGCTTGGTCCTCCAGTTTTGCACTAATCTCTTGTTGGTACTGTGTCAAACGCCTTCTTGCAGTCCAAGTAAATGCAATCCACCCACCCCTCTCTCTCTTGTCTTACTGCTGTCACCAGGGCATAGAAAATCCAGTAGTTTGTGACACAGGGTTTCCCGTCTCTGAAACCACGTTGGCTGCTGGTGATGAGATCATTCCTTTCTAGATGTTCCCCCACTCTTCTCCTGACAATCTTTTCCCCTGACTTTGCATGCTATACATGTCAGTGACACTGGTCTGTAGTTTAGTGCTTCATGTCTGTCTCCTTTTTTAAAGATTGGGACTACATTTGCTGTCTTCCATGCCTCAGGCAACTCCCTGTTTCGATAGATGTATTGAATATTGTTGTTAGGGGTACACATAGCGCCTCGCTCCCTCTCTCAGGACCCCTGGAGAGATGTTATCTGGCCCCATTGCCTTGAGGTACTAGCTCACTCAAAACCCCTTTCACTTCTTCC
>NC_069435.1:32456674-32487532 GCF_026875155.1 Cherax quadricarinatus | reverse complement strand
CCCTTTTTTTTTACCCCGGTTACCCCCTTTTTGGGTTTGCGTTTTTTTTGATTATAATAATAATAATAATAATGTATCCTCTTCACAACAAATAAAACTAGGAACTGCCAGTGGTCAGGTACAACTCGCAGTTGAGGTGGCTGTGGTGGGAAGCTGCATGCATGCACAGCTGCATGCATAGAAACAAATATCACTGATGTAAACACACAAGAGGAGCCTGGGTATGTTGATTGGGGCGGCGAGAGTTGGTGTTGTGAATGGAGTGGTTTGTGTCGGTAATGGAGCGAGCCTGCCCTGACTGATGCCCAATGTAATTAGATTTGGCTTGGCGCGAGTCTACCAGAAAATGTTTGTAGGTGCAGTTGTGGAGTGTAAGCTGGTGTGTGTTTTTGCGGTGTGTTTGACAAGTGCTGACCTTTATTTTAGTTCTCCTTGAGTTAGTTAGTTAGTTTAATATGTTTATTATGCACCCCATACCCATCCTGTGGGCGGTAGTCAAAAGATTACAGAGGTACATAATTGGTCCAGGGACTAGACTCCAAAGTTTTGATAGCTGAGCAAGTTACAGAGGTAATGAATTCACAATTTACAAAGGTAATGAACTCACAAATTACAAAGGTAATGAACTCCGGGTAGGTCTGGTCACAATCATGACAAGTTACAAAGGTATTTACAGATTACAGAGGTACGTAATGGATCCAGGGACTGGGCCCCAAAGTTTGGATGGCTGAACTAGGTACAAGGTAATGAACTCACAAGTTACAAAGGTAATGAATGCTGTAAGAATTGTTACTTACGTTTATACATGGCTACAATCATGAACAAATTATAGTGTAATGAGCAATTCACACTTCCACACCCAGTCACAACTGTAGTGAGTTATTGGTGCAAATATTGACTGTTGAGTCACACACACACACACACACACACACACACACACACACACACACACACACACACACACACACACACACACACACACACACACACACACACACACATAAACACACACACATAAACACACACACATAAACACACACACACACACACACACATACACAAACTCATACACACACACGCACACACTCATACCGGTGAAGAGCAACCGGTGAAGAGGCGGGGCCAGGAGCTAAGACTCGACCCGTGCAACCACAAATAGGTGAGTACAAATAGGTGAGTACACACACACACCCACTCATACACACACACACTCAGACATATACACACACACACACATACACACACACTCGCAAATACAACAGGCCTAGTGTCTAATTGACATGTGCCTAGGACAAAATGGTAACTAACACACACACTAGGTGAGTACAGGACCTGCTGTTAGGCACTTGAATAGCTGTAGCATGCACACACACACACACACACTAGGGAGTACAGGACTGGTTAGGCACTTGAATAGATGCAGCATGCCACACCACACACACACATACCCACAATCACACACACACACACACACACACACACCACACACACACACACTCACACCACACGACACACACACCACACACACACACACAAACTAGGTGAGTACAGGATCTACTGTTAGGCATGTGAATAGTCTTTTTTGTTAGCATTGACCACAAACACTGTAGCGGTTGTGTTGTGTATTTTATTATTTATTTTGTTTGTTTGTAGCACAAGCAGTATGTGGGTTTCTGTTTTTTTTTTGCATATATGCATATTGTTTTGTTATTTGTTTTTTGTTTATTTTTTTAGCATGCACACCAATTAGGGTTTTTGGTTTTTTTTTTGTTCTGTTGCATATATTTTGTTTTTTCCTGTTTTTTTTTGTTAGCATGCACACCACACACACACACACACACACACACCACTCACTCAACACACACACCACACACACACACACATACAGGATTTCACACCCTTCCCTGGTGTTGAACTGAAGAAGTAGTAGTTAAAAAGGGGACCCTTCTAACCTTCCATTCCCCCCCCATCTCTTCTCCTCTCTCCTCTCTCTTCCTCTTCCTCTCTCTCTTTTTTCCTTTCCTTCTCATCCTCTTCTCTTTCCTCTCTCTCTACCTTTTCTCTCTTCCTCTTCTCTCTCCTTTCTCTCTTCCTTTCTCTCTTCCTTTCTCTTTCCTTTCTCTCTTCCTTCTTCATCTCTCTTTCCCTTTCTTCCTCTCTATCTTCCTCTCGCTTCTCTCTCTCTCTCTCCCTCTCTCTCTCTCTTCCTCTCTTCTTCTCTCTCTCTTCTCTTCTCTCTTCCTTCCTCTCTCTCTCCCTCTCTCTCTTCCTCTTGTCTTACTCTCTCTCTCTTTCTCTTCTCTTCTTCTCTCTCTCTCTCTCTCTCTCTCACTCTGCCCTTTCACTCCCCCTCTTCTCTCTTACCTTTTCCCTCCCTTCTTCACTTTCTCTCTCCCCCCTTTTCCCTCATTCCCCCTCTCTCCCTCTACCATCCCTCTTCTCTCTCTTTCTCCCTCTCTCTCACTCTCTCCCCCTTTTTTCTTATTCTCCTTTCTCTCCTCTTTTCACAAAATAAAATAAAAAAAAAATGGTTGGACTTGCAGGAATCAGGGATCAGCTGACAATGGTATGGGAGGGAGGAGTGAAGGAGGAGCAGTGGAAAAAGATAGAGACAAGAATGGGATGAGAAAATTAGGAGAGCTTTCTGAAAATGGAGGAAGAAAGAGTCTCTGTGAAAAGGGGGGGGAAAGAGGTTGGAGAAAGGAGAGAAGAATGGGAGGCACAAGTCGAAACTGCAGTAGCCAGGGTAAAGGTCCATAGAATTTGAGGTTTAAACAGCTGAAGCAAGTCTCAGGGGCAATGACCAGAGAAGACACACCATATGAAGCTGAGATGGCTGGAACAGGAGGAAGGAAGATAGAATTAGCTAAGGTCATATCTGCCTGCAAAGAAGGGCCAGCGAGTGGAAGGGAAGAGCAGAGAAGGGTGCAGATGGAGAGGGAGATAGGTCGAATGCTGAGCACAAACCATGTACCAAGAGCACTGGAAAAATCAAGGGGAGAAAATGACGACATACAGACAGGAAACCAGAGTCACATGAGGGAGAGGGCAATGGGAGGAGGAGGAAAGGGCAAAATCGTGTTTATCAATGGGCTTCAGGGGAGGAGAGAGGAAAGGACACCTCACTGAAAGACGGCAGGAAGAAAGAAAGGAGATTGAGAAAATCATCTCGGGAAATAGGGGTGAGAAGAGAAGACATGGACGAGATTGTAATTTTCTAGAGATTAGGGGGGTAATTGACGGGGAGGAAACAACCGATAAGGCTGATGCTCCGGACCAGAAAAACATGTGCGGAACAGGATTCCAGGAAACCAAGACAGAGACAGAACACAAACAGAGAGGGACAGCAGCTGAGGGAGCGGAGGACAAAAAAGCGAGAAAGGGACTAGGAAAGGAGACAAGGATGGAACCAGCAGAGGTCAGTCAGGAGGCAGAAACAGAGCAGCAAGGGCAAGCACACAACAACTATCCTCAGAACCCACCAACATATCACACCATTCCCAACACACATACATCCATACCCACAGCTTCCACCCAACCCCCAACCATAGAATCCACAGTATGCTCCAGGTATCCCACCCACAGGCCCCCCAACCTCAGTGTGGAAAGGAAACAGAGGTTGGTACACAAACGCTGATGGAATAACAAACAAGTGGGAGGAGTGGCCCGAAAGAGTCAAAGAGGCATCAACTGACTTATAGTGATCACAGTAACCAAGCTTACAGGTATGATAACAGATGCCATCTTTCCAACGGGGGAGGATACCAGTCTGAGGAAAGACAGATGGGAACAGGAGGGAGGGTGGAGGAGTGGCATTGCTGAATCAACACCGATGGAAATTGATGAGCTGGAGAGACAAGGACAGCGGAGAAGAAAGGATTGCATAGCGGAGACGCTTCACTCTGGATGTCCAAGTGATAATTGCAGTGCTGTATAAACCCACAACAGAACGGCAGGGACGGCCAAGGCAAGTAGTATGACGAGAGCATTAGAGCGATTGGTTGAACACTGGCTGCAGTGGCCAGAAGAGCTCATGCATGAGGCAAATGCTCCTGTTTCTGGGCGACTTTAACCCACAAGGAGAATCAAATGGGAGAACTTGGAGCCTAATGGGGGCCAAGATACATGGAGGGCTAAGATGATGGAGGTGGTACTGGAAACTTCATGTACCAACCAGTAAGGAGATAACTACAGAGAGAGAGAGAGAGGAGAGGATGAACCGCAAGACTGGACTTAGTTTTCACCTTGAAGTAGTGCAGATTTTGAGTATATCACATATGAAAGACCACTTGAGGGCCAGCGATACATGTGGTTTTGAACGTGATATACACAGTAGAGTACAAGTGGAGGGGGAAGGAAGCAGGAAGGCCAGGACAAAAATCCAAACCAAACTACAGAAAGGGGTCTACACCGGAATGAGGGGAACTTTTCCTGAACGAGGTTTCGGTTCTGTGGGACAGAGAACTGGAAGGGAAGCAGTTTAATGAGGATGATGGAATATGTCAGCAACCAATGCAAGGAGCTGAGTAGAGGTTGTACCCAAGGGAAATCAGGAATTATGAAAAAGCAGGATGAGCCCATTGGTTCACCCAAAAGAATGCAAGGACCCCGCAAAAAACCAATGTGTTGCCAGGGATGAAAGAAATATTAGAAGGCAAAGGGACCCCGGAGATAAGGAGAGCAGTGTAGAGCCAGAAACGATATGCACAGATAAGAAGGTGAGGCAAGCAATATTGAAATTGACATAGCGCAAAAGCCAGAAATCTGACCGATAGCTGTTGTACAGCCACATCAGGAGGAAAACAATGTCAAGGGACCAGGTAATCAGGCTAAAGAAGGAAGGAGAAGAGGACAACAAGAAAATGAACAGTGAGTATGTGAGGAACTAACAAGAGGATTTCAAAGAAGTGTTCACAGAGGAGACAGAGGGGTCCAGAAAGACGGAGAGGTGGGGTTACACCACCATGTGCTGGACATAGTACCCACAACTGCAGGAAGAAGGTGAAGAGGCTTCTGAGTGAGCTAGATACCTCAAAGGCAATGGGGCCAGATAACATCTCTCCATGGGTCCTGAGAGAGGGAGCAGAGGCGCTATGTGTACCCCTAACAACAATATTCAATGCATCTATCGAAGCAGGGAGATTGCCTGAGGCATGGAAGACAGCAAATGTAGTCCCAATCTTTAAAAAAGGAGACAGACATGAAGCACTAAACTACAGACCAGTGTCACTGACATGTATAGCATGCAAAGTCATGGAAAAGATTGTCAGGAGAAGAATGGTGGAACATCTAGAAAGGAATAATCTCATCACCAGCAGCCAACATGGTTTCAGAGACGGGAAATCCTGTGTCACAAACCTACTGGAGTTCTATGACATGGTGACAGCAGTAAGACAAGAGAGAGACGGGTGGGTGGATTGCATTTTCTTGGACTGCAAGAAGGCGTTTGACACAGTACCACACAAGAGATTAGTGCAAAAACTGGAGGACCAAGCAGGGATAACAGGGAAGGCACTGCAATGGATCAGGGAATACTTGTCAGGAAGACAGCAGTGAGTAATGGTACGTGGCGAGGTGTCAGAATGGGCACCTGTGACCAGCGGGGTCCCACAGGGGTCAGTCCTAGGACCGGTGCTGTTTCTGGTATTTGTGAATGACATGACGGAAGGAATAGACTCCGAAGTGTCCCTGTTTGTAGATGACGTGAAGTTGATGAGAAGAATTCATTTGATCGAAGACCAGGCAGAACTACAAAGGAATCTGGACAGGCTGCAGACCTGGTCCAGCAATTGGCTCCTGGAGTTCTATCCCACTAAGTGGAAAGTCATGAGGATTGGGGAAGGGCAAAGAAGACTGCAGATGGAGTACAGTCTAGGGGGCCAGAGACTACAAACATCACTCAAGGAAAAAGATCTTGAGGTGAATATAACACCAGGCACATCTCCTGAAGTGCACATCACCCAAATAACTGCTGCAGCATATGGGTGCCTGGCAAACCTCAGAACAGCATTCTGACATCTTAATAAGGAATCGTTCAGGACCCTGTACACCGTGTACATTAGGCCCATATTGGAGTATGCGGCACCATTTTGGAACCCACACCTAGCCAAGCATGTAAAGAAACTAGAGAAAGTGCAAAGGTTTGCAACAAGACTAGTCCCAGAGTTAAGAGGTATGTCCTATGAGGAGAGGTTAAGGGAAATCAACCTGACGACAGTGGAGGACAGGAGAGATAGGGGGAACATGATAACGACTTACAAAATACTGAGGGGAATTGACAAGGTGGACAAAGACAGGATGTTCCAGAGGCTGGACACAGCAACACGGGGACACAGTTGGAAGCTGAAGACACAGATGAATCACAGGGATGTTAGGAAGTATTTCTTCAGCCACAGAGTAGTCAGGAAGTGGAATAGTTTGGGAAGAGATGTAGTGGAGGCAGGATCCATACATAGCTTTAAGCAGAGGTATGATAAAGCTCATGGTTCAGGGAGAGTGACCTAGTGGCGACCAGTGAAGAGGCGGGGCCAGGAGCTTGGACTCGACCCCTGCAACCTCAACTAGGTGAGTACAACTAGGTGAGTGTACACACACACATACACACACACACACACACACACACACACACACACACACACACACACACACACACACACACACACACACACACACACACACACACACAGAGTGGGCACCTGTGACAAGCGGGGTTCCACAGGGGTCAGTCCTAGGACCTGTGCTGTTCTTGGTATATGTGAATGACATAACGGAATGGATAGACTCAGAAGTGTCCTTGTTTGCGGACGATGTGAAGTTAATGAGAAGAATCAAATCGGATGAGGATCAGGCAGGACTACAAAGAGACCTGGACAGGCTACAAGCCTGGTCCAGCAACTGGCTCCTTGAGTTTAACCCTGCCAAATGCAAAGTCATGAAGATTGGGGATGGGCAAAGAAGACCGCAGACACAATATAGTTTAGATGGCCAAAGTCTGCAAACCTCACTCAAGGAAAAAGATCTGGGGGTGAGTATAACACGAGCATATCTCCTGAGGCGCACATCAATCAGATAACTGCTGCAGCATACGGACGCCTGGCAAACCTATGGATAGCATTCCGATACCTCAGTAAGGATTCGTTCAAGACTCTGTATACCATTTACGTCAGGCCCCTACTGGAGTATGCAGCACCAGTTTGGAATCCACACCTAGTCAAGCACGTCAAGAAATTAGAGAAAGTGCAAAGGTTTGCAACAAGACTAGTCCCAGAGCTACGGGGATTGTCCTACGAAGAAAGGTTGAGGGAAATTGGCCTGACAACACTGGAGGCCAGGAGGGTCAGGGGAGACATGATAACGACATATGAAATACTGCGCGGAATAGACGAGGTGGACAAAGACGGGATGTTCCAGAGATGGGACACAGACACAAGAGGTCACAATTGGAAGTTGAAGGCTCAGATGAATCAAAGGGATGTTAGGAAGTATTTCTTCAGTTATAGAGTAGTCAAGCCATGGAATAGCTTAGAAAGTGAAGTAGTGGAGGCGGGAACCATACATAGTTTTAAGGCGAGGTATGATAAAGCTCACTTAGCAGGGAGAGAGAGGACCTAGTAGCAATCAGTGAATAGGCGGGGCCAGGAGCTATGACTCGACCCCTGCAACCACAAATAGGTGAGTGCACACACACATACATACATATTCAGTAATTGTGTAATTATAACAATTTAGTTAACTTTCATAATCAAAATTATGAATTAACGGGATATTTGATATTTCAGAGTTTGACAAAGCTTATGGTTACACCGAGTATCCATCATCACACTCAGAATTCAGAAAGAAAACTGTCAGCTTTAGCAGCACTACTACTACAGGCAGTTATAAAACAGCTCAGTATGAGACAGATAGCAGCAGGGCTACTGACACAGACTACTATTCTCCTGATGAAGAGGAGGAGGGTGAATTTTTTGATTTGTCTCCAGAGAATGGGTTAGTACTAATCTAGGGAGAAAGCTTTCACTTTATTTCAGTATCCAGCTGTTGATGGTGTGATAAAAATTATTGTTAAGTATTACAGTACTACTGTATTGTTGCAATAACATCACAGTAAACAATACATATACAAAATAGGCATAGTAAAAAAAGTGAAATTACAAGTGCTTTTATGATTTCTCACATCAAGGAATATTTTATTTAACCCCTTAACCTTTTATCTGTCACAGCACTGATCTCTGCATCTCGCTAGTCCTCTAAATGTTCAAAAAAAAAACAAAAAAAAATCATGCCTTATATCTACAAGCACAATATAGTACTTTGGCTTTTTTTGGGGTTATCATAGGTAATTTAGTGGACGAATTGTGGAGTGTTTGTAAAGGTAGAAAGTTGAAAGTGAACATAGAAAAGAGTAAGGTGATGATATCTAATTGGGGAAGAGGAGTATGGAAGAAGTGAATGTTTTCAGATACTTGCGAGTTGACGTGTCGGCGGATGGATTTATGAAGGATAAGGTTAATCATAGAATTGATGAGGGAAAAAAGGTGAGTGGTGCTTTGAGGTATATGTGGAGACAAAAAGCATTATCTGTGGAGGCAAAGAAGGGAATGTATGAAAGTATAGTACTGTACCAACACTCTTATATGGGTGTAAAGCTTGGGTTGTGAATGCAGCAGTGAGGAGGCAGTTGGAGGCAGTGGAGATGTCCTGTCTAAGGGCAATGTGTGGTGTAAATATTATGCAGAGAATTTGGAGTGTGTAAATTAGGAGAAGGTGTGGAGTTAATAAAAGTATTAGTCAGTGGGCTGAAGAGGGGTTGTTGAGGTGGTTTGGTCATTTAGAGAGAATGGATCAAAGTAGAATGACATGGAGAGCATTTAAATCTGTAGGGGAAGGAAGGCGGGGTAGGGGTCGTCCTCGAAAAGGTTGGAAGGAAGGGGTAAGGAAGGTTTTGTGGGCGAGGGGCTTGGACTTCCAGCAGGCATGCGTGAGCGTGTTCGATAGGAGTGAATGGAGACGAATGGTATTTGGGACCTGACGATCTGTTGGAGTGTGAGCAGGGTAATATTTAGTGAAGGGATTCAGGGAAACCGGTTATTTTCATATAGTTGGACTTGAGTCTTGGAAATGGGAAGTACAATGCCTGCACTTTAAAGGAGGGGTTCAGGATATTGACAGTTTGGAGGGATATGTTGTGTATCTTTATACGTATATGCTTCTAAACTGTTGTGTTCTGAGCACCTCTGCAAAAACAGTGATTATGTGTGAGTGAGGTGAAAGAGTTGAATGATGATGAAAGTATTTTCTTTTTGGGGATTTTCTTTCTTTTTTGGGTCACCCTGCCTCGGTGGGAGATGGCCGACTTGTTAAAAAAAAAAATGATAATTGTACTTATGGGTACCTGTGTCTAAATAAATTTACTTGGTCCTTGATTCTGTTCAAGAGACATGTGTCCTTCAAGGAATTCCATTTGCTTGGTATATATTGACTAGAAGGAAAGGCATCCCTTAAACAGAATCAATGACTAAGTAAGTTTATTTAGGCACAGGTACACATAGATAACCGATAAAATGTAGACAAAGTGCAATACTTGTAGATATAAGGCATAAACATGACAATTTAAATTTGAGGTACAGTTGTATCTTTCCACTTGTGCAGATGTAACCATTTTGCAACATGTGTATTACCTGTTCATCTAGCTGATGATCATGTTCGTCAGCAGCATCTCTCAGAGAGAAAGAGACAGGCAGACAGAGAGATACAGAGATAGAGACAGACAGAAAGAGCTAGCCAGTCAGCCAGCTAGCCAGCCAGCCAGCTAGCCAGCCAGCCAGCTAGCCAGCCAGCCAGCTAGCCAGCCAGCCAGCCAGACATGTATTACATGTTATAGAATTGTCTCTTTCTCTTCTACTAACTCAGAGCATTGGTGATAGGACATTCTGGCAGGATGCCACTGCCTGTGGCATCAAAATTGAAAGGATGTGGCACAAATGTTGCACATGGGTTATTATCGAGTTTTTTTAACATTTCCTGAACCACATGTGGCCACACACATCTCAGAGCCACTAAACTCGGGGTCAACATCATTTTCCTTGAAAAAGGAGTGTTAATACGACATGGCATTAGTGCATCCCTGGGGTTTACCATGCTGTTTGCTCTAGCAGGTGCTCACTTGAACTGGTGCTCCCAAAAAGTACTAGGTTGTAATAAAGTTGGTAGAATTACTGACAATATGTAAAGTAAAAGGACACAAGTGCAACTAATGTGACATTTATTGTGGCAACGTTTCGCTCTCCAGGAGCTTTATCAAGCCATTGGCTTGATAAACCTCCTGGAGAGCGAAACGTTGCCACAATAAATGTCACATTAGTTGCACTTGTGTCCTTTTACTTTACAAGTACTAGGTTGTCCCAGTTTTTTTAATACTGTGCACACTGAGTGTTAAGACCCACTTTATACTGCCTAAGCTTATCAGGCCTCTGGTGCCAAATTTTAATGCAGGAAAAATAGTGCATTGATCTATGTTTGGAGCACTAGCAGTAATGTATAGATCAATGGTTTGACAGTTAAATAGTTAACAGTGACATACCCAGAAAAAAATTCCTGTGTGTGTGTGGCAAGATTTAAAAAAAAAATATTATTGAATGAATGAAAGAGTGCATTTTTACAAATTGAATAAGGCTAGAATCATTGCAATCTGAAAAAGACTTGTGATTTTATGGTGTGTAGAAGTTGGTGAAAAAATTATCATTTGTTTGCAGTAATGGCATAAATGCACCAGGGTTATTTGTTTTGTACTATATTGTTGCTGAATTGTGATTTATTATGTTTTTATTTGTTTTTAATGTTTACCACAATGTATACTAGTTTGTTGTGATGTTAGGTATGTTTCAACATGTTTTAGCAGAGACAATGGAGCAAAATAGAATGGCTTGGAGAGCGCATAAATCTGTAGCGGAAGGAAGGCGGGGTAGGGGATGGACACAATGCAGTGTCTGCAATGGAAGACACTGTCATGCAGATTCGGGTGTCATCTGCAAAGGAAGACACGGTGCTGTGGCTGACATCCTTGTCTATGTCAGATATGAGGATGAGGAACAAGATGGGAGCGAGTACTGTGCCTTGTGGAACAGAGCTTTTCACCGTGGCTGCCTCGGACTTTACTCTGTTGACTACTACTCTCTGTGTTCTGTTAGTGAGGAAATTATAGATCCATCGACCGACCTTTCCTGTTATTCCTTTAGCACGCATTTTGTGCGCTATTACGCCATGGTCACACTTGTCGAAGGCTTTTGCAAAGTCTGTATGTATTACATCTGCATTCTTTTTGTCTTCTAGTGCATCTAGGACCTTGTCGTAGTGATCCAATAGTTGAGACAGACAGGAGCGACCTGTTCTAAACCCATGTTGCCCTGGGTTGTGTAACTGATGGGTTTCTAGATGGGTGGTGATCTTGCTTCTTAGGACCCTTTCAAAGATTTTTATGATATGGGATGTTAGTGCTATCGGTCTGTAGTTCTTTGCTGTTGCTTTACTGCCCCCTTTGTGGAATGGGGCTATGTCTGTTGTTTTTAGTAACTGTGGGACGACCCCCGTGTCCATGCTCCCTCTCCATAGGATGGTAAAAGCTCATGATATGGGCTTCTTGCAGTTCTTGATGAACACGGAATTCCATGAGTCTGGCCCTGGGGCAGAGTGCATGGGCATGTCATTTATAGCCTGTTCGAAGTCATTTTGCGTCAGGATAACATCAGATAGGCTTGTGTTAACCAAATTCTGTGGCTCTCTCATAAAAAACTCATTTTGATCTTCGACTCTCAGTCTGGTTAGTGGCTTGCTAAAAACTGAGTCATATTGGGACTTGAGTAGCTCACTCATTTCCTTGCTGTCATCTGTGTAGGACCCATCTTGTTTAAGTAAGGGCCCAATACTGGACGTTGTTCTCGACTTTGATTTGGCATAGGAGAAGAAATACTTTGGGTTTCTTTCGATTTCATTTCCTGACTCCTTTAAGATTCCTTTAGCTTAAGTTCGATGTTTGCTATTTCTCTGACCAGTGTCTCCCTACGCATTTCAGATATATTGACCTCTTTTAGCCGCTCTGTTATTCTTTTCCGTCGCCTGTAAAGGGAGCGCCTGTCTCTTTCTATTTTACATCTACTCCTCCTTTTTCTTAGAGGAATAAGCCTTGTGCATACATCGAGTGCCACCGAGTTAATCTGTTCTAGGCATAAGTTGGGGTCTGTGTTGCTTAGTATATCTTCCCAGCTTATATCAGTTAGGACTTGGTTTACTTGGTCCCACTTTATGTTTTTGTTATTGAAGTTGAATTTGGTGAATGCTCCCTCGTGACTAGTCTCATTATGTCGGTCTGGGGCTCCACGCATACATGTCTGAACCTCAATTATGTTGTGATCTGAGTATATTGTTTTTGATAGATTATAGAGGCACATAATAGATAACCTGGACACTACTATCGCATACCTTAATCACCAGAGGGTGTTCCAGGGTCAGTTTCCCCATGTCCTGGTCATGGACCAGGCCTGATCAGCCAGGCTGTTACTGCCAGCCACTTGTAAACCGACGTACGAACCACAGTCTGGCTGGTCAGGTACTGATTTAGATTGCCCAGCTTTAGGTACCTTGGAACTTGGAAAATCCTGGAGGGATTAGTACCAAACTTCCACATGAAAATCACTCCCTATGAAAGGAAAAGATTTGGCAGGAGATGCAACATTTCCCCAATGAAAAGCAGGGGCACCACAAGTACACTGAGAGGCAACACAGTAAGTGTCAGGGGCTCAAGACTGTTAAACTGCCTCCCAGTATACACAAGGGGGATTACCAATAGACCCCTGGCTGTCTTCAAGAAGGCACTGGACATGCACCCAAAATCAGTACCTGATCATCCAGGCTGTGGTTTGTATGTCGGTTTACATGCAGCCAGCAGTAACGGCCTGGTTGATCACCACGAGGCCTGGTCTCAGACCAGGCCACGGGGGCATTGACCCCCAAAAACCCTCTTCAGGTATACTGACTTTAGGTGCATGGCTTTAGGTACCTGGTCAGGTACTGACTTTAGGTGCCTGGCTTTAGGCACCTGGTCAGGTACTGACTTTAAGTGCCTGGCTTTAGGCACCTGGTCAGGTACTGACTTTAGGTGCCTGGCTTTAGGCACCTGGTCAGGTACTGACTTTAGGTGCCTGGCTTTAGGCACCTGGTTAGGTACTGACTTTAGGTGCCTACAAATGCACACTCTCTACTCTTCCCTACCTTATTCAGTTAAAGAAGGCGCTGAACAAGCACCTAAAGTCAGTTTGAAACTGGTGTACGAACCCAGCCAGGGTGTGTTCATACGTCAGTTTACGTGCTGTCAGCAATAACTGCCCAGTTGATCAGGCCCTGTGCCACCTTGAGGCCTAGTCGCAGACTGGGGTGTGGGGGTGAAGATCTCTAGAACCCTCTCTAGGTATACTCCAAGTATTATTTTTGCCTCCCCCCCCCCCATTCTTGCTATTCATGTTTCTTGCTTAAACTTAATTGCTAGAAGGACGATAGTATTTTAAATGTGTGTTTAAGACTTAAGTGATATCCACAGTAAAATAAATTAAATGTATATGAATCAAATAGTATGTATTAAGCAGATAAAACCATAGCAAAGTATACAAGAATACTGCTTAGTTTATGCTGAATTCATATTCAAAATATTTTACTCAAAATTTCTTATTTGGTAATTCAAAATATTCTAATAAATATTATAATAATATTTATAATATTATAATAAGGAGGAAGTTAGTTACCTGAATTGATACAAAAATATGATGAGTTAGTTTATGAGTTAGTTTATGCATAACTACTAAAATGAGTTGAAGGAAGGTACCTGTGTAGCTGTCTTCAAGATGAAGGTACCTGTGTAGCTGTCTTCAAGATGAAGGTACCTGTGTAGCTGTCTTCAAGATGAAGGTACCTGTGTAGCTGTCTTCAAGATGAAGGTACCTGTGTAGCTGTCTTCAAGATGAAGGTACCTGTGTAGCTGTCTTCAGATGAAGGTACCTGTGTAGCTGTCTTAAAGGGATGAAGGTACCTGTGTAGCTGTCTTCAAGATGAAGGTACCTGTGTAGCTGTCTTCAAGATGAAGGTACCTGTGTAGCTGTCTTCAAGATGAAGGTACCTGTGTAGCTGTCTTCAAGATGAAGGTACCTTTGTAGCTGTCTTCAAGATGAAGGAAGGTACCTGTGTAGCTGTCTTCAAGATGAAGGTACCTGTGTAGCTGTCTTCAAGATGAAGGTACCTGTGTAGCTGTCTTCAAGATGAAGGAAGGTACCTGTGTAGCTGTCTTCAAGATGAAGGAAGGTACCTGTGTAGCTGTCTTCAAGATGAAGGAAGGTACCTGTGTAGCTGTCTTCAAGATGAAGGAAGGTACCTGTGTAGCTGTCTTCAAGATGAAGGTACCTGTGTAGCTGTCTTCAAGATGAAGGTACCTGTGTAGCTGTCTTCAAGATGAAGGTACCTGTGTAGCTGTCTTCAAGATGAAGGTACCTGTGTAGCTGTCTTCAAGTTTGAAGGAAGGTACCTGTGTAGCTGTCTTCAAGATGAAGGAAGGTACCTGTGTAGCTGTCTTCAAGATGAAGGAAGGTACCTGTGTAGCTGTCTTCAAGATAAAGGGAAAGGGTTTACCTGTGTAGCTGTCTTCAAGATGAAGGTACCTGTGTAGCTGTCTTCAAGATGAAGGTACCTGTGTAGCTGTCTTCAAGATGAAGGAAGGTACCTGTGTAGCTGTCTTCAAGATGAAGGAAGGTACCTGTGTAGCTGTCTTCAAGATGAAGGTACCTGTGTAGCTGTCTTCAAGATGAAGGTACCTGTGTAGCTGTCTTCAAGATGAAGGAAGGTACTGTGTAGCTGTCTTCAAGACGAAGGAAGGTACCTGTGTAGCTGTCTTCAAGATGAAGGTACCTGTGTAGCTGTCTTCAAGATGAAGGAAGGTACCTGTGTAGCTGTCTTCAAGATGAAGGTACCTGTGTAGCTGTCTTCAAGATGAAGGAAGGTACCTGTGTAGCTGTCTTCAAGACGAAGGAAGGTACCTGTGTAGCTGTCTTCAAGATGAAGGTACCTGTGTAGCTATCTTCAAGATGAAGGTACCTGTGTAGCTGTCTTCAAGATGAAGGAAGGTACCTGTGTAGCTGTCTTCAAGATGAAGGAAGGTACCTGTGTAGCTGTCTTCAAGATGAAGGTACCTGTGTAGCTGTCTTCAAGATGAAGGTACCTGTGTAGCTGTCTTCAAGATGAAGGAAGGTACCTGTGTAGCTGTCTTCAAGATGAAGGAAGGTACCTGTGTAGCTGTCTTCAAGATGAAGGAAGGTACCTGTGTAGCTGTCTTCAAGATGAAGGAAGGTACCTGTGTAGCTGTCTTCAAGATGAAGGAAGGTACCTGTGTAGCTGTCTTCAAGATGAAGGAAGGTACCTGTGTAGCTGTCTTCAAGATGAAGGAAGGTACCTGTGTAGCTGTCTTCAAGATGAAGGAAGGTACCTGTGTAGCTGTCTTCAAGATGAAGGAAGGTACCTGTGTAGCTGTCTTCAAGATGAAGGAAGGTACCTGTGTAGCTGTCTTCAAGATGAAGGAAGGTACCTGTGTAGCTGTCTTCAAGATGAAGGAAGGTACCTGTGTAGCTGTCTTCAAGATGAAGGAAGGTACCTGTGTAGCTGTCTTCAAGATGAAGGAAGGTACCTGTGTAGCTGTCTTCAAGATGAAGGAAGGTACCTGTGTAGCTGTCTTCAAGATGAAGGAAGGTACCTGTGTAGCTGTCTTCAAGAGGGAGCTGGACAGACACCTAGAGTCATTAGTACCTGACCAGCTGGGCTGTGCTTTGTACAATGGTTTGGGTGTGGCCAATAGTAACAGCCTGGTTCATTAGGCCTTGATCATCTGAGGCCTGCTCTTGAACTGGGTCCTTGATCCCTGCAACACCCTCCAACATATACTCCAGAACAGGTACAATATTAGATGAAAGACAACATTGATCCCTGCAACACCCTCCAACATATACTCCAGAACAGGTACAATATTAGATGAAAGACAAGGTTTCAGAAATTGTTTGGCATAATAAATTGTCAGGATCACACTGTGGTATGGAGATGCTTTTTGACAGTAGCTCTGAACTGCTTGGCAGACAAGGAACCTCAGGAATCTTTGGGCAGAGTTTTCCAGATTTTAGGTCCTTTTATGTGCATTGAGTTTTTACACAGGATGTCGGACTCTGGGAATATAAGAGATTTTTGTCTAATATTATTCCTGAGTTGTGTTGCAGTTGTTGGTCTCAGAGCAGGATTAATATTAGACTTGATTATACACCAAACATTTAACTTTAATCACTGTTAGTTTGTGCTTGTGTCTGGTCTCCTACATAAGTAGTATGTAACATTTAGACCTTGGGCTATTTAGATCAAGTAATGAGCCTAGGCAGTAGGGAGGATTATACTGGCTGTAGTTTTGTACATATTGGCTTTGTTACTGCCATACTAGTAAGTTTATTAAGGCACAGGGATGCGCAAGTACAATCATCAAAGTGTAAATTACCCACCAGGATAACCCCAAAAAAAGTCAATGACTTATTTTGTTTATACACTGTACTAATGTGTATGGCATGAAATTTTTATAAATATTGACATGGCTTATAATAGAAGGTTGAACTATTTTGCCCATACAAATGTACACCTTGACACCCTAAAAAGAAACAACTCTATACAATGCAAGAACTATACATACCAGATAGAGAACATCCTCTACAAGTGGTAAATGCCACAGACCGGGCCGCGGGGGCGTTGACCCCCCCCCCGAAACTCTCTCCAGATTATACCATCAATATCCTCCTCACAGGACTCAAAGAATGACTCTCCCACAGAGGGTCCGACGTTTTATCCATAAAGATGATTACCATCGACCCATGATATTGAGCAACCTCCCTGCAGATGAAGATGATTGGGTAACACCAGAAGCCTTCTATGTTTACTGAGAAATCATCGCCCCCAACTAGGGAGACATCTTATATAACAATCTAATGTAAAACTTATGCTATTTACTATGGCTGGACACCACCTGTAAGAAGCCCTTACCTGGAGAGAGTTCCGGGGGTCAACGCCCCCGCAGCCTGGTCTGTGACCAGGCCTCCTGGTGGATCAGAGCCTGATCAACCAGGCTGTTACTGCTGGCTGCACGCAAACCAACGTACGAGCCACAGCCCGGCTGGTCAGGAACTGACTTTAGGTGCTTGTCCAGTGCCAGCTTGAAGACTGCCAGGGGTCTGTTGGTAATCCCCCTTATGTGTGCTGGGAGGCAGTTGAAACAATCTTGGGCCCCTGACACTTATTGTATGGTCTCTTAACGTGCTAGTGACACCCCTGCTTTTCATTGGGGGGATGGTGCATCGTCTGCCAAGTCTTTTGCTTTCGTAGTGAGTGATTTTCGTGTGCAAGTTCGGTACTAGTCCCTCTAGGATTTTCCAGGTGTATATAATCATGTATCTCTCCCTCCTGCGTTCCAGGGAATACAGGTTTAGGAACCTCAAACGCTCCCAGTAATTGAGGTGTTTTATCTCCGTTATGCGCACCGTGAAGGTTCTCTGTACATTTTCTAGGTCAGAAAATTTCACCTGCCTTGAAAGGTGCTGTTAGTGTGCAGCAATATTCCAGCCTAGATAGAACAAGTGACCTGAAGAGTGTCATCATGGGCTTGGCATCCCTAGTTTTGAAGGTTCTCATTATCCATCCTGTCATTTTTCTAGCAGATGCGATTGATACAATGTTATGGTCCTTGAAGGACCCTCAGGTAGGTGGTATAACATTACCTAGTAAGTAAGTAAGTAAGTTTATTCAGGTATACACAAATACAGTTACATATAATTGTCATACATAGCATCATATGTGTAGAGAACCTAGGATAACCCAAAAAAGTCAGGCACAGTGACTTATTTCCATTGGGGTCCTTTTACCTTATTATTATAATATAAAGGTTATAATATTTTCTTATTATTCTACAATGAAGATAACATCTTATTATCATACTAAAAAGACTATCTACTACACGAGGGTCATTAATAAGACTATCTACAATACGAGGGTCATTTCTAGGAATAAGGTAAAATTTACACGTATGTTAGCTAAAAAACAGAAAATCATTCCCCTCCCTTTCTGTAGCTACATTCATCAGACACCTTTTGGCACTCTTCTTGAACTGGTTCATGCTATGACTGGCTTTGACATGTGCGGGTAGTCTGTTCCATTCCTTTATTGCTGTACAGTAAAAGGTGTTTGACACCTGGCCAATGACTGTGGGTACTACAAAGTTGTGCTCTCTCCCCCTAGTACTATGATTGCTTTGGTTCCCAACCTTGACAAAATTGACAGCAAGATATTCTGGACACTGTTCGTGGGCAATTTTATAAACATGATTTAGCTTCAGTTGTTTTACTCTGCCTTCAACATTCAGCATATCCAACTGCTGTAATTCATCCTGGCCTACATGTTCTCTTGGTCCCAGCCCCAGGATGAATCTTACGATTTTGTTCTGGGTGATTTGTAGTCTATCTTTCAGTTTTTTTGTCAAGGCAGAGTACCAAGAAGAGCAAGCGTAATCCATATGGCATTGTATAAGGGCTAGACATAGGGTCCTGCGAGCCTCAGTAGGTAGACACTGTGCTTGTCTATACAGGAACTTCAGTCTGGCATTCGCTTTCTTTACTACACTGTTCACTATCAATTCTCCTGACATGCATGGGTCAAAGGGGATTCCCAGATATTTTACTGATGAAACCAAAGTGATGGGCTCCCCATTACACTGAACATTAAAATTACTTACCCTTTTCAGTTTATGTTTCGTGCCAAAGAGAATGGCTTCAGTTTTCCCTAGGTGTAATGATAGTTTGTTGTCTACTAACCATTTGCTGCAGGACTCCAGTTCCAGTGTTAAAACATTAGCAATATCTTGTGGGTCTTTACCTGTCACTAACAGAGCACTGTCATCTGCATACAGTAGGAGTTTGCACTTGACACTGATAGGCATGTCATTGACATAACATAAGAATAATAAGGGACCCAGAATACTACCTTGGGGAACTCCACATGTTATCGGCAGGGGTTCTGATTCTGTTTTGTTGATTTTGACAATTTGCCTCCTATTGCTAAGGTAGGACTTAAACCAGTCTACAGAACCTATACCGATAGCTTGAAGTTTCTTACATAATATATTGTGGTTGACAGTATCGAAGGCCTTTTGCAGGTCTAAGGTTACCATACCTATGAGGTTCCCCTTTGACATTTCAGTTCTCAGGTAATTCATCAGATTAATCAGGGAGGTGTCGGTTGAGTAGGATCTTCTAAAGTCCGATTGATAGCTATGGAGAATGTTGTTATTAAGGTACTTAACTACTTGAGAGTTTCACCGCCCTCTCTAGAATTTTTGATATTATACTGAGTATACTAACAGGCCTATAGTTACTGACATCAGACCTACTATTTTTCTTGAAGATAGGAGTAACTCTGGTCTCCTTGAACCCCTCCGGTACGGTATTAGTGGTGATTGATAGATTTATTATGTGAGCAATAGGGATTGACAGTTCAGAAGCACCATCTTTTAGGAACTTAGACGGGATATTATCAGGGCCTGTGCTCTTAGTTGGGTTTAACCTGCTTAGTTCTTTTTGAATAAAGTCATGAGATACACTTACTAGTTGACAACTGTTTGGGGTTACCCCTTTATTGGTATAGTATGTTTGAAATTTATCAGAGTCTGTGTTAAAGGTATTTGATGCAGCTAGTAGTTTACTTACTAGTGTTGATGCAACAGATGTGTAGTATGAATTAAAGCAATTTGCCACCTTAGATGTTTCGTGGCATATCTCATTATCGATAGTGAGTACTATGTTAGACCTATCTACTGGCTTATGGCTATACCCCAACTGTTTTAGTTGTTGCCAGAGCTTTCTGGGGTTATGCTTATACTCTTCAATTTTTGAGCAGTAGTGCTTTGCCTTTGCTCCTTTTATAAGTCTCTGTACTCTGTTCCTCACCCTTTAGAATTCATTTAGTGCTGCAATATCCTGTCTGTTTGCTTTAAATCTTTTTAGCAGCTGGTCTCTGAATTTCATATTATCTAATATCTCAGTAGTCATCCAGGGTTCAGTTCTTCGTTTAATCCTAACCTCTTTAACTGGTGCAATATTATCAAGGATGGTAGTGAACATTGTTTTGAATTTTTCCCAGGCATCGTGTAGGCCTGGGTCCAAGAGAACATGTAGGCCTGGGTCCAAGAGAACATGTAGGCCTGGGTCCAAGAGAACATGTAGGTCTGAGTCCAAGAGAACATGTAGGCCTGGGTCCAAGAGAACATGTAAGCCTGGGTCCAAGAGAACATGTAGGTCTGAGTCCAAGAGAACATGTAGGCCAGGATGAATTACAGCAGTTGGATATGCTGAATGTTGAAGACAGAGTAAAACAACTGAAGTTAAATCATGTTTATAAATTTGCTCACAAACAGTGTCCAGAATATCTTGCTGACAATTTTGTCATGGTTGAGAACCAAAGCAATCATAGTACTAGGGTATTACTTCGTAATTTGTTCATGACTGTAACCATGTATAGGAGTGAGGATGATTTATTACCTCTGTAACTTGTCATGATTGTGACCAGATCTACCTGGAGTTCATTACCTCCGTAACTTGTCATGATTGTGACCAGATCTACCTGGAGTTCATTACCTCCGTAACTTGTCATGATTGTGACCAGATCTACCTGGAGTTCATTACCTTCGTAACTTGTCATGATTGTGACCAGATCTACCTGGAGTTCATTACCTTTGTAACTTGCCATGATTGTGACCAGATCTACCTGGAGTTCATTACCTTCGTAACTAGTTCATCTATCATAACTTTGGGGTCCAGTCCCTGGACCCATTATGTACCTGGAGAGTTTACTTGGAGAGAGTTCCGGGGGTCAACGCCCCCGCGGCCCGGTCTGTGACCAGGCCTCCTGGTGGATCAGAGCCTGATCAACCAGGCTGTTGCTGCTGGCTGCACGCAAAAACCCAAAGTACGAGCCACAGCCCGGCTGATCAGGAACAGACTTTAGGTGCTTGTCCAGTGCCAGCTTGAAGACTGCCAGGGGTCTGTTGGTAATCCCCCTTATGTGTGCTGGGAGGCAGTTGAACAGTCTCGGGCCCTGACACTTACTGTATGGTCTCTTAACGTGCTAGTGACACCCCTGCTTTTCATTGGGGGGATGGTGCATCGTCTGCCAAGTCTTTTGCTTTCGTAGTGAGTGATTTTCGTGTGCAAGTTCGGTACTAGTCCCTCTAGGATTTTCCAGGTGTATATAATCATGTATCTCTCCCTCCTGCGTTCCAGGGAATACAGGTTTAGGAACCTCAAGCGCTCCCAGTAATTGAGGTGTTTTATCTCCGTTATGCGTGCCGTGAAGTTCTCTGTACATTTTCTAGGTCGGCAATTTCACCTGCCTTGAAAGGTGCTGTTAGTGTGCAGCAATATTCCAGCCTAGATAGAACAAGTGACCTGAAGAGTGTCATCATGGGCTTGGCCTCCCTAGTTTTGAAGGTTCTCATTATCCATCCAGTCATTTTTCTAGCAGATGCGATTGATACAATGTTATGGTCCTTGAAGGTGAGATCCTCCGACATGATCACTCCCAAGTCTTTGACGTTGGTGTTTCGCTCTTTTTTGTGGCCAGAATTTGTTTTGTACTCTGATGAAGTTTTAAATTTCCTCATCTTACCATATCTGAGTAATTGAAATTTCTACTTGAACTTATATTGTTTTCTGCAGCCCCTGAAAGTTTTGGGTTGATTCCCCCCGGGAGCTTTGCGTGTCGCAAGGGAAGACACTGTCATGCAGATTCGGTGTCACCTCAAAGGAAAGACACGGGTTCTGGGCTGAATCCTTGTTTTGTCGGAAAAGAGGTGAGGAACAAGATGGGAGCAGTACGTGCCTTGGGAACAGATTTTTTCACTGTAGCTCCCGGATTTTTACTCTGTTGACGACTACTCTCTGTTTCTTTAGTGGGGAAAATTTATAGATCCATCGACCGACTTTTCCTTATTCCTTTTTAGCAAAATTTTGTGCCTTTATCCCCATGGTCAAAACTTGTCGAAGGCTTTTGCAAAGTCTGTATATATTACATCTGCATTCTTTTTGTCTTCTAGTGGCATTTAGGACCTTGTCGTAGTGATCCAATAGTTGAGACAGACAGGAGCGACCTGTTCTAAACCCTTGTTGCCCGGGGTTGTGTAACTGATGGGTTTCTAGATGGGTGGTGATCGTGCTTTTTTTGGGACCCTTTAAAAAGATTTTTTTGATATGGGATGTTAGTGCTATTGGTCTGTAGTTCTTTGCTTTTGCTTTACTCCCCCCTTTGTGGAGTGGGGCTATGTCTGTTGTTTTTAGTAACTGAGGGACGACCCCCGTGTCCATGCTCCCTCTCCAAAGGATGGAAAAGGCTCATGATAGGGGCTTTCTTGCAGTTCTTAAAGAACACACAGTTCCATGAGTCTGGCCCTGGGGCAGAGTGCATGGGCATGTCATTTATCGCCTTTTTCGAAGTCATTTGGCTCAGGATAACATCGGATAGGCTTTTTGTTAATCAATTTTGTGGCTCTCTCATAAAAATTCATTTTGATCTTCGACTCTCAGTCTGGTTAGCGGCTTGCTAAAAACTGAGTTTATATTGCGACTTGAGTAGCTAAACTTCATTTCCTTGCTGTCATCTGTGTGGGACTCATCTTGTTTAAGTTGGGGCCCAATACTGGACGTTGTTTCTCGATTTTGATTTGGCATGGGAGAAAGAAATGCTTTGGGTTTCTTTCGATTTCATTTATGGCTTTTAGTTTCCCGCGATTCCTGACTCCTAAAGGATTCTTTTTAGCTTAAGTTCGAATGCTTGCTATTTCACTGACCCGTGCCCTTCCTACGCATTTCAGATATATTGACCTCTTTTACCCGCTCTGTTATTCTTTTCCGTCGCCTGTAAAGGGGGGTGCCTGTCTCTTTCTATTTTACTTTCTACTCCTCCTTTTTCTTAGAGGAATAAGCCTTGTGCATACATCGAGTGCCCCCGAGTTAATCTTTTTCTAGGCATAAGTTGGGTCTGTGTTGTTTTAGTATATCTTCCGCTTAAAATCGGTTAGGACTTGGTTTACTTGGTCCCACTTTATGTTTTTGTTATTGAAGTTGAATTTGGTGAATGCTCCCTCGTGACTAGTCTCATTATGTCGGTCTGGGGCTCCCGCATACATGTCTGAACCCAATTATGTTGTGATCTGAGTATATTGTTTTTGATATGGTGACATTTCTTATCAGATCATCATTGTTAGTGAAGATGAGGTCTAGTGTATTCTCCAGTCTAGTAGGCTCTATTATTTGCTGGTTTAAATTGAATTTTGTGCAGAGATTTAAAAGCTTTGTAATCTTTTGACTACCGCCCACAGGATGGGTTTTGTCGTGGGCTACCGCCCACAGGATGGGTGTGTGGTGACTACCGCCCACAGGATGGGTATGGCGTGCATAATAAAGATATTAAACTAACTAACTAAATAACTAGGGAGAGAGAACACAACTTTGAAGTAGCCACAGTCAGTGGCCAGTCTTCAAACACCTTTTTCTGTACCTGGAGTATACCTGGAGAGAGTTCCGGTCCCCACGGCCCGGTCTGTGACCAGGCCTCATGGTGGACCCGGGCCTGATCAACCAGGCTGTTACTCTAGCCAAAACGCAGTCCAATACGACCCACAGCCCAGCTGGTCAGGTACTGACTTAGGTGCCTGTCTAGTGCCTGCTTGAAGATAACCAGGGGTTTGGAAGACAGCCAGGGGTCTTGAAGACATCCAGGGTCTTGAAAAACAGCCAGGGGTCTTGAAGACAGCCATGTGTCTATTGGTAATCCCCCTGATGATGCTGGGAGGCAGTTGAACAGGGCTATGACCCATGAAAACTTACTGTGTTGTCTCTTATCGGGGCTAGCGCGTCCCCCGTAATAAAGAAAAAGGAACAGACTGCCTGCACATGTCAAAGCCATCATAGCCTGGCCAGTTCAAGAAGACACCTAAGAGGTACCTAATGAATGTAGCAACAGAAAAATACCTAATGAATGTAGCAACAGAAAGGTACCTAATGAATGTAGCAACAGAAGGTACCTAATGAATGTAGCAACAGAAAGGTACCTAATGAATGTAGCAACAGAAAGGTACCTAATGAATGTAGCAACAGAAAGGTACCTAATGAATGTAGCAACAGAAAGGTACCTAATGGGAATGTAGCAACAGAAAGGTACTTAAAGAATGTAGCAACAGAAAGGTACATAATGAATGTAGCCAACAGAAAGGTACCTAATGAATGTTAAGGGCAACAGAAAGGTAACTAATGAATGTAGCAACGAAAGGTCTACCTATGAATGTAAGCAACAGAAAGGTACCTAATAAATGTAGCACAGAAAGGGTACCTATGAATGTAGCAAACAGAAGGCGACCTAATGAATGTAGCAACAGAACATGGTACATAATGAATGTGAGCAACAGAAAGGTACCTATTGCATGTAGCAACAGAAAGGTACCTAATGAATGTAGGCAACAGTAAGGTCATAATGAATGTAGCAACTGAAAGGGATACCTAATGAATGTAAGCAACAGAAAAGGTACCTAAGGAATGAAGCAAAATGAAAGGTCCTAATGAATGTAGCAACAGTAAGGTACCTAATGAATGTAGCAACAGAAAGGTACCTATGAATGTAGCTACGAAAGGTACTAATGAATGTAGCAACAGAATGGTAACATAATGAATGTGGCAACTGAAAAGGTACCTAATGAATGTAGCAACAGAAAGGGAGGAGATATAATTGTTTATGTTTCAACTAAACCATGTAATTTTAAATTATTTCTTAGACTGTATATCTGTGATATATCTGTGTTATATTGTGTATAATCGGAGTATATCTGTGTTTATATCTGTGTATACCTGGTTTAGCTGTTGTTTACTCTGTGTATATCTGTGTAGATCTGTGTAACCTGTGTATATCTGTGTATACCGTGTATATCTTTTGTGTATTCCTGTTGAATTCTGTGTATACCTGTGTATACTGATGTATACTCGTGTATATCTGTGTTTACCTGTCTGTATACCTGTATCATGTGTATACCCTGTGTATATCTGTGATATAATCTGGGTATATCTGTGTATACCTGTGTATTCCCTGTGTATTTCTGTGTATACCTGAGTATAACCTGTGTATCTGTGTAAATCTGTGTATATTCTGTGTATATCTGGGTATACTGTGTTATAACTGTGGTTTATCGTGTATACCTGCTTATACCTGTGTATATTGTTGTATATCTGTGTATATCATGTATATCTGTTATCTGTGTATAATCTGTGTATACCTGTGTTTATCTGTGGATATCTGTGTATACTCGTGTATACCTGTGTATATGTGTATATTCTGGTATTTTTGTGTATATCTGTGTATATCTGTGTATATCTGTGTATACTGTGTATACTGTGTATATCTGTGTATATCTGTGTATACCTGTGTATATCTGTGTATATCTGTGTATTTCTGTGTATATCTGTGTATATCTGTGTATATCTGTGTATATCTGTGTATACCTGTGTATACCTGTGTATATCTGTGTATACTGCGTATATTATACCTGGTATATCTGTGAAAATGTGTATATCTGTCTGAATATCTGTGTATACCTGTGTATACCTGTGTATATCTGTGTATACCTGCATATACCTGTGTATATCTGTGTATATCTATGTATATCTGTATATCTGTGTATATCTGTGTATACCTGTGTATATCTGTGTATATCTGTGTATATCTGTGTATACCTGTGTATATCTTGTGTATATCTGTGTATTTCTGTGTATATCTGTGTATTTCTGTGTATATCTGTGTATACCTGTGTATATCTGTGTATATCTGTGTATATCTGTGTATACCTGTGTATATCTGTGTATTTCTGTGTATATCTGTGTATTTCTGTGACACCCCCTTAATCTTTGTTAACTGTGTATATATGTGTCTATCTGTTGTATATCTGTGATATACCTGTGTATACTGTGTATAGTGTTTATAACCTGGTAGCTCCTGTGTATACATGTGTATAATCTGTCGTATACCTGTGTATACCTTTGTATATCTGTGCTATATCTGTGTATACCTGTGTTATACTTGTTATACCTGTGTATACCTGTGTATATCTGGGTATCCTGGTTTATTATCTTGTATTTATTTGTTATATCTGTGTATACCTGTGTATATCTGTGTTATATCTTGTATATCTGTGGTATATCTTGTGTATACTGTGTATATCTGTGTCATTTCTGTGTATTTTCTGTGTATATCTGTGTAGTATATCTGTGTATATCTGTGTATATCTGTGTATATCTTTGTTTACCTGTGTTTATCTGTGTAGATCTGTGTATTTCTGGTTATATCTGTGTATAATCTGTGTAATCTGTGTATATCTTGTATACCTGTGTATATCTTGTGTATATCTGTGTAGACCTGTGTATTTCTGTGTAATATCTGTGATTTCTGTGTATCATCTGTGTATATCTGTGTATTCCCTGTGTATATCTGTATTCCTGTGTATATCTAGGTGTATACCTGTGGTATACCTGTGGTATCTGTGTATATCTGTGTATACCTGTGTAAATCAGTGTATATCTGTGTTTTTTCTGTGTATATCTGTGTATTTTCTGTGAATATCTGTGTTATATCTGTGTTATAACCTGTGTATATCTGTGTATTCTGTGGTTATTTATCTTTGTATTAATCTGTGTATATCTGTTATATTTGTTATGATCTGTGTTATATCTGTGTGTACCCTGTGTCTATCTGTGTATTTACGGTGTTATATCTGTGTATACCTGTGTTATTTCTGTTGTATTTCTGTGGTTATATCTGTGTATATCTGTGATATATCTGTATTCTCCGTGTTATATGTGTATACATGTGTATATCTGTGTCTTCTGTTGTATTTCTGTGTATATCGTGTTATATCTGTGTATTCCGGGTGTATATCTGTGTATATCTGGGTTATTTCTTGTGTATATCTGTGTATTCTGGGTATACCTGTGTATATCTGTGTATACCTGTGTATATCTGTGTATATCTGTGTATATCTGTGTATTTCTGTGTATATCTGTGTATATTTGTGTATATCTGTGTATATCTGTGTATACCTGTGTATATCTGTGTATATCTGGTGGCCTGGTGGTTAACGCTCTCGCTTCACACGGTGAGGGCCTGGGTTCGATTCCCAGCCAGAGTAGAAACATTGGACGTGTTTCTTTCCACCTGTTGTCTATGTTCCCCATCAGTAAAATGGGTACCTGGGTGTTAGTCGACTGGTGTGGGTCGCATCCTGGGACACTGACCTAAGGAGGCCTGGTCACAGACCAGGCCGCGGGGGCGTTGACCCCCGGAACTCTCTCCAGATAAACTCCAGATAAGCAGGTGCCTAATACTGGATGTCGTTTTGCCTTAGATTTGGCATAAGAGAAGAAGTACAGTATTTTGTTTTTTTTCAGTTTCCTTTATGGCTTTTAGTTCTAACTGTGATTCTTGTCTCCTGTAAGATTCCTTCAGCTTAAATTTTATGTTTGCAGTTTCATTGACTAGTGCCTTCCCTCGTATTTCAGATATATTGGCCGCACTCAGCAGCTCTGTGACTCTTCGTATTCATGACAACTGGTGTAAGGAAACACGTCCGATGTTTCCAACCTTGGCTGGGAATCGAACCCGGACCCTCACCGTGTGAAGCCAGAGCTTTTGCCACCAGGCCACAGGGCACTGTGCCAAAGCTGCCCTAATTAACTTGCACACTACTGTAAGTTTATTTAGGTACAGGTACACATAAATACAGTTAAACAAATTATCATACAGAGTTTAAAGCTAGCATTATAGGTGACCTTAAAAATAAGCTGAATAAAACTGTCTAGATTTAAGTAGTTATTATGTACTAGGAATAGTCTACCCAAATTGTAATTACACTTTGTAACCTTTACTAAGAAATAAAATCATTATTTATTCTTTGTAGAAGCAGGAGAAGGGTTAAATAAGTAATTATTCAGGTATACACAAATACACTTACATAGATTATCATACAAGACTGTTCCAATGATTCCTGGTATACATACAGGGGGGATTACCGATAGACCCCTGGCTGTCTTCAAGACCCCTGGCTGTCTTCAAGACCCCTGGCTGTCTTCAACACCCCTGGTTGTCTTCAAGACCCCTAGCTGTCTTCAAGACCCCTGGTTGTCTTCAAGACCCCTGGTTGTCTTCAAGACCCTGGCTGTCTTCAAGACCCATGGTTGTCTTCAAGACCCCTGGTTGTCTTCAAGACCCATGGCTGTCTTCAAGACCCCTGGTTCTCTTCAAGACTCCTGGCTGTCTTCAAGACCCATGGTTGTCTTCAAGACCCCTGGTTGTCTTCAAGACCCATGGCTGTCTTCAAGACCCATGGTTGTCTTCAAGACCCCTGGCTGTCTTCAAGACCCCTGGTTGTCTTCAAGACTCCTGGCTGTCTTCAAGACCTCTGACTGTCTTCAAGACGTGACTGTCTTCAAGACCCCTGACTGTCTTCAAGACCCCTGGCTGTCTTCAAGACACCTGGTTGTCTTCAAGACCCCCCTAGCTTTCTTCAAGACCCCTGGTTGTCTTCAAGATCCCTGGCTGTCTTCAAGACCCCTGGTTGTCTTCAAGGACCACCTGGTTGTATTCAAGACCCTGATTGTGTTTCAGGACCCATGGTTGTCTCAAGACCCCTGGTTGTCTTAAAGACCCTTTGGCTGTCTTCAAGACCCCTGGCTGTCTTCAAGACCCATGGTTGTCTTCAAGACCCCTGGCTGTCTTCAAGACCCCTGGTTGTCTTCAGACTCCTGGCTTCTTCATGACCCATGGTTGTCTTCAACACACCCCTGGCTGATCATCAACCCCTTGGTGGTCTTAAGACCCCTGGCTGTCTTTCAACACCCCCTGACTGTCATCAAACACCACTGGTTGTCTTCAACCCCTGGCTGTTTCAAGACACCTGGCTGGCTTCAAGACCCATGGTTGTTTCAGACCCCTGGCTGTCTTTCAAGACAAACTGGTGTCTTCAAGACACCACTGGCTGATCTTCAAGACCCGTGGTTGTCTTCAAGACCCCTGGCTGTCTTCTAGGCCCTGGCTGTCTTCGAAGGACCACTGACTGTCTTCAAGACATGTGACTGTCTTCAAGATCCCTGGCTGTCTTCAAGACCCCTGGTTGTCTTCAAGACCCCTGGCTGTCTTCAACACCCTTGGCTGTCTTCAACACCCCTGGTTGTCTTCAACACCCCTGGTTGTCTTCAAGACCCCTGTTGTCTTCAAGACCTCCGGGCTGTCTTTAAGACCCTGGTGTTCTTCAAGACCACTGGCTGTCTTCAAGACCCCTGGTTGTCTTCAAACCCACCTGGCTGTCTTCAAGACCCCTGGCTGTCTTGAATGACCATTGACTGTCTTCAAGACCCCTGGTGTCTTCAAGACCCTGCACTGTCTTTCCAAACACCCCTGCTTGTCTTCAGAGCCCTGTGTCTTCAAAGACCCCTGGTTGTCTTCAAGACCCCTTGCTGTCTTCAAGACCCCTGGTTGTCTTCAAGACCCCTGGTTGTCTTCAAGACCCCTGGCTGTCTTCAAGACCCCTGGCTGTCTTCAGCCCTCGTGTCTTTCAAGACTCCTGGCTGTCTTCAAGACCCCTGGTTGTCTTCAACACCCCTGGCTGTCTTCAAGACCCTTGGTTGTCTTCAAGTTCCCTGGCTGTCTTCAAGACCCATGGCTGTCTTCAAGACCCCTGGTTGTCTTCAAGTCCCCTGGTTGTCTTCAAGACCCCTGGTTGTCTTCAAGACCCCGGCAGCTCTTCAAGACCCCTGGCTGTCTTCAAGACCCCTGGCTGTCTTCAAGACACCTGGCTGTCTTCAAGATGTGACTGCCTTCAAGACTGGAGTCCAGTCCCTGGACCAATTATGTACCTCTGTAATCTTTTGACTACCGTCCACAGGATGGGTATGGGGTGCATAATAAACATATTAAACTTAAACTAATTCATGAACCCGGTTGGTGTACTCAAGACCCCTGGCTGTCTTCAAGACCCTCGGGCTGTCTTTAACCCCCATGGTTTGTTTAAAGACCCCGGGCTGTCTTCAAGACCCCGGTTTGTTTTCAAGCCCCTGGTTGTCTTCAACCCCCGGGCTGTCTTCAATACCATGGTTGTCTTCAACCCCCTGGCTGCTTAAAGACAACTGGCGTCTTCAAGACCCTGGCTGTCTTCAAGACCCCTGGTTTTTCACCCCCCTGGCTGCTTAAAACCCCCGGGCTGTCTTAAGCCCCCGGTTGTTTTAAAGACCCGGTTGTCTTCAAGACCCCTGGCTGTCTTCAAGACCCCTGTCTTCAAACATGTGACTGTTTTCAAGACCCCTGGCTGTCTTCAAGACCCCTGGCTGTCTTCAAGACAACTGGTGTTCAAGCACCTGGCTGTTTTCAAGCCCCCTGGCTGTTTTAAGACATGTGATGTTTCAAACCCCTGGTGTCTTAAAAACCCCGGCTGTTTCAAAAAAACTGGCTGTCTTCAAGAAACCTGGCTGTTTCAACCCCCCTGGTGTTTCAAGATTTTGACTGTCTTCAAGACCCTGGCTGTTTCAAGACCCCTGGCTGTCTTAAAGCCCCCTGGCTGTCTTAAAGACCCAGGGTTTCTTCAAGACCCCTGGCTGTCTTAAAGGGACCCTGGTTGTCTTCAAGACCCATGGTTGTCTTAACACCCCCGGCTGTCAAACCCCTTTTTGC
>NC_069435.1:32329178-32456174 GCF_026875155.1 Cherax quadricarinatus | reverse complement strand
TTTCAGTTTTTTTCCTATGTTTTCCCAGTGTTTTATCAGTGTTTTTTTGGTTTTTTTTACATTGTTGGTGTTTTATCAGGGTTTCACTATTTGTTTTATGGGGTTTATATCAGGGCTTGTTTTACTAGTGTTTTATAGGTGTTTTATCAGTGTTTATGGTTCTTTATCAGTTTTGTTTTACTATGTTACTAGTGTTATACTAGTGTTTTACTAGTGTTTTATCAATGCTTGTTTTACCAATGCTTTATTGGTGTTTTATCATTTTTAATAGGTGTTTTATAAGTTTTACTAGTGTTTTACCAGTGTTTTATGGGTGTTTTATTTTTTGTTTTACTAGTGTTTTATCAGTTTGTTTATCAGTTTTTTTATGGGTGTTTTATCAGTTTGTTTTACTAGTTTTACCAGTGTTTTATGGGTGTTTATCAGTTTGGGTGTTTTTATCAGTTTGTTTTACTAGTGTTTTACCAGTTTGTTTTACTAGTGTTTTACTAGTGCTTTAACTAGTGTTTTATCAATGCTTGTTTTACTAGTGTTTTACCAGTTTTAGGGGTGTTTTATTCAATTTTATAGGTTTTTTATCAGTGTTTGTTTTACTAGTGTTTTATGGGTGTTTTATCAGTTTGTTTTACTAGTGTTTTATCAGTTTGTTTTACTAGTTTTATGAGTTTTATCAGTTTTATGGGTGTTTTATCAGTTTTGTTTTACTAGTGTTTTACCAGTGTTTTTTATGGGTTTTAATCAGTGTTTTTGGGTGTTTTATCATTTTTTACTAGTTTTTTTAACCAGTTTTTTACTAGTGTTTACTAGTGTTTCACTAGTGTTTTACTAGTGTTTTATCAATGCTTGTTTTACTAGTGTTTTGCCATGTTTTATGGGTGCTTTATCAGTTTTATAGGTGTTTTATCAGTTTTGTTTTACTAGTGTTTTACCAGTGTTTTACTAGTGTTTTATCAGTGTTTTTTGGGCGTTTTATCAGTTGTTTTACTAGTGTTTTTATCAGTTTTTTTTTATCAGTGTTTATGGGTTTTTTTATTGTTTGTTTTACTAGTGTTTTAATGGGTGTTTTACCGTGTTTTATGGGCGTTTTATCAGTTTGTTTTACTAGTGTTTTATGGATGTTTTATCAGTGTTTTATGGGTGTTTTATGAGTTTTTTATTTACTAGCGTTTTACCAGTGTTTTATTTGTGTTTTTTCAGTTTTATAGGTGTTTTATCATTTTTGCTTTATGGTATTTTACTAGTGTTTTATTGGTGTTTTATCTGTTTTTGGGTGTTTTATCAGTTTTATGGGTGTTTTTATCAGTTTTAGGGGTGTTTTATCAGTGTTTTATGGGCGTTTTATCAGTGTTTGTTTTACTAGTGTTTTACCAGTGTTTTTTCGGGTGTTATATCAGTGTTTGTTTTACTAGTGTTGTACTAGTGTTTTATGGGTGTTTTATCAATGTTTTATGGGTGTTTTATCAGTGTTTTATTGGTGTTTCATCAGTTTTACTAGTGTTTTTTTTAGTGTTTTACCAGTTTTATGGTGTTTTATCAGTTTTGGGTGTTTTACCAGTGTTTTATGGGTGTTTTATCAGTGTTTTATGGGTGTTTAATCAGTGTTTGTTTTACTAGTGTTTTACTAATATTTTATTAGTGTTTTACTAATGTTTTTGTTAGTTTATATTAAAGGTCCCTGAGAGAGTCACTTGTTAATGTTTACAAGAAGCAGCAAGAGACTTACTGTTGCTGTTACTGTTGAGGTTATGACCTTAACTACTGTTACACACTGTTGTGCAGCTGTCTGCTGCTTCACCTGACAGTCAACAGTTGTTGAACCGCTGTCAGCAGCAGTTATAACTGCGCTGTTGCTGTTAGTCATGTCACTGGTGGTCAGGAGAGCTGTTATGCTGTCAGTCATATCACTGGTGGTCAGGAGAGCTGTTAGTGCTGTCAGTCATGTCACTGGCTGGTCAGGAGAGCTGTTAGGCTGTCAGTCATGTTACTGGTGGCCAGGAGAGCTGTTAGTGCTGTCAGTCATGTCACTGTGGTCAGGAGAGCTGTTAGTGCTGTCAGTCATGTCACTGGTGGTCAGGAGAGCTGTTAGTCATGTCACTGGTGGTCAGGAGAGCTGTTAGTCATGTCACTGGTGGTCAGGAGAGCTGTTAGTGCTGTCAGTCATGTCACTGGTGGTCAGGAGAGCTGTTAGTGCTTTCCCGTCATGTCACCCGCTGGTCAGGAGAGCTGTTAGTGCTGTCAGTCATGTTACTGGTGGCCAGGAGAGCTGTTAGTGCTGTCAGTCATGTTACTGCTGGTCAGGAGAGCTGTTTTGTGCTGTCATTCATGTCACTGGGGGTCAGGAGAGCTGTTAGTTTTGTCACTGGTGGCCAGAAGAGCTGTTAGCATGTCACTGGTGGTCAGGAGAGCTGGGTTTGTGCTGTCATTCATGTCACTGGTGGTCAGGAGAGCTGTTAGTGCTGTCAATCATGTCACTGGTGGTCAGGAGAGCTGTTAGTGCTGTCAGTCATGTCACTGGTGGTCAGGAGAGCTGTTAGTGCTGTCAGTCATGTCACTGGTGGTCAGGAGAGCTGTTAGTGCTGTCAGTCATGTCACTGGTGGTCAGGAGAGCTGTTAGTGCTGTCATTTCATGTCCCCTGGTGGTCAGGAGAGCTGTTAGTGCTGTCGTCATGTCATTGGTGTCAGGAAGCTGTTTTGTCATGTCACTGGTGGTAAGGAGGCTGTTAGTGCTGTTAGTCATGTTCACTGGTGGTCAGAAGAGCTGTTAGTGCTCTAATCAAACCCAATTGTGGTTGCAGGGGTCGAGACTCAGCTCCTGGCCCCACCTCTTCGCTGAGTGCCTAGGAAAGGTTGGAGGGAGGGGGTACCTGGAGAGTCCCGGAGGTCAACGCCCCGCGGCCCGGTCTGTGACCAGGCCTCCTGGTGGATTCAGAGCCTGATCAACCAGGGTGCTACTGTTTGGCTGCACGCAAACCAACATACGAGCCACAGTCCGGCTGGTCAGGAACCGACTTTAGGTGCTTGTCCAGTGCCAGCTTGAAGACAGCCAGGGCCGTTGGTAATCCCCCTTATGTATGCTGGGAGGCAGTTGAACAGTCTCGGGCCCCTGACACTTATTGTATTTATTTTTTTATTTATTTATTACCAATTTGAGCACACATACAGAGGTACAAAAAAAATACAGATAAGAGCAGCATGCCAAAGCCACTTATACTATGCCCTAGCATTACGGGCTGGCTTAAAATTAACTTAGATTAACTAAGCAATGATGAAATCAGTGATAAAACATTAATGTAAACAGATTACTATAAAGCAACAAGTGAGTATTACAAAGACAGGTCATATGGTTGCATTCAGTCATATGAAGGATTCTGTTAGGGAGTGTATTTAAAAAAAAAATAAAGTTAGATTTGGTTTTAGGTTTAACATTTATGTGATATAATTGTGAGAAACATTTAAGATATACAATTTATAAGGTTCAGTTATTCAGTATTTATTGGTTTTGGGGGAGCAAGTGATCTTTGAGTAGAGACTTGAATTTATAAACAGGTAGTTTTTCTTTTATATTTACAGGTATGAATTCCAGATTTTAGGGCCTTTTATGTGCATTGAGTTTTTGCATAGTGTGAGATGGACACGAGGAAAATCAAAAAGTGATCTGTGCCTTGTGTTATGGTCATGTGTTCTGTTGAGGTTGGCAAGGAGATGTTTGAGGGGAGGGTTAATATCAGAGTTAAGTGTTCTATGTATGTAATAGGTGCAGTAATAAGTATGGATGTTTTGTATGGTGAGTAGGTTTAGTGTATTGAATATTGGTGGAGTGTGCTGCCTGTAGTGAGAATTTGTTATCATTCTAACTGCAGCCTTTTGTTGGGTAATTAGTGGTCTGAGATGGTTAATTGTTGTTGAGCCCCATGCACAAATTCCATAGGTGAGATAGGGGTAAATAAGAGAGTGATATAGGGCCAGGAGGGCTGACTGTGGAACATAATACCGTATCTTCGATAGTATGCCTACAGTCTTGGAAATTTTCTTAGAAATTTGTTGTATATGTGTATGAAATTTGAGTCTATTATCAAGGTGGATTCCTAAGAATTTTCCCTCTGTTAGCTTTGTGATAGGTGATCCGTTTATCATTATGTTAAGAGGGACATCTGTAGCTCTGTTACCAAACTGAATGAAGTAGGTTTTGTCAATGTTTAGTGTAAGTTTGTTAGCCCTCATCCAGGTAGATATTTTCTGTAATTCGGTATTTACAGTATTGGCTAGTGTGACTGGGCTCGGGTGAGAGAAGACGTATGTAGTGTCATCTGCAAATAGTGTGGGTTTGAGTAATTGCGAAGCATTTGGAAGGTCATTTATGTATAGGAGAAAGAGAAGAGGGCCAAGGACACTTCCCTGTGGGACACCAACTGTAATTGGTTGCGCAGAAGAGTTTGCCCCATTTGCGTACACATATTGGCTTCTGTTGCTGAGGTATGACTTGAGGTAGTTGAGGGAGTGCCCTCTTATACCATAGTGTGACAATTTTACGTGGAGCAAGTCATGGTCAACTGTTATCAAAAGCTTTACGTAAGTCAATGAAGATCCCCAGTGGGACTTCTTTTTTCTCTATTGCAGTGTATATATGTTCTAGCATGTGTATAATAGCATCATTAGTATTTTTATTAGGCCTGAATCCAAATTGGCAGGGGTTGAGTATGTTTTGGGAGATAAGGTAGGAGTAGATTCGTTTATGAATTAATTTTTCGAAGATTTTTGAGAGAGGGTGTAAGTTGGATATTGGCCTATAGTTATTCAACTCTGTTTGGTCTCCTCCTTTGTGGATCGGGGTGACCCTTGCTATTTTGAGTACTGTAGGGAAGGTGGAGGATTCAATGGATTTGTTAAAGAGTGTATTGTATGGTCTCTTAACGTGCTAGTGACACCCCTGCTTTTCATTGGGGGGATGTTGCATCGTCTGCCAAGTCTTTTGCTTTCGTAGTGAGTGATTTTCGTGTGCAAGTTCGGTACTAGTCCCTCTAGGATTTTCCAGGTGTATATAATCATTATCTCTCCCTCCTGCATTCCATGGAGTACAGGTTCAGGAACCTCAAGCGCTCTCAGTAATTGAGGTGTTTTATCTCCGTTATGCTCGCCGTGAAGGTTCTCTGTACATTTTCTAGGTCAGCAATTTCACCTGCCTTGAAAGGTGCTGTTAGTGTGCAGCAATATTCCAGCCTAGATAGAACAAGTGACCTGAAGAGTGTCATCATGGGCTTGGCCTCCCTAGTTTTGAAGGTTCTCATTATCCATCTTGTCATTTTTCTAGCAGATGCGATTGATACAATGTTATGGTCCTTGAAGGTGAGATCCTCCGACATGATCACTCCCAGGTCTTTGACGTTGGTGTTTCGCTCTATTTTGTGGCCAGAATTTGTTTTGTACTCTGATGAAGATTTAATTTCCTCGTGTTTACCATATCTGAGTAATTGAAATTTCTCATCGTTGAACTTCATATTGTTTTCTGCAGCCCACTGAAAGATTCGGTTGATGTCCGCCTGGAGCCTTGCAGTGTCTGCAATGGAAGACACTGTCATGCAGATTCGGGTGTCATCTGCAAAGGAAGACACGGTGCTGTGGCTGACATCCTTGTCTATGTCGGATATGAGGATGAGGAACAAGATGGGAGCGAGTACTGTGCCTTGTGGAACAGAGCTTTTCACCGTAGCTGCCTCGGACTTTACTCTGTTGACGACTACTCTCTGTGTTCTGTTAGTGAGGAAATTATAGATCCATCGACCGACTTTTCCTGTTATTCCTTTAGCACGCATTTTGTGCGCTATTACGCCATGGTCACACTTGTTGAAGGCTTTTGCAAAGTCTGTATATATTACATCTGCATTCTTTTTATCTTCTAGTGCATTTAGGACCTTGTCGTAGTGATCCAATAGTTGAGGCAGACAGGAGCGACCTGTTCTAAACCCATGTTGCCCTGGGTTGTGTAACTGATGGGTTTCTAGATGGGTGGTGATCTTGCTTCTTAGGACCCTTTCAAAGATTTTTATGATATGGGATGTTAGTGCTATCGGACTGTAGTTTTTTGCTGTTGCTTTACTGCCCCCTTTGTGGAGTGGGGCTATGTCTGTTGTTTTTAGTAACTGTGGGACGACCCCCGTGTCCATGCTCCCTCTCCATAGGATGGAAAAGGCGCGCGATAGGGGCTTCTTGCAGTTCTTGATGAACACGGAGTTCCATGAGTCTGGCCCTGGGGCAGAGTGCATGGGCATGTCATTTATCGCCTGTTCGAATTCATTTGGCGTCAGGATAACATCGGATAGGCTTGTGTTAACCAAATTTTGTGGCTCTCTCATAAAAAATTCATTTTGATCTTCGACTCTCAGTCTGGTTAGCGGCTTGCTAAAAACCGAGTCATATTGGGACTTGAGTAGCTCACTCATTTCCTTGCTGTCATCTGTGTAGGGCCCATCTTGTTTAAGTAGGGGCCCAATACTGGACGTTGTTCTCGACTTTGATTTGGCATAGGAGAAGAAATACTTTGGGTTTCTTTCGATTTCATTTATGACTTTTAGTTCTTCCCGCGATTCCTGACTCCTATAAGACTCCCTTAGGTTGAGTTCGATGCTTGCTATTTCTCTGACCAGTGTCTCCCTACGCATTTCAGATATATTGACCTCTTTTAGCCACTCTGTTATTCTTTTCCGTCGCCTGTAAAGGGAGCGCCTGTCTCTTTCTATTTTACATCTACTCCTCCTTTTTCTTAGAGGAATAAGCCTTGTGCATACATCGACTGCCACCAAGTTAATCTGTTCTAGGCATAAGTTGGGGTCTGTGTTGCTTAGTATATCTTCCCAGCTTATATCAGTTAGGACTTGGTTTACTTGGTCCCACTTTATGTTTTTGTTATTGAAGTTGAATTTGGTGAATGCTCCTTCGTGACTAGTCTCATTATGTCGGTCTGGGGCTCCACGCATACATGTCTGAACCTCAATTATGTTGTGATCTGAGTATATTGTTTTTGATATGGTGACATTTCTTATCAGATCATCATTGTTAGTGAAGATGAGGTCTAGTGTATTCTCCAGTCTAGTAGGCTCTATTATTTGCTGGTTTAAATTGAATTTTGTGCAGAGATTTAAAAGCTCGTGTGAGTGCGAGTTTTCATCAGAGCTGCCTCCTGGTGTTATTACTGCAACAATATTATTTGCTATATTCCTCCATTTTAGGTGCCTTAAGTTGAAATCCCCCAGGAGCAAGATGTTGGGTGCAGGAGCTGGAAGATTTTCCAGACAGTGGTCAATTCTTAACAGCTGTTCCTGGAATTGCTGGGATGTTGCATCCGGAGGCTTGTAGACTACCACAATGACTAGGTTTTGGTTCTCGACCTTTACTGCTAAAACTTCCACTACATCATTTGAGGCATTTAGCAGTTCTGTGCAAACAAGTGACTCTGCAATGTACAGGCCAACCCCCCCCCCCCCCCCCCCTTTTGCCTGTTCACTCTGTCACATCTGTATAGGTTGTAACCTGGGATCCATATTTCATTGTCCAAGTGATCCTTTATGTGGGTCTCAGCGAAAGCCGCGAACATTGCCTTTGCCTCTGCAAGCAGTCCACGGATGAAAGGTATTTTGTTGTTTGTTGCTGGCTTTAGACCCTGTATATTTGCAAAGAAGAATGTCATCGAACTGGTGGTATTGTTGGTACTGGGGGGGGGATTTTTTTTCCGGCATTAGTATCTGTATCTGTTGGTTTGGAGTGGAGGCCATCGACTGTGGTTCCACTTCAGGAATGACTGGATTTGGTGTACGATTTCTGCCATTTCCTGCCAGTTTTTTTTTTTCCTGGCACTAAAAAACCTCTCCCTCTTGAGTGGCTGTGGCTACCCAGGTTTTCCCATGGCCTGGATGTTTTGTATCTTTTTGTACCCTTTAGATGGTGTGCCATGGCAATTTAAGTTATAGCACAGTCTTTCCTGTACTGAAGAGGTACACATTTCAGGGTGAAAAAGCTTACAGGAAGGGAGTTTGCATTTTCCTGTTGTCATATGGGCATGGCATTTTCTAGGGTGGTCATAGTTGCACGTCCCGTCTGTTTTTCCAGATTTCCCATGTCTGCAGATACCAAGTGCATAGTATGTGCACAGGCTTGGTTTCAGTTTGCCTTGGGTTTCTGTGACTGTATTCCCTGTTGGTGCATGTTTCCCTGTCTTATTCCTATCCTCCCTAGCACCAACAATGGAGCTCCCACCAGTTGTTTTTGGTAATATATCCTCACTATTGCTAGTGGAGTCCTCTTGTTTGCTATTTCCTGTGGTATTTCTAGTTTGCAATATTGGTTTTATCTTATCTTTGACTACACTTGTTTCCCCACTACAGCTCCTGTCCCCTATGAGGTCATTTATATGTATTCCTTCCTGCATATAATTCCCGACTACCTGGACAAAATCTCCAGCTTCACCATTACTGTCTCCCAGGACAGCACCTCCAGCTTCACCATTACTGTCCCCCAGGACAGCACCTCCAGCTTCACCATTACTGTCTCCCAGGACAGCACCTCCAGCTTCACCATTACTGTCTCCCAGGACAGAACCTCCAGCTTCATTACTGTCTCCCAGGACAGCACCTCCAGCTTCACCATTACTGTCTCCCAGGAGAGCACCTCCAGCTTCACCATTACTATCTCCCAGGACAGCACTATCAGCCCCACATTTACTGACTACCAGGACATCACCTCCAGCCTTACAGTTTCTGACTACATGGCCAGTATCAAGAGCAGTACCATTCAGCCCAGACGTTTTATGTTCCCATCTGTTGTAGAAAGCTTCCAGGTTGTCTATGAAAGCAGCTTTGATGTTATCCTCTTTTAATACCCTTGTGATTTTAGTCCACAGATTTTCCTCATTTGGGCATACCCAAAAACACTTCCCTGTTTTAATACTGCTTGTAGCTAGTTCTTGGATATCTGCACAAGGGGCATGACACCAATTTCCACAAAAATGACAATTTATCCATGTGGAAGCCCGTTTGTTTGATTGACTGCAGACTATACAGAGCTTCATAATGATTTGAGTGGTTGATTTACTGTAATTCTACTAGCAACCTCTTGAATTCTCTATTAATAACCTCCTTAAATGAAGCTCTAGCTATTTGTATTTCTATTTCTAACTGTACTTGTATATTGGACAGCTTACCGTTTTACGTTCCTGATTTATTTATTGTTTGTGTTTGATAAGGGCGCCTACAACCCCATCCATTTACAGTCTGCTTTATTGTCCAACGAATCCATTTGAAACCAGTCAAGGGTTCGGACCATCAAGGGTTCAGACCAGTCGAGGGTTTAGACCAGTCGATCTGATCTGATCAGTGGGTCACTTATTTAAAACATACTAGTCCGTGATTTGGGCTAACACATGAAGGATCTACTTGAAATTATCTACCCGAATAATATGTGATTTGATTGATACAAAAGTATAACTTGCGTGTTGAAGAGCCGGTGATTTCTGGCAGCTCCTACAATGACGAACGGTCGAGCCTCAACACTTGTTTATCAATCGCTGTATCTAGCTTTTCTAGTTTTTTTCGTCTCCACCACAATAAATGCTATATTATCACTATAGTTGACTGGTGGAAATTTTGGAGGAAGGACGCTTTTTCTGTAGTAATAATTGCTTCTCGTTGTGTATATTGCGACCGCTGGTAACTACAGGTTATATGAGATTCATGGTATACGTCTGGTATTTCAAGAAAAAAGAAACTAATGAAAGTCACTCCACTCCACTAAGTACCATTATAATACTGGTTAGTTGCTACTACAACACTGTATTCTGCTATTCACTGGTATCACTAGATTATATGAGAGTACACTAGCAGGCCAGGAAGATTATTAAAACAGCTGACCACTGTGGTAAGTTTCTGGCGACTTCTGGCACCAGCCTCTATAGGCTTATCACTTCATTTACAAATTCACCTGTTTTCAAATGACACTTTAGCCTTTATCATCTATATACTAGGGAGCCACTGTAGTATACACTATACACTATGTATACACAATGTTATCAGGGAGACTTTCT
The DNA here is from genome assembly GCF_026875155.1 of Cherax quadricarinatus. Lineage (NCBI taxonomy): Eukaryota > Metazoa > Arthropoda > Malacostraca > Decapoda > Parastacidae > Cherax > Cherax quadricarinatus. The sequence goes on along the minus strand of NC_069435.1, from coordinate 32,446,105 downwards.
TTCCTCTGACAAAGAAAAGTTCTATTATTATTATTTTGCACACGGAACACAGGCCTATGATTCCCCTCTGGCAGTAAACTCTGCTAGGTACTGCACACTAATTCTCCTTTTTTGACTCAGTATATAATGTTTTCCGCCCAAGATTGGATCCAGGCGCTAGAGGGATGTATCGTATAGGATTGATGGCACAAATTAAAGTTCTAGCACGTAAGAGCGACCGTGAAAACACGAGAAAACCCGGAGCACAACGAGGCACGCTGACACACAACAGATGTATATTCCAGAATATGGCAGAAAGGTGGGCTGGTGCAAGTATGAGTAGTGGGGGGGGGGGGGTTGAAGAGGGTTGGAATAGATTTAAAAATGCAGTATTAGAATGTGGGGCAGAAGTTTGTGGTTATAGGAGGGTGGGTGCAGGAGGAAAGTGGAGTGATTGGTGGAATGATGAAGTAAAAGGTGTGATAAAAGAGAAAAAGGTAGCTTATGAGAGGTTTTTACAAAGCAGAAGTGTTATACAAAGAGTAGTGTATATGGAGAGTAAAAGAAAGGTGAAGAGAGTGGTGAGAGAGTGCAAAAGGAGAGCAGATGATAGAGTGGGAGAGGCACTGTGAAGAAATTTTGATGAAAATAAGAAAAAATTTTGGAACGAGTTAAACAAGTTAAGAAAGCCTTGGGAATGAATGGATATGTCAGTTAAAAACAGAGTACGGGAGTTAGTAGATGGGGAGATGGAGATATTGGGTAGATGGCAAGAATATTTTGAGGAACTTTTAAATGTCGACAAAGAAAGGGAGGCGGTAATTTCATGCACTGGCCAGGGATTAGATTTTAGATTTTGCCACCGAAGTGGCTAGTTTATTGTGCACCCCATATCCATCCTGTGGACGGTAGCGCGAGAGCATATGGATACACAAAAGGCCTAGGAACTAGGCCCCAAAGGGTTAACAGGAATACATATGGATTTATATCTACATATCTATAGTTCACTTATCTGTTACAAGCAAATTTAGGAAATTTGCTTAGTATATCTGGTATCTTATTTTCATTAATAAGATATCTTGACATGTCACATAGGTTATTATACTGTCTGTCTCTGTATTCCTCAATAAGTGGACAATTAAGCACATAGTGTTCAAGAGAGTGACCATATGCTGATCACATAATTTACATTTAGTTTGATCATCATCTGTGTGTCTCCCAAACTGCCAGAAGTACTTGTAACCAAGCCTAAGCCTGGCCACTACAACATCAGTCAGTCTGTTCACATTGCAAGTTGCTCCATAAACATACTTATCTACGTTCATGTTATCATAGTGGGTTATAGATCTACTCAGGCTTCTAACTGCATTCCTATAACAATCATTTTCATTATTTACTTCTCTCCTAATATTATTCCTAATGCTAGACAAGTTATACCAAAGTTATATTCTACATTCTCCTTCTCGATACTCTTCTTGGCTAACATATCAACTTTATCATGAAGGAGTAATCCAATGTGTGATGGGATCACATAGCAATTGTACATTAATTCCTTTGTCCCTAATTTTTGAGTATCTATACCTGGCTTCCCCAATGAGCATGTTGTTGGAGTCATTACATGAGTCAAGAGCCTTCAATGATGACAAAGAATCAGTAATGATGATAGAGTCAAGCTCAGTGTCATAGGTTAGCTTTAGCGCCATTAGGATTGCAAACAATTCAGTTTGCAGTGTAGACGCCCAGTTGTTAATTCTTATGCCTAACTCAACAAATTTATTATCGTTCTTAACTAGGGAAGTGGCAACAAGAGCAGATGCAGCCCTGCCAGAAGACTCCTGTTTAGATCCATCGCACTGGCCAGGGAGGTATACCATCTTGTAAAAAAAAAAAAAAAAAAAAAACAATGGTTATAAATGACCATAATTTTTAAAGGGGTGGACCGGTAAGCCAGCGGAAGGCCTCGGTCAGATGACCAAAAGCTCCAAAGGCGGGTCATCATCTGACTAAGACCCGCGTCAGGAAACATTTGTCCTGTTTCCTGACGAACCTTACCTAACCTAACCTAACCATCTTGTAGGAGTGAAGAAGAGCAGGATATGAGTGTGGGGGGGGGGGGGGGGTGTGCGTGAGGCATTACGCAGAATAAAAGGGGGTAAAGCAGCTGGAACTGACGGGATTATGACAGAAATGTTAAAAGCAGGGGGGATATAGTGTTGGAGTGGTTGGTATTTTTGTTTAATAAATGTATGAAAGAGGGGAAGGTACCTAGGGATTGGCAGAGAGCATGTATAATCCCTTTATATAAAGAGAAGGAGGACAAAAGAGATTGTAAAAATTATAGACGAAGAAGTTTACTGAGTATACCAGGAAAAGTGTACGGTAGGGTTATTATTGAAAGAGTTAGAGGTAAGACAGAATGTAGGATTGTGGATGAGCAAGGAGGTTTTAGAGTAGGTAGGGGATGTGTAGATCAAGTGTTTACATTGAAGAATACACCTACCATCCGACTTACAACCGAGTTCGGTTCCGAGAAACCAGTTGTAAGTTGAAATGGTCGTAAGTCGAACTTTACTACTGAATATCAACAAAACATTTTTGTAATGACTTTATTTTATTGTTTTATTTTGGTATTTCATGTTTTACTTTACTTTTTATGTTGTTAGTACTGTATTTTATACTGTAAGGTTTAGGATAAACACTGTGTACAACACAAATAGTTGTTTATTTCCCAGAAATTTGGCATAAAAAACACAGTCGTAAGTCGAGTGGTCGTAAGTCGAGCAGGTCGTAAGTCAGATGGTAGGTGTATATGTGAACAGTATTTAGATAAAGGTAGGGAAGTTTTTATTGCATTCATGGATTTAGAAAAGGCATTTGATAGGGGAGCAATGTGGCAGATGTTACAAGTATATGGAATAGGTGGTAAGTTACTAAATGCTGTAAAGAGTTTTTATGAGGATAGTGAGACTCAGGTTAGGGTGTGTAGAAGAGAGGGAGACTACTTCCCAGTAAAGGTGGGTCTTAGACAGGGATGTGTAATGTCACCATGGTTGTTTACTATATTTATAGATGGGGTTGTAAAAGAAGTAAATGCTAGGGTGTTCAGGAGAGGGGTGGGATTAAATTATGGGGAATCAAATACAAAATGGGAATTGACACAGTTACTTTTTGCTGATGACACTGTGCTTATGGGAGGTTCTAAAGAAAAATTGCAAAGGTTCATGGATGAGTTTGGGAGTGTGTGTAAAGGTAGAAAGTTGAAAGTGAACATAGAAAAGAGTAAGGTGATGAGGGTATCAAATGATTTAGATAAAGAAAAATTGGGTATCATATTGGGGAAGAGGAATATGGAAGAAGTGAATGTTTTCAGATATTTGGGAGTTGATGTGTCAGTGGATGGATTTATGAAGGATGAGCTTAATCATAGAATTGATGAAGGAAAAAAGGCGAGTGGTGCATTGAGGTATATGTGGAGACAAAAAACGTTATCTATGGAGGCAAAGAAGGGAATGTATGAAAGTATAGTACTGTACCAACACTCTTATATGGGTGTGAAGCTTGGGTTGTAAATGCTGCAGCGAGGAGGCGGTTGGAGGCAGTGGAGATGTCCTGTCTAAGGGCAATGTGTGGTGTGAATATTGTGCAGAAAATTCGGAGTGTGGAAATTAGGAGAAGGTGTGGAGTTAATAAAAGTATTAGTGAGAGGGCTGAAGAGGGATTGTTGAGGTGGCTTGGTCATTTAGAGAGAATAGATCAAAGTAGAATGACATGGAGAGTGTATAAATCTGTAGGGGAAGGAAGGCAGGGTAGGGGTCGTCCTCAAAAAGGTTGGAGGGAGGAGTAAAGGAGGTTTTGTGGGCGAGGGGCTTTTACTTCCAGCAAGCGTGTGTGAGCAGGTTAGATAAGAGTGAATGGAGACGAATGGTATTTGGGACCTGACGAGATGTTGGAGTGTGAGCAGGGTAATATTTAGTGAAGGGATTCAGGGAAACCGGTTATTTTTATATAGCCAGACTTGAGTCCTGGAAATGGAAAGTACAGTGCCTGCACTTTAAAGGAGGGGTTTAGGATATTGGCAGTTTGGAGGGATATGTTATGTATCTTTATATGTATATGCTTCTAAACTGTTGTATTCTGAGCACCTCTGCAAAAACAGTGGTTATGAGTGAGTGATGTGAAAGTGTTGAATGATGATAAAAGTATTTTCTTTTTGGGGATTTTCTTAATTTTTTGGGTCACCCTGCCTTGGTGGGAGACAGCCGACTTGTTGAAAAAATATATATATATCTTTCAACACACCAGCCGTATCCCACCGAGGCAGGGTGGCCCAAAAGGAAAAACGAAAGTTTCTCCTGTTACATTTAGTAATATATACAAGAGAAGAGGTTACTAGCCCCTTGCTCCCGGCATTTTAGTTGCCTCTTACAACACACATGGCTTACGGAGGAAGAATTCTGTTCCACTTCCACATGGAGATAAGAGGAAATAGACAAGAACAAGAATTAGAAAGAAAATAGAAAAAAACCCAGAGGGGTATGTATATATATGCTTGTACATGTATGTGCAGTGTGACCTAAGTGTAAGTAAAAGTAGCAAGACGTACCTGAAATCTTGCATGTTTATGAAACAGAAAAAAGGACACCAGCAATCCTACCATCATGTAAAACAATTACAGGCTTTCGTTTTACACTCACTTGGCAGGACGGTAGTACCTCACTGGGCAGTTGCTGTCTACCAACCTACTACCTAGAATATATATATTCTTCTTTCAACACACCGGCCGTATCCCACTGAGGTGGGGTGGCCCAAAAAGAAAAACGAAAGTTTCTCTTTTTAAATTTAGTAATTTATACAGAAGGGGTTACTAGCCCCTTGCTCCTGGCATTTTAGTCGCCTTTTACAACACACATAGCTTACGGAGGAAGAATTCTGTTCCACTTCCCCATGGAGATAAGAGGAAATAAACAAGAACAAGAACTAGAAAGAAAATAGAAGAAAACCCAGAGGGGTGTGTATATATATGCTTATACATGCATGTGCAGTGTGACCCAAGTGCAGGTAGAAATAGCAAGATGTACCTGAAATCTTGCATGTGTATGAGACAGAAAAAAAAACACCAGCAATCCTACCATCATGTAAAACAATTACAGGCTTCCATTTTTACACTCACTTGGCAGGATGGTAGTACGTCCCTGGGCGGTTGCTGTCTACCAACCTACTACCTATAATATATCTTTCTTCGTTCAACATGCCGGCTGTATCCCACTGAGGCGGGATGGCCCAAAAGGAAACACAAAAGTTTCTCCTTTTACATTTAGTAATATATACAAGAGAAGGGGTTACTAGCCCCTTGCTCCCAGCATTTTAGTCGCCTCTTACAACACATGGCTTATGGAGGAAGAATTCTGTTCCACTTCTCCATGGGGATAAGAGGAAATAAACAAGAACAAGAAGTAGAAAGAAAATAGCAGAAAACCCAGAGGTGTGTGTGTGTATATATATGCTTGTACATGTATGTGGAGTGTGACATAAGTGTAAGTAGAAGTAGCAAGACATACCTGAAATCTTGCATGTTTATGAGACAGAAAAAAAGGACACCAGCAATCCTACCATCGTGTAAAACAATTACAGGCTTCCGTTTTACACTCACTTGGCAGGATGGTAGTACCTCCCTGGGCGGTTGCTGTCTACCAACCTACTACCTATAATATATATATTTCTTTGTTTCAACACACCAGCCATATCCCACCGAGGCGGGGTGGCCCAAAAGGAAAAACGAAAGTTTATCCTTTTCTTCTTCTTTCAACAAACCAGCCGTATCCCAACGAGGCAGGGTGGCCCAAAAAGAAAAACAAAAGTTTCTCTTTTCAAATTTAGAAATTTATACAGGAGAAGGGGTTACTAGCCCTTGCTCCTGGCATTTTAGTCGCCTCTTACAACACGCATGGCTTATGGAGGAAGAATTCTGTTCCACTTCCCCATGGAGGTAAGAGGAAATAAACAAGAACAAAAACTAGTAAGAAAATAGAAGAAAAACCCAGAGGGGTGTATATATACTATATGCTTGTACATGTATGTATAGTGTGACCTAAGTGTAAGTAGAAGTAGCAAGACGTATCTGAAACCTTGCATGTTTATGAGACAGAAAAATGGACACCAGCAATCCTACCATCATGTAAAACAATTACAGGCTTTCATTTTACACTCGCTTGGCAGGACGGTAGTACCTCCCTGGGCGGATTATTATTATTATTATTATTATATATTATTAGTAGTAGTACGTACATGGTGAGGGGCTCTTGATCTATGGAATTGGATCTGTGTTCCAGTTCCCTAAATTAAGCCTGAATATACATAATAATAATACATATATAATAATAATGTACTATAATAATTATAATAATAGACGGCTTCAAAAGGCCATCACTAGATGGCACTGAATACCACAACAGTGCGGGAGCAGTTATAACCGGCTCCACTTGTCACATAATGACATATTTTATTCTATAGTATATATCAGGTTTCTATGTTATTTATATTGTTTATTATGTCATATTAGAGCAATTGTGATAGATAAATAAGCCGTAGAGTTGATATTAGCTCTATATTTAAGTGTATTTTTCCTCCCTCTGAGAGCAGGAATTCCACTGGAAAGGATTAATGGCTTTTCAGTTAATTTAAATGAAGAAAATTGACTCATCATATGAACAAATCAGGATACGAACAAGGTCACGGAACGGTTTAAGTTCATAAGCCGAGGTTCCACTGCATTTGAAAGTGCTCGTATAATGATATAAATCTTTGGCAGTTTTCTATTAGTTTTATATACCATTTTTTGTGACTTTTTTTTTTTTGTATTGTGGTCTTTATGAGTAACAATGTTAAAGTTATATAATACAGGTACTCCTCATATAACAACCTACCTGTTTAAAGATCACTCAGACTTATGACCAGCTCTCCAACCAGTCAGTATTGTAAGCTGTACCGGAAGTTTAGTTGTGGAAACGGCAGTGCATCTCGGCATCAAGCATCTCATTTCTCATCGACCCTTAGTCGGTTGGTATTCACTAACTATTGTTAGTCAAGTCAGTAAGTCACTTAGTCCGGTCAGTAAGTCAAGTCACTATTCAGTGAGTCAGTCCCATCCCTGGCAACAACAACCCCCCCCCCACTCTTCATAGATCTAAACTTACTGTAACCCTGTTCAGAACATCCACACTTACTACTGTGCAATCTACATCTACAGGACCTTAAATTCCAATATTAACCTTGACCTAAAACGCTTTCTTGATAGTTGTGACAGGACCCACAGGCATAACACCAGACACAAACATCTCTATGACATTCCCCGTGTCTGACTAAACCTTTACAAAAATTCAGTGTATGTCAAAGGCCTTAAAATCTGGAACACCCTACCTGAAAACTCTAGAACTGCAGACACATTCATCACCTTCAAAACTACCATTAGAAAACATCTTATCTCCTTGATACACCCCGTCAACTAACTACATGAAAACCACCTGGTGGTTCACACTTACATTCACTCACCCATTTGACTATAAACACAGAAATACGAATCTTAATCTTAAAATAATGAATCCTAACTAGTCATAAGTTTGCCTGTGATACTCCAGTATAGAAACTATGTATTGTGCCAAAACAAAAGCAATCACATACCTAAACTCACAAACGATAATTTAGTCACTTAGCCATAATACCAACTTACTCCATAACTTGTAATAATTTAGACTTAAGAATTAATCTAAGTCTGCCCAAAATGCTTAGCCATGCTAGGTGTCCTAGTGGCCCCCTCTGTAATTAGTATTTTATAACATGTAAACCACACAGTATCCAAAATCTGTAAACCCACATTGTAATCCTTATAGAGAATAAACTTGAAACTCTTTGATTATATAATGTACAAGTCTAAAGAAAGATTTAAAGGAAAAAAAAAGACATATTGAATGTTATCGATAATACTGAGTGAAAATAGCGGGTGCTGCAGTTCCATAGCACCCCCGCACGAGCCGCCACTGAATTTAAGCTCGACATCTCTGGGTGGATATCTTTTCAGTATAAATGTTACAAACCTCAACTTTTATTCATTATGCACACACACACACATCTTTCCTTGGTCCAGGTTTAGTGCTTAGTTTGACAATATTATTACAGGTCCCGGTTTTCATAGCTGTTATGTTCCTGACCTTCACTGATAAGTGATAGTTGTTGGCAAGTGGAAAAGTTTTTTTTTTCAATATCAAAAGTGTCTAAAATGCCCGATAACATGTTTACACTATAATATATTAAGTGCTCAGTACAGCTAGGCATAACAAAAATCACATACAAAAGTAAAATAAATATAAAATACATATAATACTTAAAACATGACACCAGTAACTTTTCCCTGACACAACTGTTGTGCAAAGAAGCAGAAAAAGCACCAAACAATAACTAAATTGAAAACTGCTGAAAAAGTGAGAACAGTAAAGAGGGGGCAGAAAACACAGGGCTTTTCTATATTACTTTCCTTTATGTTTTGTAATACATAGTTCTTAATCCTGTAATATTTCCTTTCCTACCTAAGAGGCCTAGTCTGTGACCAAGCCCAGGGGGAGCCTAGGAGGCCTGGTCTGTGACCGAGCCCAGGGGGAACCTAGGAGGCTTGGGCTGTGACTGAGCCCAGGGGGAGCCTAGGAGGCCTGGTCTGTGACCAAGCCCAGGGGGAGCCTAGGAGGCCTGGTCTGCGACCGAGCCCAGGGGGAAATAATCCCCACAACAACCATATAATTTCCAACTTTTTTTTTATTCAATTTTAGTGAATAATTAATGAGGCTTCCAAGCATTTTTGACATTGAAAATCATCACAGGACACAACTTTAGATGTAATATTGATGGTAGAATTACCGACTATGTTAGATAAATGGACACAAGTGCAACTAATGTGACATTTCATTGTGGCAACATTTTGCTCTCCAGGAGCTTTGTCAAACCCATTACAAACAATACATGGACACAGAGAATATATATAGGTATATTGTGAGGTGCAAAGCATAATATAATCATTGTAGGTGGTGGTAGTAGTTGTACTATTACTACCACAAATACTACTGCTATTACCTACAATGATTGTATTATGCTTTGCACCTCACACTATACCTATATATACTCTCTGTGTCCTTGTTTGTAATGTATTAACAAAGTTCCTGCAGAGTGAATTGTTGCTACAATAAAATGTTGCATTAGTAGATATTAAACTAACTATTAGTTGCACTTGTGTCCTTATATCAAACACAACCTTAGATTCTGAAAATGCCAGGATCCTTGATTAATTGCAGTCACTCCAACTGGACAAAAAAGCTGGACATTATAACACATGGAAAACACCAACACATCTGATACTCAACCAAGACCTGTCCACTACATGATGTAGCTGTCACTTGACTTCATAGGTTACCTGATGCTGTCTCTTACCTCACTGGTCAGGTCATCACCTTTCTTGCCATTATGTGTTGTTCTCAAACCTGTGTTTGTTAGAGAGGATCATAGTCCCAGAACACAAATATTTTCTAGATATTCATGTTTGCTCGTGTCTCTTTCTCGACTACTTTCCTGCATCTACTGAAGTTGATGCTAGTGTTGGGCACTTGATACAAGGAATTGGACTTTTTCCTCTCTTGGATCCTCTCGAGGAAGGTTCCTTGATGTTGGTGAGGGGCTCTTGATCTAGGGAATTGGATCTGTGCTCCAGTTCCCTGAATCAAGCATGAATACCTTCAGTCCTCCACCCTACATGCGCTGTATAATTCTATTGGTTTAGCGCTCCCCCTTGATTGTAATAATCCTCTCTTGGATTGAATTGGCCTGCCTCTCATTGACCCTTGTGGGTTTAGCTCTTAGTTATGATTATAATTGCCTCCCATTTCCCAGGCACACTATGACCTCTGTGGGTTTTGTGCTTCACCCTCGGTAACAGAAAAAGTAAAAGTTAATGAAAATGGCACCAGGCTGCCATCTACTGTAGGGAGAATAAATCGGTTAATTTTTTGCACAATAGATGGTACTAAAAATTGATAAAAATGACACTTTGATGCCATCTATTGTTGGAATTACATATTAAATTAGTTCATTTTTTGCATAATAGATGGTACTATAAGTTAATGAAAATAGGAGACTATATTTTTAGTTCATTTTTTGCACACTAGATGGCACTGAAGATAAAAAAAAAGGCACTATTGTTGGAATTATGAACTAAATCTTTAGTTCATTTTTTGTATAATAGATGGCACTAAGTTAATGAAAATGGGAGGATAAACTAGGGGAAACTAAATATTTTTTAGTTCACTTTTTGCTGAACAGATGGCAAAAAAAATTGAAAATAGATGGATTAATTAGAGGAGACTAAAAATATTTTTAGTTCATAATTCTCTCGCTAGATGGCATCCAAGTGCCATTTTCATTAGTAATTTTCAGTGCCATCTATTGTGCAAAAAATGAACTAAAAATTTTAGTTAATAATTCTCACAATAGATGGTGTCCAAGTGCCATTCCCATTATTAATTTTCAGTGCCATCTATTGTGCAAAAATTGAACTAAAAATATTTAGTTTAGTCTCCCCTAGTTTATCATCCCATTTTCTATTTTTTTTTTTTTTTGCCATCTATTGAGCAAAAATTGAACTAAAAAAAAATTAGTTGTCTCTAGTTTATCTTCCCATTTTCAATAACGTAGTGCCATCTATTAATCAAAAACTGAACTAGATTTAGTAAACAATTCCAACAATAGATGGCATCCAAGTGCTATTTTCATTAGTAATTTTTAGTGCCATCTATTGTGCAAAAAATTAACTAATTTAGTTTAACCTCTCTCCAATAGATGGCAGCCTAGTGCCATTTTTCATTAACTTTTAGTGCCATTAGCAAAACTAAGTGCTAAACCCACCCGGGTCATACAGTACTGTCTCCCTGCGCTACATAGCACCCCAAATGCAGTGTAGTGACTTAAGGACTCCAAGCACTATCATCTTCCTTATACAAGATGGCACCAAAGTGCAATGTTACAGGTGCCATCTGTAGTACTATTATAATCAAGGGGAAGCGCTAAACCTGTAGGACTATACAGCGCCTGTGGGGGGATGTGGAAGGTATTCAGGCTTAATTCAGGGAACTAGAGGTCAAACCCAATTCCCTAGATCAAGAGCCCCTCACGAGCATCAAGGAACCTTCCTTGAGGGAATCTGTAGTTGTAGACAGTAACTAACTTTATTAAGACAATAATCTTGTATCCGAATTTGTGATGGATCATATCTGGTATACCTAGAGAGTGTTCCGGGGGTCAACGCCCCCATGACCCGGTCTGTGACCAGGCCTCATGGTGGATCAAGCCTGATCAGCCAGGCTGCTACTGCTGGCCACACGCAATCCAACATACAAACCACAGCCCGGCTGCTAATGACTATTGAAATGAAGAAAGAGATAATTGCAAAGTACGAAAGTGGAGTGCGTGTGTCGGAGCTGGCCAGGTTGTATACAAAACCCCAATCAACCATCGCTACTATAGTGACCAGGAAAACGGCAATCAAGGAAGCTTTTGTTGCAAAAGGTGCAACTTTGTTTTCGAAACAGAGACCGCAAGTGTTAGAAGATGTTGAGAGACTGTTGTTGGTGTAGATAAATGAAAAACAGATAGCAGGAGATAGCATCTCTCAAGCTATCATTTGTGAAAAGGCTAGGAAGTTGCATGAGGATTTAATTGAAAAAATGCCTGCAACTAGTGATGTGAATGAATTTAAGGCCAGCAAAGGTAGGTTTGAAAGATTTAAGAATCGTAGTGGCATACATAGTGTGATTAAGCATGGTGAGGCTGCCAGTTCAGACCAAAAAGCAGCTGAAAAATATGTGAAGGAATTCAAGGATTACATAGACAGTGAAGAATTGAAACCTGAACAAGTGTTTAATTGTGACGAAACAGGCCTGTTTTGGAAGAAATTGCCAAGCAGGACCTACATTACTCAGGAGGAAAAGGCACTCCCAGGACATAAGCCTATGAAAGACAGGCTTACTCTTCTGATGTGTGCCAATGCTAGTGGTGATTGCAAAGTGAAGCCTTTATTGGTGTATCACTCATTAACTCCCAGAGCGTTCAGGCAAAAGAATGTCCTCAAGGCTAATTTGTGTGTGCTGTGGAGGGCAAACAGTAAGGCATGGGTCACTAGGGACTTTCTATGACTGGTTACACCATGCATTTGCCCCCAGTGTGAAAAATTACCTAACTGAAAAGAAATTAGACCTTAAGTGCCTCCTGGTATTAGACAATGCCCCTGGTCATCCTACAGACTTGGCAGAGCAACTTTCTGGGGACATGAGCTTCATTAAGGTCAAGTTTTTTGCCTCCTAATACCACTCCTGTCCTGCAGCCCATGGACCAGCAGGTCATTTCCAACTTCAAGAAACTGTACACAAAAGCTGTTTCATAAGTGCTTTGAAGTGACCACAGACACTTGATTGACTCTAAAAGAGTTTTGGAAGGATCACTTTCATATCCTCAATGTGTAAACCTTAATAGGTAAGGCTTGGGAGGGAGTGACTAAGAGGACCTTGAACTCTGCTTGGAAGAAACTGTGGCCAGAATGTGTAGATAAAAGGGATTTTAAAGGGTTTGAGGCTAACCCTGGGAATCGTATGCTAGTTGAGGAAACCATTGTGGCATTGGGGAAGTCCTTTGGGTTGGAGGTTAGTGGGGGGGATGTGGAAGAGTTGGTGAAGGAGGACAATGGCGAACTAACCACTGATGAGCTGCTAGATCATCTTCAACAGCAAGAGGCCAGACCTGAGGAAACTGCTTCGGAGGAGGGGATAGAGAAATTGAGGAAGTTGCCTACTTCACAGATTAAAGAAATGTGTACAATGTGGACAAAGGTGAAAACCTTTATGGATGACAATCACCCTAACACAGCTATTGCAAGCCATGCTGGTGACTATTACAATGACAATGTTGTGAAACACTTTAGAGAAGTCATAAAGGAACGAGAGGTACAGGCCTCTATGGACAGATATGTTGTGCAACAGAAGTCCAGTGACTCTCAAGCTGGTCCTAGTGGCATTAAAAGAAACAGGGAAGTAACCCCAGAAAAGGACTTGCTACCTCAAGTCCTAATGGAATGGGATTCCCCTTCTAAACAATAAGTTCGACACTCTCCCCTCCTCCCATCCCATCAATCATCACCAGATCATCTTCATTAAAGGTAAGTGTCATGTATTCTATTGTTAGTACAGTGGACCCCAGACATTCGATGTCATCGACATTCGATAAATCCGACATTTGATGCATTTTAAAGCAAAAATTTTGCCTCGACATTCGATCGAAAACCCGCTATTCAATAAGATTCGTACGAGACGTGTCCACGTGTGGCCTGAACTGCCCTGTGTGTGCCAGTGTTTACAAGCCAGCCAGTGTGCGCGCATCTAAGGATACATTCGGTACATTCCATATTATCCATATTATCACTGTTTTTGGTGCTTGTTTCTGCAAAATAAGTCACCATGGACCCCAAGAAAGCTTCAGTGCCAACCCTGTGGTAAAAAGGGTGAGAATTAGTATGGAAATTAAGAGAGATTTTGAAGGGTTTGGGGCTAACCCTGAGAAGCCTATGCCAGTTGTGGAATCCATTGTGCCTACTTCAAAAATTAAGGAAATGTGCACAAAGTGGGTTGACCTGCAAACCTTTAGAAAATCACCCTAACACAGCTATTGCAAGCTGTGCTCGTGAATATTACACTGACAATGTTGTGAACCACTTTAGATAAGTCATAAAGGAACGAGAGGTACAGGCCTCTATGGACAGATATGTTGTGGGACAGAAGTCCAGTGACTCTCAAGCTGGTCCTAGTGGCATTAAAAGAAGAAGGGAAGTAACCCCGGAAAAAGACTTGATACCTCAAGTCCTAATGGAAGGGGATTCCCCTTCTAAACACTAACACCATCCACACTCTCCCCTCCTCCCATCCCATCAATCATCACCAGATCTTCATTAAAGGTAAGTGTCAATTATTCTATTGTTATTAATCTATTGTTAATGTTGTTATTGTAATTATTCTATTGCATTAAACTTAATATTTCATGTGGTAAATTTTTTTTTTTTCATACTTTTGGGTGTCTTGCACGGATTAATTTGATTTCCATTATTTCTTATGGGGAAAATTAATTCGACTTTTGATATTTTCGACATTCGATGAGCTCTCAGGAACAGATTAATATCGAATGTCAGAGGTCCACTGCAGAGTACTACAAACTGTGCATGTCTTCTTCAGTTTGTGTGCATTAAACTTAATATTTCATGTGGTATAAATTTTTTTTTTCATACTTTTGGGTGTCTTGCACAGATTAATTTGATATCCATTATTTCTTACGGGGAAAACTAATTTGCCTTTCGATAATTTTGGCATATGATGAGCTCTCAGGAACGGATTAATATCATATAAAGGGGACCACTGTATTACAGAAATAGATATGATTTTGATTGCTTTCATGACGAAAAGTGCCTTGAAACTGAGCTCAATTTAGGAGAAATGGTCCATTGCTTGGCTGTTTCAGAGTAAACTGTCCACTCCAATATGCAGTCATGAATGGGTTGACATTATTTATACAATTATTGCAATAAGGAATAACAGTGAATCTTATATTTTTTGTGTGAATAAAAATTACAAATTATTTATATAATAATAATAATAATAATAACAACAACAATATGTATAATAATAATACATGTATAATAATAATACATATAATAATAATAGTATAATAATATAATACAATAATAATAATAATATATGTATAATAATAATACATATATAATAATAATGTACTACATATAATAATAGACGGCTTCAAAAGGCCGTCACTAGATGGCAGTGTTTACCACAACAAAAAAGGGAGCGGTTGTGACCGCCTCCACCTGTTACATAATGACATATTTTATTCATTCTAGAGTATATATCATGTTTCTATGTTATTTATATTGTTTGTTATGTCATATTAGATGAACTGTGATAGATAAATAAGCTGTATAGATGATATTAGCGAAATTATTCATGAATTATTTTTCCCGGTCTCCGGACAAACTCTTGTCCACCGCCGACACCGCCCATACCACCATATGAATGACATATTTTATTCAGAGTATATATCAGGTTTCTATGTTATTCATATTGTTTATTATGTCATATTAGATGAAGTGAGATAGATAAATAAGCCGTAGAGTTGATATTAGCAAAATTATTGAAGTACAGAATTCCACTGGAACGGATTAATTGCATTTCAATTAATTTAAATGACGAAAATTGACTCTGCAAACGAGCAGATCCAGTTGCGAGCAAGGTCATGGAATGGATTAAACTCGCAAGTAGAGGTTCCACTGTATTTCATGTTGAAAAAAAATTTGTTTTTGTTAATACTTTTGGTCTGAAACGGATTAATTGGATTTACATGTACATTATTACTTATGGGGAAAATGGTTTCACAAATCATTAATTTCGCCATTAGTCACACTCTTTGGAATGGATTAATTACGAAAAATGAGGGTCCACTGTATTTCTTATGGGAAATATTGCTTCAGTTTTCTTACGATTCGGTTTTTGTCAGACTTTTTAGAATGGATTAATCACGAAAACCAAGGTTCCACTGTAGTAAGTTATCAACCACTTGAGGGTCTGTGCTGTTGTTCTACGGCTTTGAAGCCAGGGTCTGTGCCGTTGTTCTACGGCATGAGCTCAGCTCATCCATATAAGCTGTGAGTGGTAAATTTGGGCCTAGATATGAGAGAATGGGTGTATGTGGTAAGTGTACACCATATAAAAAATATTCTACAACATGCAGTACATAATGAGAAAAACTGCGACTGTTTTTGGTTTCAAACAGCAACTATGCGGCAGATTTTTGTATTGCTTTTATGGTTGTATTCACAGCTTCTTGATCTCATTTGATAGAATGGAAGATGTACTACAGAAATAGAGATGATTTTTATTGGTTTACGATTGAAAATAGCTTGAAACTGAGCTCTAATTATGGGAAATATTTGATTTTTGCTGATGTTCAGTAGTAAACAAATCACATCACACATCCAATAGATGTCAACTGATGGGTCTAATATGTGTTCACAATGGCACTAATATTATTTACACAATTATTATAATATTTAACAAAAAAAAAAGGCACAATACCGTGACTGGAACGATACACAAATAACCCGCACATAGAAGAGAGGAGCTTACAATGACGTTTTGGT
This sequence comes from Cherax quadricarinatus, assembly GCF_026875155.1. NCBI lineage: Eukaryota > Metazoa > Arthropoda > Malacostraca > Decapoda > Parastacidae > Cherax > Cherax quadricarinatus. Next base: position 32,429,847 of record NC_069435.1, on the reverse strand, counting down.
CCGACTTGGACCATTTACAAAGTCACACTGTGACTTTGTAAATGGTCCAAGTCAGACCAAAACATTGTTGTAAGCTCCTCTCTTCTATGTGCGGGTTATTTGTGTATTATATTTCATAACAGTAAATCTTTCATTTTTTTGTGTGAATAAAAATTTTGTGTGTAAATAAAAAATAAAAATGGAATTCATCTGTAAAGCCTGGTAAAGTAATTAACGAACAGAGGAAATGTTATTTTAGTGCCAGGAATACTTGAATTGTTTATTCTGAACTCTGTTTTGAAACTGGAATATTTTAAAATTACCAATTTCTGATCATGTTATTGAGTAGTTGAAATAGTTAATTGGGTAGTTCTTTATGCTCAATCCATAAAATAGAAGACATACTTGCAAAATAGCTAATAATCTGGTTGACTGGAACTATGTAACTGGCCTAAAATAGGACTCAAATTGAACAAAATTGCCAATGTGTAAATATTGCTGATGCAGCAAAATTCGCGATAGCGTAATTTCATCCATTTTCCATCAAATTTCATTTTTTTTTGTTTTATTACCTTCAGAAAAAGATTATCTACCATTTCATAAGAAAATTTTTTTTTTTTTAAATTCTTGGACCCTGCGGACAAGTCTCAGATCAAAGGTCTGACCCTGCGGACAAGTCTCAGATCAAAGGTCTGGACCCTCAAAGGGTTAAATGCTGTAAAGAGTTTGTATAAGGATAGTGAGGCTCAGGTTAGGGTGTGTAGGAGAGAGGAAGATTACTTTCTAGTAAAAGTAGGCCTTAAACAGGGATGTGTGATGTCACCATAGTTGTTAAACATATTTATTAACCCCTTGACTGTCGCAACCCCCAATCCTGAAGTGTCTCCTGGTGTCGCAAAATTTAAAAAAAAAAAAAAAATTATTTTTTTCTTATGAAATGATAGAGAATCTCTTCCCGATTGTAATGACACCAAAAACACAAAATTTGATGGAAAACTGATGGAATTACGCTCTCGCAAAGTTAGCGACCTCGGCGATATTTACAAATCGGCGATTTTGCCCACTTTGAGCCCTATTTTCGGCTAATTCCATTGTTCCAGTCGACCAAACTCATAGCTATTTCTTTAGAACTCCATTTTTTCTATCGACTGAGTACAAGAAACTGCCCATTTACCGATTTCAACTACCCAATAATGTGGTCAGAAATTTGCAATTGGGCCAATTTCACGAAAATTAAAAAATATGACAATTTCAAAATAAGGTCCAGAATGAACAATGCAGACATTCCTGGCTCTAAAATAACATTTTCTTTGTTCATCAGTCACGTCTCTAGGCCCCTCTGATATTACTCTTGCTTTCTATTTTGAATTTTTATTCAAACAAAAAATAGACTACTGCAATACTGTAATAATTGTATAAATAACATCAATTCATTCATGACTGCATATCAGAATGGCTACTTGGACATTTATTGGATAATGACATCATTTGTTTACTTTTGAACATTGGCAAAAATCAAACATTTCCCCTACTTTGAGCTCCATTTCCAGGTTCTTTTTATAGTAAAATCAATCAAAATCACCTCTATTTCTATAATATGTTTTCCATTCTATCAAATGAGACCAAGAAAACGAGAATACAACACGAAAATAGACCACAAAGTCGGCATTTTAATTAAAAAAAAAGGTCTGAGTTTTTTTTTCTCATTATGCACTTTATGCTCCAGGATTTTTTTTATATGGTGCACACTGACCACACAGACCCATTCTCTCACATGTGGGCCTACCAGCTTTCTCCTGCTTGATTTGAAGCCGCTAGAATTTATGTAGTGTAAAGCACCCTTCTGGTAAGACAGTGATGGAGTGAATGATGGTGAAAGTTTTTCTTTTTCGGGCCACCCTGCCTTGGTGGGAATCGGCCAGTGTGATAATAAATAGAATTTATGAGTATATATACGTCAAACACAGTACCTTGTAAGACGTATATATACGACCTCGACAGTCAAAGGGTTAATAGGGATGTGAAAGGAGTAAATGCTAGGGTACTGGCGAGAGGAGTGAGATTATTATTATAATCAAAAAGAAGCGCTAAAGGAGTGAGATTAAAATATGCAGAAACAAATATAAAATGGGAGTTGACATAGTTACTTTTTTGCTGATTATACCGTATTTTTGGGAGATTCTGAACAGAAGTTGCAAAGGTTAGTGGATGAGTTTGGGAGTGTGTGTAAAGGAAGTTTAAAGTGAACATAGATAAGAGTAGGTGATGAGGGTATCAAATGATTGGAAGAGGGAGTATGAAAGAAGTAAATGTGTTCAGATATCTGGGAATGGACATGTCAGCAGATGGGTATATGAAGGACAAGGTAAGCCATAGAGGTGATGAAGGGAAAAATGTGGGTGGTAACTGAGGTATCTGTGGAGACAAAGAACATTATCCATGGAGGCAAAGATAGGAATGTACGAGAATACAGAAATACCTTGCATAGTACAGTTAATGCGTGCCAAAAAATAATGAACTATGCAATAACGTACTGATTAAGGTATTATTAAAATGTGTTTTAATGTAATGCGTTCCAACAACACAATTAAATGTAATGGATCATAAAAAATATTTAGCCATTTGCTTAATACAAATCATTGCACATGAAACTCCTACACACACTTGCAAATTAAGAAATTACAAAAGATAAAAACTAAAAGATAGTACTAAAGACATTTATTACAGTTGTAAATAAACAATGTACCATACATACATTAAAGAAAAAGATAATTTTTATTTTTAAAAATAGTTGAACAATGTAGTTTGCACAGTTTTTCCTTCTTTTATCATATCTTTACAGAATCAAATATTATTTTGTAACATCTGCCTAACTCAAATGCCTCGTTCAATTTTGGATCTGCATTCATTGTGAAGTCACAAGCATCTTCTACTTTCTTAATTAACATTGATAGTTCATCCAATAAAGATTCTTTCATGGGCAGTACAAATGTACTCTTATTAAATAGTAAAAGAATGAGAACATTGCCAGTCAGGTCCAGTATACGTATTGTATGTGGCTCATATGAGTGAAAGTGTCCTGCAAATGTTCAGTTGCAGATGAACTAAGTGACATGTAGAGACAAAAATCCTGCAAAGCACAAGAAAACTGAACAACCATTCTGTACAAAAAGACAAACAATGAAAATCAAGGATCCCCATGGAAATAAGTCACTTTGACTTTTTTGTGCTATCATAGGTAATTTACACACATCTTACTTCTTCTTCTTTCAACAAAACAGCCATATCCCACCAAAGCAGGGTGGCCCAAAAAAGTAAAACAAAAGTTTCTTTTTTTGACTTTAGTAATGTAGACAGGAGAAGGGTCTACTAGCCCCTTGCTCTCGGCATTTCAGTAGCCTCTTATGACACACATGGCTTAGGGAAGAAGAATTCTGTTCCACTTTCCCATGGAGATAAGAGTAAATAAACAAGAACTAATAAGAAAATAGAAGAAAACTCAGAGGGGTGTGTGTGTATATATATGATTGTACATGCAAGTGTAGTTTGACCTAAGTGTAAGTAGAAGTAGCAAGACTTACCTGAAATCTTGTGTGTTTATGAGACAGAAAAAAAGACACCTGTCATCATGTAAAATAATTACAGGCTTTCATTTTACACTCACTTGGTAGAACTGTATATCAAAACCCGTTCTGTTCAAAACCGTATTATGCAAGGTATTGCCATATAGTGGTACTGTACCAACACTCTTACATAGGTGTGATGCATGGGTTGTGAATGCTGCAGCAAGAAAGAGGCTGGAGGCAGTGGAGATGTGTCTGAGAGCAATGTGTGGCATAAATATTATGCAGCTTGGAGATTAGGAGGAAGTGTTGAGTTACTTAATTATCCTAGGGCTGAGAAAGAAAAAGACACCAGTAGTCCTACCACTGTGTAAAACAATTACAGTTTTTCATTTCACACTCATCTGTCAGGATGGTAGTACCTACCTGGGTGGTTGCAAACATACATATAATCTGTATTGTAAGATAAACAAAAATATTATTTCTACAGCATATACTACTCTTTCTTCCTATTAATCATGCATACTTCTGCTGCAGCTCACAAACTTCTTTCTGCACAATTTCATCCTGAAAAAAATTAAAGGTTAAATACAAATATTGGAAGATTATCTTCTCCACAAAAAAAATATTTTCTGTGAAACAAGGAAAAATATTTGCCACCGAATGAGTAACAAATGCTATTCAAATACGAGAAAAGTTCCCTCATTTTCAACAACTTCTCAATTTTCTTGGGATTTGCCTTATCAGAGAAATGAAACATACACAAAAGCAATAGGGATCGGTTTCAAGGAATAAGGCCACCAAACACTAGAGTACATATGAGTCTTATTGTCCAACATTTAGCAATATTGTTCTTAATACATGAGGCATGAGCATAATAGTGGCAAAGAACAAATACATTTCTGGCACAGTAGTGTCCTTCCAGTCATGTAGGCATGATCATGTTGAAACAGTTGTGTTTGCCACTGTATACTTGTGATCAGGACCGGATTACCGCATAGGCAAACTAGGCATTTGCCTAGGGCCCCACGGTCCAAGGGGTTCAGGGGCTCATCCAAGACTGCGCACATGGTGCAAGTGCAAAGGGGTCCCTACCTAAAAAGTTCAAAGTGTTTGGAGAGTAAAATTTATTTTTAAAAATTAATCAAAACAAAAATAAATAATGAAATAAAATAAAATAAAAATAAATAAACCTAACCATAGATGGCAACACTCAACACGCCTTTGTTTACATCAGAACAGCTGTGTTTTCCCGCTAATGGGTGAGTATGGGAGATTCCTCTCCAATTTTCTGTAGTTTATATGATTTGATAGTCTTTTGCATGATGCAATGATAACAATAATGGTCAGTGATTTATAAAGGGAATAATAGTGCTGTAGTGGTTATGCTGAATATAATAGGTACATGATGTCACTACTTTAACCCTTTGAGGGTCGACAGGCCCTCTCCGAAACTCGTTCTCAGGGTCGGCCAAATTTCAAAAAAAAAAATTATTTTTTCTTATGAAAAAATAGAGTTTTTTTTTCTAAACATTATAGGATAAACAAAAAAAATTTACCATCAATACTTACGGAGATATGGATGCATGAAGTTTGCAGAAAATGAGCCGCGTATGGCAACAGCGGCGACTGCCGCTCACCCGGTAAACTTTAGTTTACTTGTATTTGAAGGTTTGTTGTTTTTTTCACTATTTTATTTTTTCACATAACTTATGTGGCCTATGAGACCAAAGTAAGGTGCAATGTACATATATACACTCGTTGTATACAACACAATAAGCACACAAACATAATTATCAATATATTGTTTACAAAACTTGTTTACAAAAACAAACAATACAAAACATTGTTTATTATTATTGTTCTATAATATATATACCAATATACAGTCACTGAACATATTCCTATTAGTTCTGCAGCTTTGTGGAACTCTGAAACATGGTGTCATAACAATGGTGTTTTATCTTTCTCCCTCATTCTATCTCTTTCAATCTGTCTCTCTCTTTCTATCTGTCTGTCTATCTCTGTCTCACAGGTACACATAAATACAAGTATACATAGTATAAATTACCTAGGATAACCCAAGAAATCCAGACAAAGTGCTATACTCTGCTTGAAGATGTGAGTAAAAGTGATGACACAGTCTTGTGGCTCTCTGAGACAGAGAGCTAGATGGATAGACAGATAGACAGGGAGCTTGACAGACAGACAAATAGACAGACAGAAATGTTAGTGTACCAGTACAGTGTACTAGTGTTCCACCCTCCTCCTCCTCCTCTTCCTCTTCCTCCTCTTCCCCCTACTCTTCCTCATACTCTTCCTCCTACTCTTCCTCTTCCTCCTCCTCCTCTTCCTCCTCCTCCTCTTCTTCCTCTTCCTCCTACTCTTCCTCTTCCTCCTACTCTTCCTCCTCCTCCTCTCTTCTTCCTCTTCCTCTCTTCCCCTAATCTTCCTCCTACTATTCCTCTTCCTCCTCCTCTTCCTCTTATTCCTCTTCCTCTTCCTCCTCCTCCTCTTCTTCCTCTTCCCCCTACTCTTCCTCCTTCTCCTTCTCCTCCTCCTCCTCCATAGTGTAAATTACCAGGAGTCGGCAGCTGTCAAAATGACATATTGTCTCATTACTCACTCCCCCCTCCCGCCTGTCAAAACAATGGGGTCGGATGCTGCTTCCCTTCCTCCATTCTATCTAATTATCTTTCTCCCTCATTCTATCTGTCTTTTTATCTCTGTCTCACAGGTACACATAAATACAAGTATACATAGTATAAATTACCTAGGATAACCCAAGAAACCCAGACAAAGTGCTATACTCTGCTTGAAGATGTGAGTAAAAGTGATGACACAGTCTTGTGGCTCTCTCTGAGACAGAGCTAGACGGACAGACAGGGAGCTTGACAGACAGAAATGTTAGTATACCAGCAAAAACAAAGGGAGGGAGATGTTTATCTCATCTTTTGGCATCAGCTCTACCCTCATTTACCCTCATCAAACGTCAGCACTTATCAGATGTTATCTCCCCTTATCTTGTTACTGTCATGGGTGAACATTTATTATTACCTATTATTATTATGTATTATTATTATGTATTATTATTATTATGTATTATTATTATTATGTATTATTGTTATCATTACGTATTCTTCTTCTTCCTCCTCCTCCTCTTCTTCTTCCTCCTCCTCCTCTTCTTCTTCCTCCTCCTCCTCCTCTTCTTCCTCCTCCTCCTCCTCTGCCTCCTCCTCCTCTTGCCTCCTCCTCCTCTTGCCTCCTCCTCCTCCCTTTCCTCCTCCCCCTCTTGCCTCCTCCTCCTCTGCCTCCTCCTCCTCCTCCATTCTTGGAACAAGTTTGAAGAGCTTGTAGTTCATAATCACTATCACTATCATCACCAATGCTCACATCTGAGTCTGGGGTTTTGGAAAATAGGAGTTTCCTCTTTGATTCTGGTACAACTGAACGTGAACAAGATGGGCCAGCACCAGAGGTGGAAGGCTGTGGGTTGTCTGGGTTTTCCTCACTATTACCCATATTATGGTCATTAGTTTCGGTCAAAACCTCACCAGAACCTTGAAACTCATCTTCACTGTCACTTCCATCTGTATTAGAACTGTCACTGGGGAACAAAAGTGTCCCAATTCGCCGAGGAGTAAGGAACTTCTTACCACAGGGCACGGTGGAAATTGTGTACTATGATGGCATTCCCACAATGCACCACTGGGTCCCAGATTTTTTTCCTACTGCGCACACCCACCACACAGACCCATTCTCTCACATCTAGGCTTATCAGCCTTTTCCTGTGAGATTTGAGGCCGCTAGAATTTATGCGTACTAGTACGACAAAAACCCCTACGCATAAGACGTACTAGTACGACCAAAACCCTCAAAGGGTTAATAGCCTAATCTAGTAATACTATGCTGTCTTGAGTTTATTCTCTCTAAAATGCAAGATTTAACAAGACAGTTATAATGGCTGTTGGTAAATGGTTTTGGTTGTCTTGATGTACTTTCCCTATTAAATTTAATCTAAAAAGCCAGAATGTATTTAATCAGACCTTAAACAGGCTCACACCGACCCCCCCCCCCAAGTTGGAAGGGTCGCTTCGCTTACCCGTAACTCAAAGGGGCCCCGCCAATCTGAATAGCCTAGGGCCCGGAGACTTCTTAATCCCGCCCTGCTTGTGATATGCATTTGTTTGTTGCACAATAAGCAGCCAGCAGGGTATTATCAAAGAAGAACTTAGAGAAAGTTCCTGATAGTCCGTGATCACAGGATAGCATGGTTTTATTTCACTGCTTGTGTCAAAAAAAAAAGGTGGATTATGAACAAATGTGCAGTCTGGTGGTATTATGGGTGCAGGTGATGCTGGTAACTGTGGTACAGCTGGTGGTGTTTGGGATGGTGGTTGCAATGGTCATTGTGGCTTCTTTCCCAGCCCTACATTGCAACCATATTCACTATCACTGGGGACAGATCTACTATGAAACTAATGAAGCACAGGCTTCAGGGCCCTTAATCCCAGAAGGGGCTTAGATGTGACTTTAGTCCAAATTGCTTAATATTTTTGGGTCTACTGCATGAGAAGGGGTTTGTAAGAAATAATAATATTAATAATACAATGTAATTCAATACAAGGGTTGATTGAAAAATAGTTCAAAACATTCCACTTCACTGGCACTGTTCCCAAGGGTACAAGATGGCATTCCATTTTGAGTGTTATCAAATTGACAGGGGATTGGGAACAAAATTGGCACTCTGCTGCTAATCACAGATGCAGTTTGCTGGTGGGTACTAATTTATAGCTGATTGTAGTTGTGCAGGTTGCTGTGGTGTGTGGGTGGTTGAGCTGGCCTGGGTCATGGACATGCTGAGTCAGTGACATGGCTCCTAGCCTGGGGTGCTGCTAGTGCAGCATCCCACATGGCACCACCACCTACTGCCGAATGCAGTATATTATCCAGCCCAATTGTAGCAACTTCATAACTTTCACTGTCTGTTCCTGATGTAGGGCCATGCGATGTACTCCAGAATGTACAAGAGGACCCCACTCATACAGTGGGTTATGTTCTGGGCTACTGCCATAAAACGATTCACTTTTTTTACTTTTAAATGCATATAAATGTCTGATAACATGTTTACACTATCATACATTAAGTTAGCAACAGAACTAGAATACAGAGAACAAAAAGGAACAATATCATGACTGGAACAATACACAAATAACTCGCAATAGGAGAGAGGGGCTTATGACAACATTTCAGTCCAACTTGGACCATTTACAGTCACAATAACGTTAGTGTGACTTTGTAAATGGTCCGAGTCAGACCGAAACATCACGATGAGCTCCTCTATCCTATGTGCAGCTTATTTGGATAATAAAAAAGTATAATGCACATACAGTACACTCATTACTTATATTTTCTTTGTATGATACGTAGCGTATTATATAATTTTGAAAACAAAAATTTACAGTACCCCAAAGCAATTACTATTATTATTATTGCCATCGACATACCTTGTTCACTACGTTTAAAGATGGATTAATCCTTTCAGGATCCAAACCCCTGATCTAAAACTCGACTCGTCTATTCACTTGATATGATTATATACAGTGGACCCCCGCATAGCGATATTAATCCGTGCAAGAGAGCTCATTGTTATGCGAAATTATCATTATGCAAATGAATTTTCCCCATAAGAAATAATGGAAATCAAATTAATCTGTGCAAGACACCCAAAAGTATGAAAAAAAAATTTTACCACATGAAATATACATTTTCCTACACACAAAGAGAAGGATACATGCACAATAGTAGAGTAGTACATGCACAATATATATTGTGCATGTACTACTCTACTAAATGAAGAATAAATGACACTTACCTTTATTGAAGATGCAGCAATGACTGATGAGACACTGTGTCCTGGGAGTGCCTTTTCCTCCTGAGTACTGTAGGTCCTGTTTGGCATTTTCTTCCAGAACAGGCCTTATCACACTGTGTATGCCACTACGATTCTTAAATCTCTCAAACCAACCTTTGCTGGCTTTAAATTCACCAATATGAGCACTAGTTCCAGGCATTTTCCCTGTTCACCTGGGTGTTAGTCGACTGGTGTGGGTTGCATCCTGGGAGACAAGTTTAAGGACCCCAATAGAAATAAGTTAGACAGTCTTCGATGACACTGACTTTTTTGGGTTATCCTGGGTGGCAAATCCTCTGGGGTTAATTGTTTCTTGGTATTCTCAATAAGCCACACCAACAACGGTACTACAGCAGCAGCAGACGGTACTACAGAAGCAGCAGCAGCAGCTGATGGTGGTACAACAGCAGCAGCAGCTGACAGTGCTACAGCAGCAGCAGATGATGCTACAGCAGCAGCTGATGGTGGTACAACAGCAGCAGCAGACGATGCTACAGCAGCAGCAGACGATGCTACAGCAGCAGCAGACGGTGCTACAGCAGCAGCAGCAGCAGCTGACGGTGGTACAACAGCAGCAGCAGCTGACAGTGCTACAGCAGCAGCAGATGATGCTACAGCAGCAGCTGATGGTGGTACAACAGCAGCAGCAGACGATGCTACAGCAGCAGCAGACGATGCTACAGCAGCAGCAGATGGTACTACAGCAGCAGCAGACGGTACTACAGAAGCAGCAGCAGCAGCTGACGGTGGTACAACAGCAGCAGCAGCTGACAGTGCTACAGCAGCAGCAGACGATGCTACAGCAGCAGCAGACGGTACTACAGCAGCAGACGGTACTACAGCAGCAGCAGCTGATGGTGGTACAACAGCAGCAGCAGCTGACAGTGCTACAGCAGCAGCAGACGATGCTACAGCAGCAGCAGACGGTACTACAGCAGCAGCTGACGGTGTACAACAGCAGCAGCAGCTGACAGTGCTACAGCAGCAGCAGACGATGCTACAGCAGCAGCAGACGATGCTACAGCAGCAGCAGACGGTACTACAGCAGCAGCTGACGGTGGTACAACAGCAGCAGCAGCTGACAGTGCTACAGCAGCAGCAGACGATGCTACAGCAGCAGCAGACGATGCTACAGCAGCAGCAGACGGTACTACAGCAGCAGCAGCAGCTGACGGTGGTGCAACAGCAGCAGCAGATGACAGTGCTACAGCAGCAGCAGACGATGCTACAGCAGCAGCAGACGGTACTACAGCAGCAGCAGCAGCAGCTGACGGTGGTACAGCAGCAGCAGCAGCAGCAGCTGACAGTGCTACAGCAGCAGCAGCAGCTGATGGTGGTACAGCAGCAGCAGCTGATGGTGGTACAGCAGCAGCAGCAGCTTTACCACCAATAGTAGCAATGGTTGATTGGGGTTTATTATAAAACCTGGCCAGCTCGGAGACACGCACTCCACTTTCATACTTATCAATGATCTTTTTCTTCATCTCTATAGTAATTCTCACCCTTATTGCTGTAGGGTTGGCACTAGAAGCTTTCTTGGGGCCCATGGTCACTTATTTTGCAGATAAAATCACCAAAAACACTGTAATAATACGAAATGTTCCGATTGTATGCTTGGATGTTACCGCGGAGGCTGGCTGGTAAACAATGCCACCGGCGGAACATGTGAGCATGGCTCAGGCCGCACATAGACGCGACTCAGACGAACAGCGTTGAGCGGGTTTTTTAGCGGTATGCGAGGCAAAATCTTGGCGATAAAATGTAGCGGTATGCGGATTTAACGTTATGTAAAGCCAACGGTATGCGGGGGTCCACTGTATTCATAGCACACTCTTCACCCTTTGATAAACTATCATGATACATACAGTAATTCTAAAACTATTTTTTTACACATCAGGTTTACAGCCTAAGGACTGTCACTCTACCTCAGTCAAGTATTATTATTGTTATTATTATTATTATTATTCTTCTTCTTTCAACAAACCGGCCATATCCCACTGAAGCAGGGTGGCTCAAAAAGAAAAAACAAAAGTTTCTCCTTTTAACTTTAGTAATGTATACAGGAGAAGGGGTTGCTAGCCTCTTGCTCCCAGCATTTTAGTTGCCCCTTATGACACACATGACTTACAGAGGAAGAAATTTTGTTCCATTTCCCCATTTGTTCCATTTCACCCATTTGACTATAAGCACAGAAATGCAAATCTTAATCTTAAAATAATGATTCCTAACTAGTCATAAGTTTGCCTGTGATACTCCAATATAGAAACAATGTATTGTGCCAAAGCAAAAGCATTCACATTGCTAAACTCACAAACTAGTATTTATTCACTTAGTATTTAGTCAACTTACTCCATAATTTGTAATAATTTAGGGTTAAGAATTAATCTAAGTTTGCCCGAAATGCCTAGCCATGCTAGGTATCCTAGTGGCTCCCTCTTTAATTATTATTTTATTACATGTAAACCACACAATAACCAAAATCTGTAAACCCCACATTGTAATCCTTAGAGAATAAACTTGATTGATTGATTATTATTATTACAGTAGGGTCCCCAATTATACTGCAGGTTAGGTTCCAGGCTACTGCCAGAATGTGGACATAGCTGGAAAGCAGAATGCCATTTATTCCACTTATAAATGCATATAAATGTCAGATGACAAGTCTACACTAACATATACATATTAAGTTAGCAATAAAACTAGGCATTAAAAACAATAAAAAGTAAAATGCAGACACACTTCGCTCATTACTTTCCTTAAAATATTTGTAGTCTTAATGTATGGTGAGAGGTGAGTAGTATTATTTGAATGAAGTCAGGTGTGGGAGGTATGGTAGCCAGCCAGGCCAGCCCACCCCACCCACATGTAATATACTATGACAACTAAAGCGCCCCAGAGTGAGAGTGATAAAATGCATATACGGTACACTCATTACTTACCTTAACCCTTAATTGTCCAAACGTAGATCTACATTCTCTCACCCAGCACTCTGAATACTTTGATTTTTTTTTTTATTAAAAAGGACAATTTTCTGTGTGTAATAAGACCAAAAAAAAATTTTAGGGTCAGTACTTACCGAGATATAAGGCCACAAAGTTGGCACTGGATGCTCACCTGACAGCAACATGGAGTCCTGCCACTTGCAGATATGTTGCCGATATACCATTTTTTCTCTTTTTTTTATATAATTCTTAAGTTTTGATAATTATAATTTGTAGTAGTTCTTGTGATTTCATAGCCAATGTTTGTTCTGACACTAATATTAGGTACCGAAATAGTACTCAAATAGTCACAAACACACTGACAGGTGAACATTTTCACCTGCCTTGGTCACATATTGTTGTCTAGAAATATATACAAAGTATTTATAGGTCCAAGCAATGTTTTAGACATGCTGGAGTATATATGAAACTCCTTGAAGCACAGTGTAAGACAAGTGTCACTCCACTGCTGACAGTGCACCAGTTGAGTGACATTTGATGATTGTGCACTGCCTTGGCTTTATTTGTTTTCACTGTTACACATAAACGTGTCTATCTGTTTGTTTGTTTGTCTCTCTACCTGTCTGTCTCTATATCTGTCTGTGTCTGTCTCCATTTATCTCTCTTTCTGTCTGTCTTTCTGTCTCTCTATCTGTTTCTCTCTTTCTATCTCAGAAAGAGCCGCTCATGAACCAACAAGTATTACACACGATGCAGAGTCGTTACATCTGATTCCTGAACAAGTGAAAATGCATATTACTTGCCAGTCATGCTTATTATGCCTTATATGTACAAGCACAATATAACACTTTGTCTGGAATTTTTGGGTTATCCTAGTTAATTCACACTATGTATAATAGCTGTATTTATGTGTACCTGTGAGACAGAGATAGAAAGAGACAGAGATATAGATAGATACAGAGAGACAGACAGACAAAGAAAGAGACAGCCAAAGTCAATCAGCCAGCCGCCAGCCACCCAGCCGCCAGTCACCGGCCACCCAGCCAGCTGGCCTGTTGAACATGTATTACACATGTTCCAGAATTGTTTCTCTTTACTTAGGGCATAGGTTACAGGACATTCTGGCAGGATGACACTACCAGTGGTATCAAAATTGAAAGGATGTTGCACATGGGTTATTATTGAGGTTTTTTTATATTTATTTCTTCAACCACTTGTGGCCACGTCCATCTCACAGCCACTAACTAAACTCATAGTCAGCATCACTTTCCTCTTAAAAGGGGTGTTAATATGACATGGCATCAGCGAATCCCTGATGTTTGCCATGCTGTTTGCTCAAGCTGGTGCTCAATCGAACTGGTACTCCCACAAGGTACTAACTAAGTGGTCTCAGATTTTTTTAATAGTGCACACACGAAGTGTTAAGACCCATTCTATACTGACTAGGCATCTCAGGCCTATCATGCCCAAAAAAATCTACGTTTGGAGAGCTAGTGGCAAGAATGTAGATATACATTTGGACAGTTAAGGGGTTAAAATATTTGTAGTTTTAATGTAGGGTGAGAGGTGAGTAGTATTTATTTGTAGGAAGTCAGGTGTAGGAGGTATGGTAGCCAGCCAGGCCACCCCACCCACATGTAATATACTACGACATTTAACCCTTTCACTGTTGAGACCCCTGCTCATAAACTTGCTCTCAGTGTTGAAAAATATTCCCCTCCAAAAAAAAATTTCTTACCAAAATCATAAGAATAATTTTCTGAGTGTTATAAAAGAAAAAAAAATTACAATCAGTAGTTACCAAGATATAGTGGTGTGAAGTTGACAGAAAGTGAACCTCTGACAGGAACATCGACAACTGCTGCTTACTCAGTAATATTATTTTTACTTTTATTCTATTTTTCTTTTCTTTTCTAATATTTTATTTTTTTCAAGTAACTTTTGTGGCCTGTGAGACCAATATAATGCATACTGTATATATATCCACTCATTGTATGCAACACAATAACCACACAAATATTATCATTACAGTGGACCCCCGAGTTTCGTGATTAATCCGTTCCAGAGAGTCTGCCGACTGACAAAATTCACGATTGGTGAATCTATTTTCCCCATAAGAAATAATGGAAACCCAATTAATCTGTTTCAGACAGCCAAAAGTATTAACAAAAATAATTTTTTTAAAGATTAAATATAGATTTACATACAGTGTAGTGTAAAGCACCCTTCTGGCAAGACAGTGATGGAGTGAATGATGGTGAAAGTTTTTCTTTTTCGGGCCACCCTGCCTTGGTGGGAATCGGCCAGTGTGATAATAAAAAAAAAATAAATAAATACAGAAAACAATGACAAATAAATATAAAGCACTAATAAAATGGATAAATGAACATTTAACATCACATTTAACTTTTATTGATTCTTGTTGGTGTAGGAGGCAAGAGGAAGGCGAGTTTATTATGCTTCAATATGACGCTAATATCATCTCCACGACTTATCTATCGCAATTCATCTAATATGACATTATAAACAATATTAATAACATAGAAACATGATATATACTTTAGAATGAATAAAGTATGTCATAATGTATAAGAGGAGTAAATGGTGTAAGTGTTGTTGTTGGGTTTAAGGGCCGCCACTGAGAGAAGCCGTGTTGGTCACCACCACCATCACACTTAAACAATGTATGTAATTTATAAATAAGAAATATTTACATTTTAATTTATAAATAAATATTTACATTTTAATTTATAAATAAATATTTACATTTTAATTTATAAATAAATATTTACATTTTAATTTATAAATAAGTAAGTTTATTCAGGTATACACAAATACAGTTACATACATAGATTATCATACATAGCAGCATATGTGTAAAGTACCCAGGATAACCCAAAAAATTAAAGAGTGACATATTTCCATTGGTGTCCTTTTAATATTTACACTTAGATTTACTTTTATACTTACACTTTTATATTTACACTTGCCTTGGAGGAGATGTTAGTTTAATTAGTTAGTTTGATGAAGGAGATGTTGGCAGAGGTTTAGGGTGGTGTATGTTAAGCAGTCTTATACACGTCCAACAACATTGGAGAGTTACTCTCATTTTGTTTTTCTATCGCTTACTTGCTCAACTTACTTGCTACACTGTTAATTCTACACTTTATCGCTGGCTGGAGCTATAGCCTTTATCGATACCTGCTGCTTTAGTATCATACATATTGTAGAATCACTGAATCACTACAGAAGGCACATTCTCCCCTCTCTCTTCCTCCTCTACTTTAGTACTTTGCTATGAGTTTTTTCTTGAATTCTATTGTGTTTCTCACCTTCTTTACCAAAGGGCTGGCACTAAGAGCTTTCTTTGGGCCCATGGTGGCTTATTTAACAGTTGCAAGCACAAAAAACAATGAATTATTATGAAATGTGTTCTATGAACCCGTGGGGTGATGGTCACATGCTGGTAAACAATGGCACACTGAGTGTGAATAGTGTGGGAGACTGGCTTTGTGTGCGCGCTGATGGGCAGACGGGTACCAGAAGGTCGCCGAATCACGAGTCCAATCACGAAGCTAAATTTTGCTGAAAAAACTTGCCGAGTCAGATTTCACGAAAGTCGCGGCCGCCAAACGGCGGGGGTCCACTGTATGTTGTTTACAAAACTTGTTTACACAAACCAGCAATTAAAAAAGTTGTTAATTAATATTGTTCTGTAATATATATACACATATAGTGTCAGTGGACATGTACCTAGAACTGCTACAGTTTGTGGAATTCTTTGAAACATGGTGTTATGCACAGTGCTGTTTTACACTCCTCACACAAAAAACAAGTGTGTCTGCATTTTTAACATAAGAAGGTACACTGCAGCAGGCCTACTGGCCCATGTGAGGCAGGTCCAATTCTCCTACTGGCTTAAGTCAACACCCTAACCTAGTCAGGTCAGGTCACATTCACTTAAGGAAGGAGCACAGCATATGACCTAGTAGCACAAGCTAGTCAGGTCCAACTCACACTCACCCACACCCACTCATGTTGTTGTGGTGTGTGGGTAGTTGAAGGTGGCCTTTGTTGTGGATGTGCTGATTCAGCAGCATGGCTACCAGCCTGGGGTGCTGCTGGTGCCACATGAAACATTACAAAACCACCACCACCTGCTGTTGAATGTATATCATCTATGGCCCGGTGGCCTGGTGGCTAAATCTCCCGCTTCACACACGGAGGGCCCGGGTTCGATTCCCGGTGGGTGGAAACATTTCGACACGTTTCTTTACACCTGTTGTCCTGTTCACCTAGCAGCAAATAGGTACCTGGGTGTTAGTCGACTGGTGTGGGTCGCATCCTGGGGGACAAGATTAAGGACCCCAATGGAAATAAGTTAGACAGTCCTCGATGACATACCAACTTTCTTGGGTTATCCTGGGTGGCTAACCCTCCGGGGTTAAAAATCCGAACGAAATCTTATCTTATCTTATCTTACCATCTTCCTCACCAACCATGGTGTCTTCCCCACTACCCACGTGGAAATATGTCACTTTGTCTGACTCTTTTTTGGGTTATCCTAGGTTCTCTACACACATGCTGCTATGTATGATAATCTATGTAACTATTTGTATATACCTGAATAAACTTACTTACACGCTGTCTTCCCCACCACCCACACTGTCTTCCCCACCACCCACACCATCTTCCCCACCACCCACACTGTCTTCCCCATCACCCATGCTGTCTTCTCTTTTCACTACCTGTTCCTGATATAAGGCCATGGGATGTACTCCTTCCCCTTGTAATAGCATATGGCATACTACCAGAATACATGTAGTCTCGTATAAATTGACGCTTCACTGGAGAATATTCCCCTTCATTGTCACTACTGGAATTGTAATCAAGAGTTTGGAAATCACAATCAGTATCACTATTATGATCAATGTTCACATCTGAGTCCTGGACATGGGAAAATATGAGTTTCCTCTTTCGCCATGGAACAATTGAACATGAACAAGACGGGTCCAGCACCAGAGGTGGAAGGCTGATAGTTGTCTGGGTTTTCAGCACTATTTCTGGTATCTTGGGCATTGCTTTTAGCCACAAACTCCTCAAAAACCATGAAATTCATCTTCATGACACTTCCATCTGTGTTAGAACTATCACTTTGGAAGAGAAGAGTCCCAATTCACCAGGGAGTGAGGTATTTCTTACTGCTAAGCATGGTGAACAAGGCATACTGAAATGGCACTCCCACAATGCACTGCAGCCTCCCCAATTTTTTTTATACTGTGCACACTGAGCACACAGACCCATTCTCTTACATGTAGGCCCACCAGCTTTCTTCCACCAGATCTGAAGCTGCTAGAATTTTGGCATAGTATAACGGGACTGACATAGCTTGAAAGGGTTAAAGTGCCCCAGAGCGATAAAATGTATATACATGTATGTACAGTACATTCATTACTTACCTTAAAATATTTGTAGTCTTAATGTAGGGTGAGAGGTGAGTAAACGAGGCAAAACGAACAAATGAGAGAGAGAGGATAAGTAAATGAGAGAGGAGAGAGATGTGGGGGATGTAAACAGACGAATGCGTCTGGTTATGGTTGATACATGTTCATCTACACATATCATATTTTATTATTATTATTTTTTTATTATCACACTGGCCGATTCCCACCAAGGCAGGGTGGCCCGAAAAAGAAAAACTTTCACCATCATTCACTCCATCACTGTCTTGCCAGAAGGGTGCTTTACACTACAGTTTTTAAACTGCAACATTAACACCCCTCCTTCAGAGTGCAGGCACTGTACTTCCCATCTCCAGGACTCAAGTCCGGCCTACCGGTTTCCCTGAACCCCTTCATAAATGTTACTTTGCTCACACTCCAACAGCACGTCAAGTATTAAAAACCATTTGTCTCCATTCACTCCTATCAAACACGCTCACGCATGCCTGCTGAAAGTCCAAGCCCCTCGCACACAAAACCTCCTTTACCCCTCTCTCCAACCTTTCCTAGGCCGACCCCTACCCCGCCTTCCTTCCACTACAGACTGATACACTCTTGAAGTCATTCTGTTTCGCTCCATTCTCTCTACATGTCTGAACCACCTCAACAACCCTTCCTCAGCCCTCTGGACAACAGTTTTGGTAATCCCGCACCTCCTCCTAACTTCCAAACTACGAATTCTCTGCATTATATTCACACCACACATTGCCCTCAGACATGACATCTCCACTGCCTCCAGCCTTCTCCTCGCTGCAACATCCATCACCCATGCTTCACACCCATATAAGAGCGTTGGTAAAACTATACTCTCATACATTCCCCTCTTTGCCTCCAAGGACAAAGTTCTTTGTCTCCACAGACTCCTAAGTGCACCACTCACTCTTTTCCCCTCATTAATTCTATGATTCACCTCATCTTTCATAGACCCATCCACTGACATGTCCACTCCCATATCATATTTATGTTAATTTATTCTACTGTGGGGTGTATTTATCATGTTTATATGTTATGTAGTGTGTTTATTACATAATTTTGAAAAAAATACAGTGGACCCCCGGTTAACGATTTTAATCCGTGCAAGAGGGATAATTGTTATGCGAAATAATCGTTATGCGAATGAATTTTCCCCATAAGAAATAATGGAAATAAAATTAATCCGTGCAAGACGCCCAAAAGTATGAAAAAAATTTTTTTTTACCACATGAAATGTTAATTTTAATACACACAAACTGAAAAAGGCATGCACAATTACATGACACTTACTTTTATTGAAGATCTGGTGATGATTGATGGGATGGGAGGAGGGGAGAGCATTATCTTCTTACTGTTTAGAAGGGGAATCCCCTTCCATTACGACTTGAGGTAGCAAGTCCTTTTCCGGGGTTACTTCCCTTCTTCTTTTAATGCCACTAGGACCAGCTTGAGAGTCACTGGACCTCTGTCGCACAACAAATCTGTCCATAGAGCTCTGTACCTCCCGTTCCTTTACGATTTGTCTAAAATGGGCCACAACATTGTCATTGAAATAGTCACCAGCACGGCTTGCAACAGCTGTGTCAGGGTGATTTTCATCTATAAAGGTTTGCAGTTCAACCCACTGTGCACACATTTCCTTAATCTTTGAAGTAGGCACAATGGATTCCACAACTGGCATAGGCTTCTCAGGGTTAGCCCCAAACCCTTCAAAATCTTTCTTAATTTCCATACTAATTCTCACCCTTTTTACCACAGGGTTGGCACTAGAAGCTTTCTTGGGGCCCATGGTCACTTATTTTCCAGAAACAGCACCGAAAACACTGTAATAATACGAAATATTCCGAGTGTATGCTTGGATGTTACCGCGGAGGCTGGCTGGTAAACAATGGGACGGCCGGCACATGTGAGGCTGGCTGAGGGCACATTGGACGCGTCTCGGACGAAAATCGGTAAGCGGGTTTTTAATCGGTATGCGCGGCAAAAATTTTGCGATAAAAGTAATCGGTATGCGGAAAAATCGCTATGTGATGCCATCGTTATGCGGGGGTCCACTGTATCATAGATGGATTAATGAAAATGTTTATACTATTAACATAATATACGACATTTAATGCGCCTCAGAGTGATTATTAGTGTGTATTATTATTGCGTATTTGTCAGTTAAAAATAGGAGAGGAGAGTTATTAAATGGAGAGTTAGAGGTATTGGGAAGATGGAGGGAATATTTTGAGGAATTGTTAAATGTTGATGAAGATAGGGAAGCTGTGATTTCGTGTATAGGGCAAGGAGGAATAACATCTTATAGGAGTGAGGAAGAGCCAGCTGTGAGTGTGGGGGAAGTTCGTGAGGCAGTAGGTAAAATGAAAGGGGGTAAGGCAGCCGGGATTGATGTGAAAAAGGTGGGGATATAGTTTTGGAGTGGTTTATCTGGAGTTTATCTGGAGAGAGTTCCGGGGGTCAACGCCCCCGCGGCCCGGTCTGTGACCAGGCCTCCTTAGGTCAGTGTCCCAGGATGCGACCCACACCAGTCGACTAACACCCAGGTACCCATTTTACTGATGGGGAACATAGACAACAGGTGGAAAGAAACACGTCCAATGTTTCTACTCTGGCTGGGAATCGAACCCAGGCCCTCACCGTGTGAAGCGAGAGCGTTAACCACCAGGCCACCAGTGGTTGGTGCAATTATTTAATAAATGTATGGAAGAGGGTAAGGTACCTAGGGATTGGCAGAGAGCATGCATAGTTCCTTTGTACAAAGGCAAAGGGGACAAAAGAGAGTGCAAAAATTATAGGGGGATAAGTCTGTTGAGTATACCTGGTAAAGTGTATGGTAGAGTTATTATTGAAAGAATTAAGAGTAAGACGGAGAATAGGATAGCAGATAAACAAGGAGGCTTTAGGAAAGGTAGGGGGTGTGTGGACCAGGTGTTTACAGTGAAACATATAAGTGAACAGTATTTAGATAATGCTAAAGAGGTTTTTGTGGCATTTATGGATTTGGAAAAGGCATATGACAGGGTGGATAGGGGGGCAATGTGGCAGATGTTGCAGGTGTATTGTGTAGGAGGTAGGTTACTGAAAGCAGTGAAGAGTTTTTACGAGGATAGTGAGGCTCAAGTTAGAGTATGTAGGAAAGAAGGAGATTATTTCCCAGTAAAAGTAGGCCTTAGACAAGGATGTGTGATGTCACCTTGGTTGTTTAATATATTTATAGATGGGGTTGTAAGAGAAGTAAATGCAAGGGTCTTGGCAAGCGTGGAGTTAAAAGATAAAGAATCACACATAAAGTGGGAGTTGTCACAGTTGCTCTTTGCTGATGACACTGTGCTCTTGGGAGATTCTGAAGAGAAGTTGCAGAGGTTGGTGGATGAATTTGGCAGGGTATGCAAAAGAAGAAAATTAAAAGTGAATACAGGAAAGAGTAAGGTTATGAGGATAACAAAAAGATTAGGTGATGAAAGATTGGATATCAGATTGGAGGGAGAGAGTATGGAGGAGGTGAATGTATTCAGATATTTGGGAGTGGACGTGTCAGCGGATGGGTCTATGAAAGATGAGGTGAATCATAGAATTGATGAGGGGGAAAAGGGTGAGCGGTGCACTTAGGAGTCTGTGGAGACAAAGAACTTTGTCCTTGGAGGCAAAGAGGGGAATGTATGAGAGTATAGTTTTACCAACCCTCTTATATGGGTGTGAAGCATGGGTGATGAATGTTGCAGCAAGGAGAAGGCTGGAGGCAGTGGAGATGTCATGTCTGAGGGCAATGTGTGGTGTGAATATAATGCAGAGAATTCGTAGTTTGGAAGTTAGGAGGAGGTGCGGGATTACCAAAACTGTTGTCCAGAGGGCTGAGGAAGGGTTGTTGAGATGGTTCGGACATGTAGAGAGAATGGAGTGAAACAGAATGACTTCAAGAGTGTATCAGTCTGTAGTGGAAGGAAGGCAGGGTAGGCGTCGGCCTAGGAAAGGTTGGAGGGAGGGGGTAAAGGAGGTTTTATGTGCGAGGGGCTTGGACTTCCAGCAAGCATGCGTGACCGTGTTTGATAGGAGTGAATGGAGACAAATGGTTTTTAATACTTGACGTGCTGTTGGAGTGTGAGCAAAGTAACATTTATGAAGGGATTCAGGGAAACCGGCAGGCCGGACTTGAGTCCTGGAGATGGGAGGTACAGTGCCTGCACTCTGAAGGAGGGGTGTTAATGTTGCAGTTTAAAAACTGTAGTGTAAAACACCCTTCTGGCAAGACAGTGATGGAGTGAATGATGGTGAAAGTTTTTCTTTTTTCGGGCCACCCTGCCTTGGTGGGGATCGGCCAGTGTGTTAATAAAAAAAAAAATAAAACAAGAATCACCAAGACAAGCATCTCCTTAACCCTTTGAGGGTTTTCGTCGTACTAGTACGTCTTACGCGTAGGGGTTTTTGACGTACTAGTACTCATAAATTCTAGCGGCCTCAAATCTAGTGGGAGAAAGCTGGTAGGCCTTCATATGAAAGAATGGGTCTATGTGGTCAGTGTGCACAGTCTAAAAAAAATCCTGCAGCACACAGTGCATAATGAGAAAAAAAAAACTTTGACCATTTTTTTTTAATAAATCAGCGACTTTGCAGTGTATTTTCGTATGGTATTTATTGTTGTATTCTAGTTTTCTTGATCTCATTTTATAGAATGGAAGACATATTACAGAAATTGTGATGATTTTGACTGGTTTTACAAGAAAGGTGCCTTGAAATTGAGCTCAAAGTAGCAGAAATGTTGATTTTTACCAAATTTCAAAAGTAAACAAATCGTGCCAAGCGTGCAATACACGCCAACTGGTGAGTCTAATATTCTTTCACAAGTGCACCAATAATATTTATACCATTTTTTACACTAATGCAGTAGTCTGCATAACAGTAAATCTTATATTTTTTGTGAAAATAAAATTCAAAGTGGAAAGCAAAAGAATATAAGAGGGGCCTTGAGACATGACTAATGACTAGAGGAAATGTCATTTTAGTGCCAGGAATGTCTTTCTTGTTTATTCTGGACCCTATTCGGAAATTGGCATCTTTTGAAATTTGTGTGAAATTGGCAAAATTGCTAAATTCTGACCACTGTACTGGATAGTTGAATTTCATAAATGAGTGGTTTCTTGCACCCATTCGATAGAAAAAATGGAGTTCTAGCGAAATATTCATGTTTTTTGTCGACTAGTACAGTGAAATTGGCCGAAAATGGGGCTCAAAGTGGGCAAAATCGCCGATGCGTAAACATCGCCGAGACCGCTAACTTTGAGAGAGCATAATTCCATAAGTTTTCTATCAAATTTCAAACTTTTGGTGTCTTTATGATCGGGAAAAGATTCTCTATCTTTTCGTAAGAGAAAATAATTTTTTTTTTTTTAAATTTGGCCGACCCTGAGAACGAGTTTCGGAGAGGGCCTGTCGACCCTCAAAGGGTTAATAGACCACATCTGGACAAACACCATATTCACTTTAAAATCAGGCATAATCTACAGACCACTACCCAAACTTTCTCATAACTAATCTGGGCAAACTGCCACAAGACATTACTAAAGTAACCTTCAGACTACACAATGAGACAGCAGTTAACAACTTTATAGTAGCTATGAATAACATCGATTGGCAAAATGAGCTCAAACATATACAGATATGAATGAATGTATAAATAATTTTCTAAAAAAAGCCCAAAGCCTCTATAACAAACATTGCCCCCCAAAAAAACTAAACAGATCACAGCAAAGAGACTCAATAATCCCTGGCTAACACCAAGCATCCTCAAATCCATTAACACAAAGCACAAATATGAAAAACAGTACAGAATGGGTCAAATAACTAGAGACCAGTCTAAACGTTACTCATCAGCACTTACCAGCCTGATAAGAAGATCTAAAAAATTGTATTATGAAAATAGATTACATAACATCAAAGGTGATATGAAAAAACCTGGAAAACTCTATCTGAAATTCTTGGAACTAAAGAGTTATCCAAAAACAAAACAATCAAACTAACAAAATCAGATGAACCCATACTCACACCAACTGAAATGGCAAACAGACTCAATGTTTTCTTCTCCACCATAGGAAAAAATCTAGCAAACAAAATACCAAGCACAAACACCCGTCCATCAGACTACCTCATAGGTACCTACCCAAATACGCTATTCCTAGCTCCAACCAACCCAATAGAAGTTATGCTCATTATAAACACCCTTAAAAACAAGGCAGGAGACATAAACAATTTGTCTGCTTTTATGTACAAAAAAGCTTCTCAAGTACTGTCACCAATTACCGCAACACTCTTTAACAAATCCATTGAATCATCTACCTTCCCAACAATCCTCAAAATAGCGAGGGTCACTCCAATCCATAAAGGAGGTGACCAAGCTGACTTGAATAACTATAGACCAATATCTAACTTACCACTGCTCTCTAAAATCTTTAAAAAATTAATTCATAGACGGATCTATTCCTACTTCGTCTCACACAACATATTAAATCCTTGTCAGTTTGGATTCAGGAATAATAAAAGCACAAATGATGCTATCATACACATGCTAGAACTAATATATACCGCACTCGAAAAGAAAGAAGTCCCGCTGGGCATTTTCATTGATTTACGTAAAGCTTTTGATACAGTCGACCATGAAATGCTGTACTCCAAATTAACGCACTATGGTATCAGAGGCCACTCCCTCAACTACCTAAAATCTTACCTTAGTAACAGAACTCAATATGTGTATGCAAATGATGCAAACTCTTCCACCCAGCCAATCACAGTAGAAGTCCCACAAGGAAGTGGGGAAACAGATGGCAAGTAACATTTGCACCTGAGAAAATGCAAATGATGATCATCTCTAGGCACCATGATGGTAATGCTGGTGCAGTAGTAAGGATGAATGGGAGGGTGTTGGCACTTGGAGAAGAAGTTGATATCCTTGGGGTGAAATTTGACTCCAAACTAACCATGAAGAACCATGTTGTAAATCTTGCAAACAAGGCAGCCAGGAAGTTTACAGCACTTCGCCGTATCTCGCATCTACTTGACAGTAGGGGTTGCAAGATTCTGTACGAGGCACAAGTACGCTCGCACCTTGAGTATGCTCCACTTTCTTGGTTTGCCTCCCCCCTCTCATCTGCGACTGCTTGACAGAGTAGAGAACAGAGCAAGACATCTCATCTCTCGCCTGGACCCATCCTGGATAGATCTGTCATTACAGCAGAGCCTTCAACATAGGAGGGATGTGGGTGGCCTTACTGTTATATACAAGGCCAATATTGTCAAAGTACCACACTTGGATCCACTTCGAGGACAGCGTGAATCAAGCTTTTATGCCACAAGATGGGCAGAAAGCAGCAACTTCACTCTGGCTGTACCCTTCTCCAGAACTTCACTCCATCTGAGATCCTATATACCCAGGATGACTCAAGTATGGAACACATTCGTACAGCATAATGATGTCAACGAGATAAGTCAGTTGATCAAATGAAAATGCTGGCCCACAGATGGCTCCAACTTCATCCTGTTCCCTACTTGTATGTCTCATAACAATAAAAATGCTTTCAAATGAGCTGATGTAGGTAACAGCTCTTAGCTTGCCAATAAAGTTAGGACTCCTTAAGCTGTAAATAGCTTGTCAATAAAGCTAGGGATCCTTAACCTTGTCAAACCCTGTAAAAGTGTCCTTGGACCACTCCTCTTTCTCATCTACATCAATGATCTACAAAATGCATCACAGCTACTCAAACCCATATTATTTGCAGATGACACTACATATGTCTTTTCCCACCCAAACACAGTCATACTAGCAAACACGGTCAATGCCAAATTGCAGACAATATCTGCCTGGATGATGACTAATAAACTTACCCTGAATACTGATAAAACCTATTTCATTCAGTTTGGAAACAAAGCTGCAAATGATCCAATTAACATAATGCTAAACAGATCATCAGTCACAAGACTTACAGAGGGAAAATTCCTAGGTATCCACCTTGACAGTAGCCTTAAGTTCCAGACACACATACAACAAATCACCAAGAAAATCTCCAAGACTGTAGGCATACTGTCAAAGATAAGGTACTACGTTCCACGATCAGCTCTCCTGGCACTGTACCATTCACTCATATACCCTTATCTTACATATGGAATTTGTGCATGGGGATCAACAACATCCAATCACCTAAGACCAATAATAACCCACCAAAAGGCAGCAGTAAGAATTCCCACTCCTGCCAGCATACTCCACCAATTTTCAAAAGTCTGAATCTGCTCACCATTAAGAACATCCATACTTACTCATGTGCCTACTACATACACAGAACAATACACGCAAATATAAACCCTCCACTCAAACTTCTCACCAACCTTAACAGGACACATGACCATAACACAAGACACAGATCTCTTTTTGATGTACCTCGTGTCCATATCACACTGTGTACAAACTCTATGCACATAAAGGGCCCCAAATATGGAATTCATTACCAGAAGATATTAAAGTAACCTGGTCTGAAAATCAATTTAAGACTTCTCAAAAACCACTTAATCACTCTAGACTAAATGCTAAATACTCAGTACACACATACTCACTTATGTACTCCCACATCATAACTTCAACAATCACTTTGAATCTTTTAGCCATTGTTGACAGGAATATAATTGAATCATTGTTTTCACAAAAAGCATTTTTGAATATATGAATATATCTTTTGTCTTTTACAAATTAGATTCACTTATAATTAATAATCTACTGTACAACTATGAAAAAATTACTATCCTACTGTACAACTATGATATAATCCTTAGTGTTAATTAAGTAGTCTGTAAGCCAATAATGTTAAGTTGGCCCATAATGCCTAGGCATAATAGAGGTTCTCTTTGAACTGCAACCCACTATTGTAAATACAAAATCTCAATGTACTATTTGCAAAGACATTAAATAAATAAATAAATAGATAAACTGTTGAGGAGTGGGAACTACTTGACGGACCTCTAGGCGATGTCCCGCAATATAGACAAAGGACGGAAGTTCATGGCAGTTGAAGGTTAAACGAGCAATGTTACTAGGAAAGCACCTTTGATCATGAGCAGGCAGGGTGTATGTATCTACCTTAAGAATAGGGAGGTTCTGAAGGGCTAATTGTTCTAAAATATCCTCGCTGCAAGACAAAAAAATCACTCTGTACAATGGTACGTGGTAAGATCACAGTACCACTGCAAGAATTAAGAGTAGCGTGCTTATGAACAAAGACTGGTATGTTATCTATGGAGAGAGTATGAGCTTGCTCTGAATTCTGTACTGTTACAACACACACTGCTTTGAAGAGTGTGGAAGGATATATTTTGGCCAACGTGCCGTAAAAGTGTTTTACCAATTCCATGATCAGAAGGATAATCGGTTTGAGACACTGTAAAGAAAAGAATTTTGTCCAATGCGTACTCGTTAGCCTGGTATGCAAAGATAGTGAGTGTTATGTAGGTCGTTTCTGAGTGATCATTGATGAACTGTCATCAGTAGGTTGTCTTGGACGTTTAGGAATAGTACCGCAGGGAGGTGGGCGATCCGAAAACTGTCGCACCCTATTCAAGGAAGCTGGACGCATTATGAAAGGCGTGATAGAAGCAGTGGCATTAACAGAAATGGGTGACGCCCCAGCACATGAAGCAGGTGACGATGCGTCACTGGCAGAAGGTAAAAAGGGTATGAGAAAAGTCAAGAGAATGGACTGATAATGAAGCCGGGTCAGAACAGGGTGTGAGATCAGAAAGGTGTCTGGGAGGAGGAAGGGTTTCACTGGGCAAAGGCTCCATAATTAAGCTGCCTCTTCTGTGATATCTCCTTTCTTGTTATTTTAAGAAAAAAGAAAAAGAAAAAAAGAGGGAAGGACAGTCGCTGGGAGGCATGGAGGGGCTGAAAGCTTCTCCCCTCATCCGAAAGGGCCTCGAGCCCACTGGTAGTGAAGATACAGCGTGGAACCCATGCCATACCCTACCCTTCATGCCAGTAAACCAGCGCTGCAGGGTAGCAGCCTCACATCTACCGAGCTACCTCGGCGGACAAAAGAAAGGGCAGTCAGAAACCTGTCACAAAGCATACCTCCTTCAGCCGCCACCTCCCAGAACCGACATCCAGCTTCCAGAGATACACCCATTACCCGAAGGGCACCTCTGAAGGTGCCCTGCCCCGGGAAGGGAGCAGGGCACCTTCAGGGAGGTGGCGGGCAATTTCAGTCAATTTTTTTTTTCAACCGATTTTTTTATTTTTGGTGCACGTTTAGAAGCGCATATGTAGATGAACATGACAAAGTTTCAATAAGATTGGCCAACAAACAACAGAGAAAAAAAATATTTACTGATTTTGACATATGACAGCAAGGCATGACAAATTGGCACTACAAGTGGCACTTCCAACAATCCAAACTGTTAGAATACGTCTAAGACAAATTTTTGGTGTATGCAATTCATCTAATATACCTTATTATCATGGTGAAAAAAAATACATCTGGTATGCTTTTTGACATTCACCAAAATATCTGCCTTTTACCCACCCATAAAATAAAAAATATATGAGATATTCCAAAAACTTTAACAACAGAAATTCAAACACACTTTGTTTAATATTGTCTGTGAAAATCATTTCAATACAATCATTAATAATGGCACACTTTCAAGCAACAGGCCAAAATCTTACTTTCAAGATATTCGGGTAAATGCGCAGACTAGCTAATTACGTCAAGAAATTTAAAAAAAAAATCATAAAAATCACGTTACTTTGGGCTTTTTTATGCATTATAAGTGATTTCTTATTGTTTTCCGTGCATAGTACACCGTTTTCTGTAGTGCTACCAGAGGTAACATAGAAAACCCTTCTCTTATAAAGAAGGATCTAGCATAATCATTTTATTAAGGTCAGCCACCACCTCCAGGTATAATATACAAATAATATTATTTTGGCTGGCTTTCTTATGCATGTATCCAAGTTATATTATGCATACTATCATTATTGAATAAATGATATAAGCAGAAAAAGGATATTAGTAATAATAGCATCAGTATAAGACATCTTGTGAGTGGTGATCAGACTGTTGTCATGGTAACTGGTTGTTGCATCATCATTCAAGCTCCTCCCACCTCTGATATAAGCTCCTCCCACATTGTAATGATATTAAATGATAAATTTAGTGTATTAGAAAGAAAAATAGACAGAAATTAAAAAAAAAAAAAAATACATAAAAAATTCACCTCACACTCATGGCGGGTCGTCACCTGCCATATTTCAGTAGCTATAATTTGCTTCAGAAACATCATATTATGATGGGGTTTTCACCAAAATGTTCCCAGATACTTACACTATTTTTCTGTAAACAAAACATAAAATCATATTTTTTCACATAATTAACATGTCCGCATAATTTAACATGTCCGCCCCTCCCTTCAGACAATTCAGATTCTATGGCAAACCACACCACCCCCGAGGGACCTCACAGAGTGGGACAAACCCCGGCAGGCCACCCCCTACCTAGAAACTGTAATGCCAGAAGGGAGGACCCCAGAGGCTACAAACAGGACGGGAAACAAGCGGAGGGTGGGGAGAGGGGAAGAAAGGGGAAAAAAGGGGGGTATGGGGAGGGTGGGGTAGGTTCGGTCGGAGGAAGAAGACCAAAAGGTCCAATTCCTCAGACCGATAGCCTCTTTACCACTACAAGGCGCCCCCTTAACCCTTTGAGGGTCGACAGGCCCTCTCCGAAACTCGTTCTCAGGGTCGGCCAAATTTAAAAAAAAAAAAAAATTATTTTCTCTTATGAAAAGATAGAGAATCTTTTCCCGATCATAACGACACCAAAAGTTTGAAATTTGATAGAAAACTTACGGAATTATGCTCTCGCAAAGTTAGCGGTCTCGGCGATGTTTACGGATCGGCGATTTTGCCCACTTTGAGCCCCATTTTCGGCCAATTTCACTGTACTAGTCGACAAAAAACATGAATATTTCGCTAGAACTCCACTTTTTCTATC
The DNA here is from genome assembly GCF_026875155.1 of Cherax quadricarinatus. NCBI lineage: Eukaryota > Metazoa > Arthropoda > Malacostraca > Decapoda > Parastacidae > Cherax > Cherax quadricarinatus. The sequence continues at coordinate 32,399,952 of NC_069435.1, read as the reverse complement.
GAATGGGTGCAAGAAACCACCCATTTATAAATTCAACTATCCAGTACAGTGGTCAGAATTTTGCAATTTTGCCAATTTCACGCAAATTTCAAAAGATGCCAATTTCGGAATAGGGTCCAGAATAAACAAGAAAGACATTCCTGGCACTAAAATGACATTTCCTCTAGTCATTAGTCACGTCTCAAGGCCCCTCTTATATTCTTTTGCTTTCCACTTTGAATTTTTGTTCTCACAAAAAATATAAGATTTACTGTTATGCAGACTACTGCATTAGTGTAAAAAATGGTATAAATATTATTGGTGCACTTGTGAAAGAATATTAGACTCACCAGTTGACGTGTATTGCACGCTTGGCACGATTTGTTTACTTTTGAATTTTGGTAAAAATCGAACATTTCTGCTACTTTGAGCTCAATTTCAAGGCACCTTTCATTGTAAAACCAGTCAAAATCATCTCAATTTCAGTAATATGTCTTCGATTCTATAAAATGAGACCAAGAAAACTAGAATACAACAATAAATACTATACGAAAATACACTGCAAAGTCGCTGATTTATTAAAAAAAAATGGAAAAAGTTTTTTTTTTCTCATTATGCACCGTGTGCTGCAGGATTTTTTTTAGACTGTGCACACTGACCACATAGACCCATTCTTTCATATGAAGGCCTACCAGCTTTCTCCCACTAGATTTGAGGTCGCTAGAATTTATGAGTACTAGTACGTCAAAAACCCCTACGCGTAAGACGTACTAGTACGACGAAAACCCTCAAAGGGTTAAAGAGGTTTAAAACACAAAAAGAAATCATTAACCTCAAATATAAGAAAAAGAACTTGCCTCAGGTGTTACAACAAGCACTCTGCTAGCTCGTTCTAGCCAGTTACTTGCAGCTGAGTAATTGTTCATCTGAATGTGACATTTGGCAATAAAAAGAAGATTCTCCTTCCATCCAGATGGTCTTAATTCTTCAGCTGCTAAGAAGTGAAGGAGAGCTTCTTCATAGGTAGCTGATGGTACTTCACCAAACAATGTAGTGGCTGCTCTTCTCTCAAGCCATGACAGCTGAGACACCTACAAATTAACAGAAATATGAGATGAACTTTTAAAATTTCTACAGGCTTTGTGTTATTTACTGTATACAGCCTCTCCTCAATTAGCGATGTACTCTTTTACCAACGACTCAGACTTATGATGGGCTCTCTGACAAGTATGCACACCTAAATAATGTATATTAGAGCTGATTTCTATTCTATTTATTACAATACATGTATACAGTACACTGCTGTATAAATATTTAAATACACCTGCCATCCGACTTACGACCTGCTCGACTTACGACCACTCGACTTACGACCGTGTTTTTTATGCCAAATTTCTGGGAAATAAACAACTATTTGTGTTGTACACAGTGTTTATCCTAAACCTTACAGTATAAAATACAGTACTAACAACATAAAAAGTAAATGTAAAACATGAAATACCAAAATAAAACAATAAAATAAAGTCATTACAAAAATGTTTTGTTGATATTCAGTAGTAAAGTTCGACTTACGACCATTTCGACTTACGACCGATTTCTCGGAACCGAACTCGGTCATAAGTCGGATGGTAGGTGTATATACCAGAAATGTTATAAATGGTGCAAAGGTGACATTAAAACATTATCAAAGATAACTGACATAAACCCACTACCATTATAGTATGCTCCTCACTTAGCGACAAATTTGTCTATCGATGTAGTTTTAGGAACGGAACTCCGTTGGTAAGTGAGGAGAGGCTGTATTGTACAGTAAACTATCTATTAAATAGATAGACTAATTGGGGGAGCTGGTGGCCAGTAATGGCAATTGTGGTGAATAAAAAAATTATTTTGCTGTGATTGTAACAATAATGAAGAATTCTATAACCAAAGGGCTTTGTCCATGGTTTCCAAATCTACTGATCCAGTGAATTCTGTCCCGTATTTCCGAAGTCCATGAAATGGAGGATTTACTGTACTTTAGTTGCTTACTATAAGAATCTAAGTACAGTGGAACCTCAGTACTCAAACAGCTCTGTACTTGAACAATTTGGTATTTGAATGCTTTGTTCGATAAACAAATCACTCGGTAGTCGACCATTTGCTCGGCACTTGACCAAACAAACATGACCTACCAGAACTTCACTGTAAACTTTTTCATTTTCGCATTTTTTTTTTTTTTTGTATTACAGTGGTCCCTCGCTTTTCGTAGTTCTCGGCGGTCGTAAATTTCGCCAATCATAGGGGTATTTTCGTATAAACATGGACCCGCTTTTCATAGGTTGACTCGCGAATAGTAGTTCGTCCGGGACGCGTATGCACGGTGTGAGCCGGGGTGGCCTCCCTACCCAGCCAGTCTGGCATTGTTTACCAGTGAGTGAAGGTCCCCTCAAGTGCTCCTACGAAATATTTCATAATATTCCACTCATTTTAGTGCTTGCAAGTACTAAATAAGCTACCATGGCTCCAAAGAAAGCTCCTAGTGCCAAGCCTGTGGTAAACAAGGTGAGAAATATGTACAGTGACAAAGTCTTGGGCCATTTTAGGGAAGTGTTAAAGAGACGCCAGAAACAGAGCTCTCTCCACAGTTACTTTGCGAGACAGGACTAGAGTGACTCTCAAGGTGGTCCAAGTGGCATTAAGAAACAGAGAAGAGAAGCAACCCCAGAAAAGCAATTGGTACCTGAGGTGTTGCTGGAAGGGGATTCCCCTTCCAAACTGTAAACAATTCAATCTCTCTCCTCCAGTCTCCCATACACTAAGAAGAATCTCCAATAAAGGTAAGTGTTACGCTGTTAATGTTTCATTCATCATTTCCCATTGTATTGTTATGTACTACATGTATATTTCATGTAAAAAATTTTTTTGTTTTAATACTTCTGGAGTGGTTGGTACTTTTGTTTAATAAATGTATGAAAGAGGGGAAGGTACCTAGGGATTGGAGGAGAGCGTGTATAGTTCCTTTATATAAAGGGAAAGGGGACAAAAGAGATTGTAAAAATTATAGAGGAATAAGTTTACTGAGTATACCAGGAAAAGTATACAGTAGAGTTATAATTGAAAGAATTAGAGGTAAGACAGAATGTAGAATTGCGGATGAGCAAGGAGGCTTCAGAGTGGGTAGGGGATGTGTAGATCAAGTGTTTACATTGAAGCATATATGTGAACAGTATTTAGATAAAGGTAGGGAAGTTTTTATTGCATTTATGGATTTAGAAAAGGCATATGATAGAGTGGATAGAGGAGCAATGTGGCAGATGTTGCAAGTTTATGGAATAGGTGGTAAGTTACTAAATGCTGTAAAGAGCTTTTATGAGGATAGTGAGGCTCAGGTTAGGGTGTGTAGAAGAGAGGGAGACTACTTCCCGGTAAAAGTAGGTCTTAGACAGGGATGTGTAATGTCACCATGGTTGTTTAATATATTTATAGATGGGGTTGTAAAAGAAGTAAATGCTAGGGTGTTCGGGAGAGGGGTGGGATTAAATTATGGGGAATCAAATTCAAAATGGGAATTGACACAGTTACTTTTTGCTGATGATACTGTGCTTATGGGAGATTCTAAAGAAAAATTGCAAAGGTTAGTGGATGAGTTTGAGAATGTGTGTAAAGGTAGAAAGTTGAAAGTGAACATAGAAAAGAGTAAGGTGATGAGGGTATCAAATGATTTAGATAAAAAAAAATTGGATATCAAATTGGGGAGGAGGAGTATGGAAGAAGTGAATGTTTTCAGATACTTGGGAGTTGACGTGTCGGCGGATGGATTTATGAAGGATGAGGTTAATCATAGAATTGATGAGGGAAAAAAGGTGAGTGGTGCATTGAGGTATATGTGGAGTCAAAAAACGTTATCTATGGAGGCAAAGAAGGGAATGTATGAAAGTATAGTAGTACCAACACTCTTATATGGATGTGAAGCTTGGGTGGTAAATGCAGCAGCGAGGAGACGGTTGGAGGCAGTGGAGATGTCCTGTCTAAGGGCAATGTGTGGTGTAAATATTATGCAGAAAATTCGGAGTGTGGAAATTAGGAGAAGGTGTGGAGTTAATAAAAGCATTAGTCAGAGGGCAGAAGAGGGGTTGTTGAGGTGGTTTGGTCATTTAGAGAGAATGGATCAAAGTAGAATGACATGAAAAGCATATAAATCTATAGGGGAAGGAAAGAGGGGTAGGGGTCGTCCTCGAAAGGGTTGGAAAGACGGGGTAAAGGAGGTTTTGTGGGCGAGGGGCTTGGACTTCCAGCAAGCATGCATGAGCATGTTAGATAGGAGTGAATGGAGACGAATGATACTTGGGACCTGACGATCTGTTGGAGTGTGAGCAGGGTAATATTTAGTGAAGGGATTCAGGGAAACCGGTTATTTTCTTATAGTCGGACTTGAGTCCTGGAAATGGGAAGTACAATGCCTGCACTTTAAAGGAGGGGTTTGGGATATTGGCAGTTTGGAGGGATATGTTGTGTATCTTTATACGTATATGCTTCTAAACTGTTGTATTCTGAGCACCTCTGCAAAAGCAGTGATAATGTGTGAGTGTGGTGAAAGTGTTGAATGATGATGAAAGTATTTTCTTTTTGGGGATTTTCTTTCTTTTTTGGGTCACCCTGCCTCGGTGGGAGACGACCAACGTGTTGAAAAAAAAAAAAAAAAAAAAACTTCTGGGTGTCAGAAACGGATTAATTGTATTTACATTATTTCTTATGGGGAAAATTGATTCGCAAATCGTAAATTTCGTTTATAGTAATGGCTCCAGGAACGGATTAATTATGAAAAACGAGGGACCACTGTATTTGTATAAATAAGTCACCATGGGGCCTAAGTAGGGTTAGTGATAACGGCCAACCAAAAAGAAAATTGGTTGGGAAAAGTTTGTTCTGTACTCGAACAGATCAGCATTCGAACAGCCTTCTCGAACCAATTAACCCTTTGAGGGTCGAGAGGCCCTCTCCCAAACTCGTTCTCAGGGTCAAAAATTTTTCAAAATTGTTTTTTTTTCTTGTGAAATGATAGAGAATCTTCTTCCGATCATAATGACACCAAAAGCATGAAATATGAATGAAAACTTACAGAATTATGCTCTCGCAAAATTAGCAGTCTCGAAGTGGGTGATTTCGCCCACTTTGAGCCCTATTTTCAACCAATTCCAATGTTGCAGTTGACTAAAATCATAGCTATTTCCCTAGAACTCCATTTGTTCTATCGACTGAGTACAAGAATCTGCCCATTTACTGATTTTTAACTACCCAATAAAGTGGTTGGAAATTGGCAATTTGGGCAATTTCATACAAATTTCAAAAGATGCCAATTTTGAAATAGGGTCCAGAATAAACAAGATAGACATTCATGGTAATAAAATAACATTTTATCTGTTCATTAGTCACATCTCTAGGCCCCTCTTACATTACTTTTACTTTCCATTTTGAATATATATTCTCACAGAAAATGTAAAAATGATATAAATGAAGTCTAATATTCTGAAGGAATATTAGACTCACCAGTTGATGTGTATAGGACATGTGGCTTGATTTGTTTACTCTTGATCATTGGCAAAAATCAATCATTTTCGCTATTTTGAGCTCAATTTCAAGGTACTTGTCATCGTGAAACCAATCAAAATCATCTCTATTTCTGTAATATATCTTCCAATCTATCAAATAAGACCAAGGAAATGAGAATACACACAAAAATACACTAGAAAGTCACTGTTTTAAACCAAAAACACAGTTTTTTTTTTTCTCATTATGCACAGCGTGCTTCAGGATATTTTTTATATTGCGCACACTGACCACACAGACCCATTCTTTCATATGTACACCTGCCAGCTTTCTTCCACCAGATTTGAAGGCGCTAGAATTTAGGCGTACAAGTACGTGACCGACCCTGGCTGCAATGACGTACTTGTACGTGACCGACCCTCAATGGGTTAAGTTCAAGTGCTGAGTTTCCACTGTAGATGAAGTACAGAACAGTTTCTTATCCTACATTGTGCAAAAATGTATGTTAAAATGTCTACCTGAAATGCCTAGGCATGCTAGTGGCCTTCTTTGTAATTAATATTTTATAACATGTAAGCCACACATTGTAAGCTTTGCAAGGAAATAAACATTTTGATTTTGATTTTGATTTTGATTTGATACATACATTCTATTTAAGGATAAAAGCTATACTACCACTGCTTAAACAACTTACACTTAAATTATAAGGGGGAAATTATAAATGATGTTTCAGTCCATCCACTGCCAAACGTCAGTTGTGACTTAATAACAGGCGTACAAAAGATACAGGATGTCTAAATTTTCCTTTCTAAATTCTGGGTTAATTGTGAATACACAAGTTATATGCTGTAAAATGGATTGTATTAATATAATTTTTCATATCGCTAAGATTATTTCATTGTTGTTGCACTAAGATGAGGTGTCAAATGAAGTTTAAAAAATGACAATCTTGTGGAAAGTTGTGTAATAGAAAACTTGTAATTCATAAGTCTACAGTGATGGGGTCAAGTAAGTGAAGCTAATGAGTAATGAGAAGGGTGAAGATGACTCAGGATAAAAGGAGATCACGCAATAATAATAAAAACAGTAATTAGAGAAATTTGAAATTTTGTTATTCTTGAGCACCTGTTCTTTCAAGAAATTCACATGCGCTTGCACATCAAGAGTAACAATATAGTTATCAGGATCATAAACTCTAGAAAGATTTGATTTCAACTGAGACTTGAAAGAATGAACAGATTTCTGACTCACAACAGGCACCAGAATATTTTGAGGAACTTTTAACCCTTTCAGGGTCCGTGCCATAGATCTACGGCTATACATTGAGGGTCCAAACCGTAGATCTATGCCATGAGCTCAGCTCACTCTGATAAGCTGTGAGTGGTAAATTTGGGCCTAGACATGAGAGAATACATCTATATGGTATGTGTGCACCACATAAAACAAATCCTGTAGCGCACAGTGCATAATGAGAGAAAAAAACTGAGACCGTAATTTTCAATTAAAACATAGACTGCAGTGTTTTTTCGTATGTTTTTTATAGTTGTATTTGCGATTTCTTGGTCTCATTTGAAAGAATGGAAGATATATTACAGAAATAGAGATAATTTTGATTGGTTTTAGTAATGGAAATGGGTTGAAACTAAGCTCAAAATAGCAGAAATTTTCAATTTTTGCCGATGTTCAAGAGTAAACAAATGATCTCACACATCTAATACACACCAGCTGGTGGGTCTAATATACGTTCACAAATGTGGTGATATTATTTATACAATTATTACAATATTGCATAATAGTAAATCTTCTATTTTTTGGTTTGAATACAAATTCATTATGTGAATAAAAAATCAAAATGGAATTCATTTGTAAAGCCTGAAAACATAACTAATGAACAGAGGAAATGTAGTTTAGTGCCAGAAATGCCTGCATTGTTTATTCTGAATCTTATTTTGAAATTAGAATATTTTGAACTTTGCATTAAAGTGGCCAAATTACCAATTTCCGATCATTTTATTTTGTAGTTGAAACACTTGACTTGGCGATTTCTTGTGCTCAATCGATAGAATAGAAGAAATACTAGTGAAACAGCTAAGAATTTGGTCGATTGGAATAATGTAATTGGCCTAAAATGGGAGTCAAAGTTGGCAAAATTGCCGATGCGTAAATATCGCTGACACATCAAAATTCGCGAGAGCATAATTTCGTCAATTTTCCATCAAATTTCATACTTTTTGTTTTACCTTCAGAAAAAGATTCTCTACCATTTCATAAGAAAAAATAGCAAAATTATTTTTTGAAAATTCTTGGACCCTGGTGAGCACTTTGAAATTTGTCCTCTGGACCCTGAAAGGGTTAAATGTCGCCGAAGAAAGGGAGGTGGTAATTTCATGCACTTGCCAGGGAGGTATACCACCTTTTAGGAGTGAAGAAGAGCAGGACGTGAGTGTGGGGGAGGTGCGTGAGGCATTACGTAGAAAGAAAGGGGGTAAAGCAGCTGGAACTGACGGGATCATGACAGAAATGTTAAAAGCAGGGGGAGATATAGTGTTAGAGTGGTTGGTGTTTTTGTTTAATAAATGTATGAAAGAGGGGAAGGTCCCTAGGGATTGGCAGAGAACATGTATAGTCCCTTTATATAAAGGGAAGGGGGACAAAAGAGACTGTAAAAATTATAGAGGAATAAGTTTACTGAGTATTCCAGGAAAAGTGTACGGTAGGGTTATTATTGAAAGAATTAGAGGTAAGACAGAATGTAGGATTGCAGATGAGCAAGAAGGTTTTAGTGTGGGTAGGGGATGTGTAGATCAAGTGTTTACATTGAAGCATATATGTGAACAGTATTTAGATAAAGTTTTTATTGCATTTATGGATTTAGAAAAGGCATATAATAGAGTGGATAGGGGAGCAATGTGGCAGATGTTGCAAGTATATGAAATAGGTGTAAACTTACTAATTGCTGTAGTTTTTATGAGGATAGTGAGGTTCAGGTTAGGGTGTGTAGAAGAGAGGGAGACTACTTCCCGGTAAAAGTAGGTCTTAGACAGGGATGTGTAATGTCAACATGGTTGTTTAATATATTTATAGATAGGGTTGTAAAAGAAGTAAATGCTAGGGTGTTCAGGAGAAGGGTGGGATTAAATTATAGGAATCAAACAAAAAATGGGAATTGATACAGTTACTTTTTGCTGATGATACTGTGCTTATGGGAGATTCTAAAGAAAAATTGCAAAGGTTAGTGGATGAGATTGGGAGTGTGTGTAAAGGTAGAAAGTTGAAAGTGAACATAGAAAAGAGTAAGGTGATGAGGGTATCAAATGATTTAGATAAAGAAAAATTGGATATCAAATTGGGGAGGAGGAGTATGGAAGAAGTGAAGGTTTTCAGATATTTGGGAGTTGACGTGTCAGCGGATGGATTTATGAAGGATGAGGTTAATCATAGAATTGATGAAAGAAAAAAGGCGAGTGGTGCGTTGAGGTATATGTGGAGACAAAACACTTTATCTATGGAGGCAAAGAAGGGAATGTATGAAAGTATAGTAGTACCAACACTCTTATATGGGTGTGAAGCTTGGGTTGTAAATGCTGCAGTGGGGAAGCAGTTGGAGGCAGTGGAGATGTCCTGTCTAAGGGCAATATGTGGTGTAAATATTATGCAGGAAATTCAGAGTGTGGTAATTAGGAGAAGGTGTGGAGTTAATAAAAGTATTAGTCAGAGGGCTGAAGAGGGGTTGTTGAGGTGGTTTGGTCATTGAGAGAGAATGGACCAAAGTAGAATGACATGGAGAGTATATAAATCTGTAGGGTAAGGAAGGCGGGGTAGGGGTCATCCTCGAAAAGGTTGGAGGGAGGGGGTAAAGGAGGTTTTGTGGGCGAGGGGCTTGGACTTCCAGCAAGCGTGTGTGAGCATGTTAGATAGGGGTGAATGGAGACGAATGGTATTTCGGACCTGACGAGCTGCTGGAGTGTGAGCAGGGTAATATTTAGTGAAGGGATTCAGGGAAACTGGTTATTTTTATACATATAGCCAGACTTGAGTCCTGGAAATGGGAAGTACAATGGCCGCACTTTAAAGGAGGGGTTTGGGATATTGGCAGTTTGGAGGGATATGTTGTGTATCTCTATACATATATGCTTCTGAACTGTTGTACAGTATTCTGAGCACCTCTGCAAAATCAGTGATTATGTGTGAGTGAGGTGAAAGTGTTGAATGATGATGAAAGTATTTTCTTTTTGGGGATTTTCTTACTTTTTGGATCACCCTGCCTCGGTGGGAGACGGCCGACTTATTAAAAGAAAAAAACAGGCACCGGAAACCTGCTGAACAATCTAGGAAAAGAAAAGGTTCATTCTGTGAATGATTTCTCCTCAACAAACCAAGGCTCGATCAGTCTAAAAGGGTTCACTGTAATTCACAGAAACACTACCAAACTATAGTATCTTGCATATCAGCAAGATACTAGAGTTCATTAATATCAATAGCTTTAAATGTTAATCATTCCTTTAATCTAGTCTAGCTGGCTGTAAGAGTAATGGATGGAGGATTGAGTCTACCAAGCCTTGTGGCAAGTGCCTCTCATGGGTTGGGCATTTCACATAAACATAATAGTAATATAGGAAGGTCCCTCTTTACAGTGCTTCATTAATATGAACATTTCAATTTTCTTTTTTTAATACGTCAACTGTTTCCCACCGAGGAAGGGTGGCCCAAAAAGAAAGAAAAAACTTTCATCATCGTTCAACACTTTCACCATCATTCATACATAATCACTGTCTTTCCAGAGGCACTTAGATACAACAGTTTAGATGTCCCTCCAAACAACCAATATCCCAAACCCCTCCCTTAAAGTGCAGGGATTGTACTTCCCACCTCCAGGACTGAAGTCCAGCTAACTGGTTTCTCTAAATCCCTTTGCAAAATATTACTCTGCTCACACTCCAACAGCTCATCAGGTCTCAAAAACCATTCGTCTCCATTCACTCCTGTCTAACATGCTCAAGCATGCTTGCTGAAAGTCCAAGTCCCTCGTCCACAAAAACCTCCTGTACCCCCTACCTCCAACCTTTCCTAGGACAACCCCTACCCAGCCTTCCATTTCAAATTACACCCAAAAATTCATTTATATGGTTCCAAATTTGTTAATATGGCATCCGTGTGCTACCTGTCCACTCTCAGTATGCGTCTCTCCCATATACTCCCATATACTTTTTGTGTTACAAAATATATAGTTTTTTTATTTGTTAACACATCGGCTGATTCCCACCAAGACAGGGTGGCCCGAAAAAGAAAAACTTTCATCATTCACTCCATCACTGTCTTGCCAGAGGGGTGCTTTACACTACAGTTATGATACTACAACATTAACACCCCTCCCTCAGTGTAGACACTGTACTTCCCACCTCCAGGACTCAAGTCTAGCATGCCTGTTTCCCTGAATCCCTCCATAAATGTTACTTTGCTCACACTCCAACAGCACATCAAGTATTAAAAATCGTTTGTCTCCATTCACTCCTATCAAATACGCTCACGCATGCTTGCTGGAAGTCCAAGCCCCTCGCACACAAAATCTCCTTTACCCCCACCCTCCAACCCTTCCTAGGCCGACCCCTACCCCGCCTTCCCCCCACTACAGATTTATACACTCTCAAAGTCATTCTGTTTTGTTCCTTTCTCTCTACATGTCTGAACCACCTCAACAACCCCTCCTCAGCCCTCTGGATAATAGTCTTGGTAATCCCACACCTTCTCCTAATTTTCAAACTATGAATTCTCTGCATTATATTCACACCACACATTGCCCTCGGACATGACATCTCCACTGCCTCCAGCCTTCTCCTCATTGCAACATTCATCACCCATGCTTCACACCCATACATGAGTTTTGGTACAACTATACTCTCATACATTCCCTCTTTGCTTCCACCGACAAAGTTCTTTGTCTCCACAGACTCCTAAGTGCACCACTCACCCTTTTCCCCTCATCAATTCTATGATTCACCTCATCCTTCATAGACCCACCTGCTGACACGTCCGCTCCTAAATATCTGAATACATTCACCTCCTCCGTACTCTCTCCCTCCAATCTGATACATGTATTCAGTCTTTCATCACCTAATTTTTTTGTTATCCTCATCACCTCACTCTTTCCTATATTCACTTTTAATTTTCTTCTTTTACATACCCTATCAAATTCATCCACCAACCTCTGCAACTTCTCTTCAGAATCTCCCAAAAGCAGTTTCATCAGCAAAGAGCAGCTGTGACAACTCCCACTTTGTTTTTGATTCTTTATCTTTTAACTCCACACCTCTTGCCAAGACCCTCGCATTCACTCTCTTACAACCCCATCTGTAAATATATTGAACAACCACGGTGACAGCACACATCCTTGTCTAAGGCCTACTTTTACTGTGAAATAATCTCCCTCTCTCCTATATACTCTAACCTGAGCCTCACTATCCTTGTAAAAAAGCTTCACTGCTTTCAGTAACCTACCTCCTATACCATACACCTGCAACATCTGCCACACTGCCTCCCTATCCACCCTGTCATATGCCTTTTCCAAATCCATAAATGCCACAAAAACCTCTTTACCCTTATCTAAATACTGTTCACCTATATGTTGCACTGTAAACACTTGGTCTACACACCCCCTACCTTTTCTCAAGCCTCCTTGTTCATCTGCTATCCTACTCTCTGTCTTACTCTTAATTCTTTCAATAATAACTCTACCATACACTTTACCAGGTATACTCAACAGACTTATTCCCCTATAATTTTTGCACTCTCTTTTATCCTCTTTGCCTTTATACAAAGGAACTATGCATGCTCTCTGCCAATCCCTAGGTACCTTACCCTCTTCCATACATTTATTAAATAATAGCACCAACCACTCCAAAACTATATCCCCACCTGCTTTTAACATTTCTATCTTTATCCCATCACTCCTAGCTGCCTTACCCCTTTTCATTCTACCCACTGCCTCACGAACTTTCCCCACACTCACAACTGGCTCTTCCTCACTCCTACAAGATGTTATTCCTCCTTGCCCTATATACAAAATCACAGCTTCATTATCTTCATCAACATTTAACAATTCCTCAAAATATTCCCTCCATCTCTCCCATACATCTAACTCTCCATGTAATAACTCTCCTCTCCTATTTTTAACTGCCAAATCCATTTGTTCCCTAAGCTCCCTCAACTTATTAATCTCACTCCAAAACTTTTTCTTATTTTCAACAAAATTTGTTCATAACATCTCACCCACTCTCTCATATTGGAGGCTGGATCAAGAAGGCCTGTTTCAATGTTCATTCTCTGTAATGTTCTTGTGTAGTATTAAGAGGAGAGACTATGTGATGGTAGGGTTTACTGTTTTCAGGAGGATTCTTGCTAAGACTTCAGAGATCTCTAACTGGGTGTCCTTGCGTACAACACCAGAATTCCACCAACCATCTCATGAAATTCAGGGATGCCCAATTAGTGATCAAAGAAACTAATTTCCGCAGACGCAAGTGCCTTGAATCAGCACTAATTGCCGTTTCTAATACAATTACATACAATAAAGGCAGCTTCACCATCCTGAAAACAGTAAACCCCACCATCACATAGTCTCTCCTGTTAATACTACACAAGCACATTACAGAGAATGAACATTGAAACAGGCCTTCTCTATCCAGCCTCCAATAGAAATACAATAGAACTTCTACTTGTGAGCGTGTCCACGTGTGAGTTTTTCCAAATACGAGCAGTCGATGGGTCGATTTTTTGCTTCCATACGCGAGCAAAATTTCCACAAGCGAGCAGACCTCAAGGCAGGTTCCTTGACACTGGTGAAGGGCTCTTGCTCTTGATCTCAGGAATTGTATCTCATTTGTTTGTTGGACTATCTTATTGAAACTTGGGCAATGTATGATGGAAAGATGCTTCTTAACAAACACCAAAAATGAAAGAAATCTAAGCATAAAAGATGGAGTTCACTTTTCAGCAATTAGCCACCCCTTAGCGGTAATTTCGAATTATTTTTATGGTTGTATTCTCGTTTTTTTATGTCTCATTTGATAGAAGGGAAGATACATTACAGAAACAGATATGATTTTAATTGCTTTCACGACAAAAAGTACCTTGAAATAGAGCTCAACCTAGGAGAAATGGTCCAATGCTTGGCTGTTTCAGAGTAAACAAATGACGTCACTGTCCATTCCAATATGCAGTCGTGAATGGGTTGACATTATTTATACAATTATTGCAATAAGGAATAACAGTAAATCTTACATTTTTTGTGTGAATAAAAATTACAAATTATTTATATAATAATAATAATAATAAAATAATAATACGTATAATGATAATACATATAATAATACGTATAATAACAATAGTATAATACCAATTATAATACCAATTATAATACCAATCTCTGCAACTTCTCTTCAGAATCTCCCAAGAGCACAGTGTCACAGCTGCTCTTTGCTGATGACACTGTGCTCTTGAGAGATTCTGAAGAGAAGTTGCAGAGATTGGTGGATGAATTTGGTAGGGTGTGCAAAAGAAGAAAATTGAAAGTGAATACAGGAAAGAGTAAGGTTATGAGGATAACAAAAAGATTAGGTGATGAAAGATTGAATATCAGATTGGAGGGAGAGAGTATGGAGGAGGTAAATGTATTCAGATATTTGGGAGTGGACATGTCAGCGGATGGGTCTATGAAAGATGAGGTGAATCATAGAATTGATGAGGGAAAAGAGTGAGTGTGCACTTAGGAGTCTGTGGAGACAAAGAACTTTGTCCTTGGAGGCAAAGAGGGAATGTATGAGAGTATAGTTTTTACCAACGCTCTTATATGGGTGTGAAGCATGGGTGATGAATGTTGCAGCGAGGAGAAGGCTGGAGGCAGTGGAGATGTCATGTCTGAGGCAATGTGTGGTGTGAATATAATGCAGAGAATTCGTAGTTTGGAAGTTAGGAGGAGGTGCGGGATTACCAAAACTGTTGTCCAGAGGGCTGAGGAAGGGTTGTTGAGGTGGTTCGGACATGTAGAGAGAATGGAGTGAAACAGAATGACTTCAAGAGTGTATCAGTCTGTAGTGGAAGGAAGGCAGGTAGGGGTCGGCCTAGAAAGGTTGGAGAGAGGGGGTAAAGGAGGTTTTGTGTGCAAGGGGCTTGGACTTCCAGCAGGCATGCGTGAGTGTGTTTGATAGGAGTGAATGGAGACAAATGATTTTTAATACTTGACGTGCTGTTGGAGTGTGAGCAAAGTAACATTTATGAAGGGGTTCAGGGAAACCGGCAGGCCGGACTTGAGTCCTGGAGATGGGAAGTACAGTGCCTGCACTCTGAAGGAGGGGTGTTAATGTTGCAGTTTAAAAACTGTAGTGTAAAGCACCCTTCTGGCAAGACAGTGATGGAGTGAATGATGGTGAAAGTTTTTCTTTTTCGGGCCACCCTGCCTTGGTGGGAATCGGCCAGTGTGTTAATAATAATAATAATACCAATTATAATAGACGGCTTCAAAAGGCCAGGGGACACTTGGTCCCAAAGATGAGGGGGTACTTGTACCTCCTCCCATGGGAGACTTAAGTCTCGAGACACTCCCCAGATAGGGAGCCAAGGCCGGGTCACCACTACTTGGAAAAGACCCGGGCCGGGAGAATACCGGCGAATAAAAAAAAAAAAAAAAAAAGGCCATCACTAGATGGCAGTGTTTACCACAACAAAGAGGGAGCGGTTGTGGATGCCTCCACCTGTTGCATAATGACATATTTTATTCATTCTAGAGTATATATCATGTTTCTATGTTATTTTTATTGTTTTTTATGTCATATTAGATGAACTGTGACATATAAATAAGCCATATAGATGATATTAGCGAAATTATTCATGAAGTATTTTGCCCGGTCTCCAGACAAACTCATCCACCGCCGACACTGCCCATACCACCACATGAATGACATATTTTATTCATTTTAGAGTATATATCAGGTTTGTATGTTACTTATATTGTTTATTATGTCATATTAGATGAAGTGAGATAGATAAATAAGCTGTAGAGTTGATATTAGCAAAATTATTGAAGTACAAAATTCCACTGGAATGGATTAATTGCATTTCAATTAATTTAAATGAGGAAAATTGACTCTGCAAACAAGCAAATCTAGTTGCAAGCGGATTAAACTCGCAAGTAGAGGTTCCACTGTATTCGTCTAACCTATTTTTATGTTACCCAAGTAATAGCTTTTATATCATTTTACTCATGTGCAAGTTAATTGTTCTACCATATTGTATTACTACTACTGCTACTACTACAACTTATATCATTACTACTACCACTACTATTGCACCTCACTCTGAGCCTATATATACCCCTGTGTCCATGTACCGTTTGTAACGACTTCTCAAAGCTCCTGGAGAGCGAATCGTTGCCACAATAAAAATGTCGCATTAGTTGCACTTGTGTCCTCTTACTTTACATACCTAGGGATTGGCAGTGTATGTGGACAGTTCCTTCGTATAAAGGCGAAGGGGACAAAAGAGAGTGCAAAAATTATAGGGGAAGAAGTCTGTTGAGTATACCTGATAAAGTGTATGGTAGAGTTACTATTGAAAGAATTAAGAGTAAGACAAAGTAGAATAGGAGATGAACAAGGAGGTTTTAGGAAATGTAGTGAGTGTGTAGACCAAGTGTTTACAGTGAAACATATAGGTGAACAGTATTTAGATAAGGGTAAAGAGGTTTTCGTGGCATTTATTGATTTGGAAAAGGCATATGACAGAGTGGATAGGGATGCAATGTGGCAGATGTTGCAGGTGTATGGAATAGTAGATAGGTTACTGAAAGCAGTGAAGAGTTTTTAGTAAGGATAGTGAGGCTCAGGTTAGAGTATGTAAGAGAGAGGGAGATTATTTCCCAGTAAAAGTAGGCCGTAGACAAGGATGTGTGATGTCACCATGATTGTTCAATATATTTATAGATGGGGTGGTAAGAGAAGTGAATGTGTACGTGTTGGCAAGAGGTGTGGGGTTCAAAGAGAAAGAATCTAACACAAAGTGGGAGTTGTCACAGCTGCTCTTTGCTGATGACACTGCTTTTGGGAGATTCTGAAGAGAAGTTGCAGAGGTTGGTGGATGAATTTGGTAGGGTATGTAAAAGAAGAAAACTAAAAGTGAATATAGGAAAGAGTAAGGTGATGAGGATAACAAAAAAATTAGGTGATGAAAGACTGAATACATGTATCAGATTGGAGGGAGAGAGTACGGAGGAGGTGAATGTATTCAGATATTTGGGAGTGGGCGTGTCAGCAGATGGGTCTATGAAGGATGAGGTGAATCATAGAACTGATGAGGGGAAATGGGTGAGTGGTGAACTTAGGAGTCTGTGGAGACAAAGAACTTTGTCCGTGGAAGCAAAGAAGGGAGTGTAAGAGAGTATAGTTATACCAACACTCTTATATGGGTGTGAAGCATGGGTGGTGAATGTTGCAACAAGGAGAAGCCTGGAGGCAGTGGAGTTGCCATGTCTGAGGGAAATGTGTGGTGTGAATATAATGCAGAGAATTCATAGTTTGGAAATTAGGAAGAGATTACCAAAACTATTATCCAGAGGGCTGAGGAAGGGTTGTTAAGGTGGTTCAGATATGTAGAGTGGATGCAACAAAATAGAATGACTCCGAGAGTGTATAAATCTGTAGTGGAGGGAAGGCGGGGTTGGGGTTGGCCTAGGAAAAGTTGGAGGGAGGGGGTAAAGGAGGTTTTGTGTGCGAGGGGCTTGGACTTCCAGCAAGCATGCATGAGTGTATTTGACAGGAGTGAATGGAGTCAAATGGCTTTTAGAACTACATGTGCTGTTGGAGTGAGCAGGGTAACATTTATAAAGGGATTCAGGGAAACTGGCAAGCCGGACTTGAGTCCTGGAGATGGGAAGTACAGTGTCTGTACTCTGAAGGAGAGGTGTTACTGTTGCAGTTTTATAACTGTAGTGTAAGCATGCTTCTGGCAAGACAGTGATGGAGTGAATGATAATGAAAGCTTTTCTTTTTCGGGCCATCCTGCCTTGGTGGGAAGCAGCCAATGTGTTAATAAAAAAAAAAAATAAAAACAATTAAGACAGGCTAGCACTCTTGCAATAGGTACTACTGCTAGGGGCTAATACTACTCACCACTCTCTATAATATAAAGACGAAAATATTTTCTGTTTTATTATTTTTTTGGCCTGGTTCTGTTGTTCACATAATATATGATAGTGTAAACATGTTATCAGGGATTTATACACATTTAAAAGTGAAAACAAGGGTGATTCACTTTACAGCAATTTTCACTTTCCAGTGTAGCCTGGAATCTAACCCGCTGTATAATCGGGGCCCCTCCTATAATTAAGATGTTAATAGAGTTTAAATTCAATACTTCCCTGGACAGAAAGCCAATGCATCTCATACAAGGACTGGTAGGAATTCCAGCATAAACTGAAGTCGTTTTAGCAAGTAGTTACGTTTACCCACAAGTAAACAATTCCAAGAATCAATTCGAGAGGTAACAAATGTATGAATAAGGGCCAAAACATTCTTCTTATCAAGATAAAAAAAAAAAAAATACCACGGTGGGGATAGAATTCGCTGACTATATAGAGATTACAAATAAAAACATTTCAAGATTTAACAAACTGACTGATGTGTCCAATGAATGACAATGAAAAATCCAGGTTGACCCTGAGATCTCTCACCGATCCCACAGGCTGCAAAATAATAGTAACACATCCAGCCAGCAGACACTACCAACAAACTTAATGTCTTCTTCTCTACTATAGGATCAAAACTAGCAAGGAAAATCCCAGCCTCAATGTTATATCTTTGAAATTGGTCATCCTGTGTTATTTAAATATTGTAAGAGCATATGTTCATCACTTAATATTATAGCGCGAAAGTCCCCGTTTATAGCTAAAATAGAGACTTTCGGCATTATATTATTATCTGTTAATATATGAAAAATACCATGGTATTATCACTATTATTGTTATTATCACTATTATTGTTATTATCACTATTTTGTAATTATCACTATTATTTTACTATTATGGTTAGGTAGGATTTCTTGTGCATATAGAGTTTAAGTCTCGGAACCATCCGGTGAATTGTTCAGTTGTTTATGTCCGGCTGGCTGACGTGGCTCAGCTGATCCAACCTGACGACACGTCAACAGACTGACAAGTAGTCAGTCTGCTCCCAGCTCTAGCCCTGACAACTGATCGTATATTGGCTCTTACGGTGTACAGTTGAATGGTTTTGAGAATTGGACTATAGAGCTGACTCAATTTGTTCCTCATTATGTACTTTGAAAGACTCTTTTGATATTTATATTCTTGGTCAGTTCAGTAATCCATAGATACTTTACGGCCAGATTCAAAGGTCTTGTTAACCCTTTCAGGGTCCGTCCCGTAGATCTACGGCTTTACGTTCAGGGTCCAAACCGTAGATCTACGCCATGAGCTCAGCTCACTCTGATAAACTGTGAGTGGTACATTTGGGCCTAGATATGAGAGAATACATCTATGTGGTATGTGTGCACCACATAAAACAGATCCTGCAGCACACTGTGTATAATGAGAGAAAAAAAATGAAATCATGATTTTTCGATTAAAACAGCAACTTTGCAGTGTTTTTTCGTATGTTTTTTATAGTTGTATTTGCGATTTCTTGGTCTCATTTGATAGAATGAAGACATATTACAGAAAAGAGATGATTTTGATTGGTTTTAGCACGGGAAAAATGGCTTGAAACTGAGCTCAAAGTAGCAGAAATGTTAAATTTTTGCCGATATTCAAGAGTAAACAAACGACCTCACACGTCTAATACACACCAGCTGGTGGGTCTAATATACATTCACAAATATGGTGATGATATTTATACAATTATTACAGTATTGCATAACAGTAAATCTTCTATTTTTTGGTGTGAATAAAAATTCATTATGTGAATAAAAAATCAAAATGGAATTTATTTGTAAAGCCTCAAAACATAACTAATGAACAGAGGAAATGTTAGTTTAGTGCCAGGAATGCCTACATTGTTCATTCTGGACCCTATTTTGAAATTGGAATATTTTGAACTTTGTGTTAAATTGGCCAAATTAACAATTTCCGATCACTTTATTTTGTAGTTGAAAAAGTTGACTTGGCGATTTCTTGTGCTCAATCGATAGAATAGAAGTAATACTAGTGAAATAGCTAAGAATTTGGTTGATTGGAATAATGTAATTGGCCTAAAATGGGAGTCAAAGTCGGCAAAATAGCCGATTCGTAAATATTGCTGACAAATCAAAATTCGCGAGAGCATAATTTCGTCAATTTTCCACCAAATTTCGTACTTTTTGTTTTATTACCTTCACAAAAAGATTCTCTACGATTTCATAAGAAAAAATAACAAATTTTTTTTTTGAAAATTCTTGGACACTGGTGCGTGACTCCAGATTTGGGCCTTGGACCCTGAAAGGGTTAAATCTTGAACCTTTTGTATTTTGAGTCTACAGTCTTGTTAAGAAAGAGACGTAAATATTAATGAGGACTTAGATACAGGAAGAATAATTAAACTTCCTTATTAATATGACATTTCCATGATTTGGAACTAAATGTATATGGTAATTTTATTGTAAAAAGTATTAAGTTAAATTAACTACAAAGAGAAGATAAAGTATTGTATTTAAATACTTTAATAAATTTGAATATTATTCTATGGAGTTTCCCAGTTGAAATTATTTCCCCTAGACTCTAAAAGACCTTTAAGAACTCGGATCCAAAAATCTTGTTGCATAAGAAATAAATGGTAACAGGCCACATTCTGAAGTTCTTTAAAAAATTTCTTATTCGCAACAAATGGGTTACCCGTCCGGGATCTCTGTTGTTCTAAGACATTGATCAAAAGAATATTAAAGTTATATACTGGGAATTTATCTTTAGTTAATTTCAAAATATTGATCATGGAAGATCACATTAAAGAGTTATTTGAAGATTTAACATTGTCAAAGCTGGACTCCTTGAAACTTCAAACGTGCTGGCAGATAGCCCGTAAATTGGGAGTGCCATACGATAGATATTACACAGCCAATACCGTAAGGGCAATAATTAGAAACAAATTGTTTCCAGGGGCCTCTAACCATCATGTAGCAGGAGATTCTGACTCTGAAAGTTTAGGTTCTCAAGTAAGCTACCAGTCGAGAATCGAAGTATTAGAAGAACAATTTCAAAGAGTTGATCTTGAAAGTGAATCAGACAGATTAGGTCCCGCTTTGGCCTCTAGTAAAGAAGATGAAGTACTGCAGGGTGCAGCCGCTGTTTGGCATTCGCCTGTTACTGAAGGAATTCCTATTAATGGTCAGCCTGGCCCTCACCAAGGTGCACGTCCAAAGGAATATCCACATACCGCCAGTTCAATTCCCTCATTTTCGATACCATCGGGGCATATTTCTCAAAGTCAGTTTGAGAAATTAGAGAGACTATTTATTTTACAGACTGCTCAAATTGAGGCTCAGCGTAAATTAAATGAAGAAGACTTTCAAAGGGAAACGCTCCGCTATATAAGACAACAACAACAAGATAAAGTGAGTGAAAGACGTACTGAATCCTCAAATGATTCTTTCAATATACAAAAAGCTGCATCTATGGTTCCAAGGTTTAATGAAGGAGATTTAGATACTTATTTTGAAGTCTTTGAGAATCAAGCCCGTGCTATGCGCTGGCCCCGACAACACTGGGCAACCTTGTTACATACTTCGTTGTCTGGTAAAGCTCAAAGTTGTACGGCTACGTTACCTTTTGAGAAATATGTGGATTATGATTCCGTTAAGGAAGGCTATCCTAAAGGCTTATGATCTCCTCCCAATAAGTTATCAAAAAACTTTGGGAGCTTTTAAAACGCCAGCCAACTCAGTCGTATGTAGATTTTGCACGTGAAAAGAAAATCGCTTTTGAGAGATGGTGTAGAGCTTCTAACTGTAAATCTATGGAAAGTCTTTCCCAATTGATCCTGAATGAGGATTTCTATAATAATTTACCAGAAGACTTGCATAGGTATTTGATTAGTTGCCCCATAGTAAATATACTAGAAACAGCCTCGCTCGCCGATAATTATGAAATATCTCAACAATTGATTGGCGAAACAAAAAGTAAGGAAACAGTGACTAAATATGCCCCTAAGAAAGGACGATCCAATCTTACAGAGATGCGTCGCATACAGAATCCTTACCAGACCTCCTATGATGCCTCCACGCCCATTAATAATAAATTTAGATCTAACTCTAGGAAAAGTTCAAAACCACTAAGGCATAACAGTGAGTTGAACTGCACTTATTGTAATAAGAAAGGGCATTTAAGGAAATACTGTTATTGGCTAGAGGGGGATACCAGGAACGAGCGACTTCGTTTCCCAACTCAGATAATATCTTCATTGACAACTCAAAAGAAACTGAACCCTAGTACCGAACAAGGTTCACAAGAACGAATCAGTAGTCATTCCAGATGACTAAATACTAGAGCTGTTTCAGAAAAAGATATTCACTCAGCTATGAGTCCCTACTTTGCTAAAGTGAAAGTTGGAATAGACGAGACTCAATTAGTTGAAATTAATTCCTTCCGTGATACTGGAAGTTATTTAACATTGTTGAAGCAGGACATACTTCCCGTAAGTGATATGACTCGCACAAAGCTAGATGTCTTATTAGAAGCCTATGGAGGCGCCATTATAAGAGTGCCTCTTCACAGGATATACATCCAAACACCAACCTATACTGGCTTTGTGTCGGTAGGTTTTATCCAGTGAAACTTTTTCTATTCAGGGCGTTGACTTACTCATAGGCAATGATCTAGACTATCCGGGTATAAGCCGAGAGCCTCTAGTTATTGATAATTCTACTGACATTAACTATGCCATAGAAGCTCGAAAAGAGGCTCCTACCTTATTTCCTCTCAATGTTATAACTAGAGCAATGTCTAGAGCGCCTCAAAATCCTTTATCAACTGAAGTCCTAAGTGAAGGCGAAGATTTAGGTCTCGATTTATTGTTCAGTCGATCCTTACAACCCGGATCTTCAAATCTGAAACATTCTATGATCGGCCCTTTTCAAGATTCTGATATTAATTAAAATGCTATCGAAAGAAGATTTAATAAGGGATCAATTCCTTGATCCATCCCTAGAGAAATTACGAGAGATACCTATTACAGAAGACGACGCCCAAGACCTGGAAAATTGTTACTACCTTGCTAACGGTATATTAATGAGAAAGGAAAAGTCTCTTTTGTCTTCCGACGATCATCTGGCTACCAGCAAACATCTAGTAGTGCTACCTAGCACCTTTAGAGAATTGGCTATTAGTTTCGCCCACCATAGTCCCATGGGAGGACATTTGGGAGTAAAGAAAACGCTGGGCAAAATAGCCAAGCATTTTAATTGGCCCAGAATGAAGGAGACTGTGGAAAGCTATCTAAAAGGTTGTCAAGTCTGCCAAGTGACCGGCAAACCTTTGCACACACCTCCACCAGTTCCCCTCATTCCGATTCCCGTCAGTGGTGAGCCCTTTTTCACGCCTGATAATAGATTGTGTTGGTCCGTTACCCAAGACTAAACAAGGGAATCAATATCTGTTTACAATTATGGATGTCGTTACTCGATATCCAGAGGCTATCCCTTTGAGAAAAATTAATTCTCGCATCATTGTTCGAGCTTTGCATAAATTTTTCTCACAGGTGGGGATTCCCCGAATAATTCAATCAGATCAAGGTTCAAATTTTACCTCTAAGATGTTTCGTGATGCCTTATCATGCCTTGGAATTAAGTCCGTATTTTCTGTTGCTTATCACCCTCAGCCGCAAGGAGCCCTCGAACGATTTCATCAAACATTAAAATCAATGATGAGAGCATACTGCGAGCAGTTTTCCAGAGATTGGGACGAAGGAATACCATTCCTCTTGTTCGCCTTAAGGGAAAGCGAACAAGGAAGCACTGGGTTTAGTCCATTTGAATTAATTTACGGACACCAAGTACGCGGCCCCCTCGCCGTACTAAAAGATTCATGGACCGGAAAATCAGAACCCTCGCTTAAAACAACTCCAACTCTAATGCAAAAGCGTTTGTCACAACTGAGGGAATTAGCCTCAAAAAACTTAGCTAAGGCCCAATCCAAGATGAAGCATTGTTATGACAAACACACAAGCTCTCGTTTCTTCAAACCAGGTGACAGTGTGATGGCACAGAAATTCTTACCTGGACACGCTCTGCAACCTAGATACGAAGGTCCTTTGGAAGTGATTGAGCGGCTCAATGAGGTAAATTATGTACTACAAACTCCAGGAGAGAAAAGCCAAACGTACTTATCACATAAACCAACTTAAGCTTACCACCCTAGTATCGTACCAGTTTCGACAGTTCTTCCTTTAGCTGAAACTGAAAATGTAAGTCTGCCCAGCATCTCTAAAGCGATAGAAGTACGTTTAAAAAATTCAGAGACATTGCAATCTCTTGATACCTTTCTTATGGACCTTGATTTGAAGAAAGCCAAAGATATCAAAGACTTGATATTACGTTATGAGGTTTTATTCGATGACGTCCCTAGGTGTTGTACATTGGGAATTCACGACATAGATGTACAAGGAGCAAAGCCTTGCAAACAGTCACCTTATAGGGCAAGTCCACTCAAACAAGAAACGTTAAACAAAGAAGTAGAATTTTTGTTGTCCCATGGACTCATAGAAAGGAGTAAAAGTCCGTGGGCCTCGCCCTGTACGTATATTAGTTCCCAAGCCTGATGGAACCTCTAGAATGTGCACTGATTATTGTAAGGTTAATGCTCTCACGGTACCAGATGGTTTCCCACTACCCCGTATTGATGATCTAATAGACAGAGTATCAGGAGCCGCCTATGTCACCCGCCTGGATTTATTAAGGGGCTATTATCAAGTGTCGCTTACCCAGTGAGCCCAAGAAATATCAGCATTTACTATACAAGGCGGATTATTCAATTATCGTGTTATGCCCTTCGGGTTGTGTAACGCGGCCTCTACCTTTCAGCACCTGATGAACCTGCTGACCAATGATTTAGAAGGAGTGGATGCATATCTAGATGATCTTGTTATATATAGCAATGAGTGGGAGCAACATTTAATTCGCCTGGAACCTATTTAAGAAGTTAGAAAAGTACAACTTCACCATAAATTTAGCCAAGTGTCAGTTTGGACAAGCCAAGATTAAATACCTCGGTTTTTGTATAGGTCAAGGTGAGGTATGTCCTGTTGATGTAAAAGTTAGGGCCATTGCCGAGTTTCCTATCCCTCAAGATAGAAAGTCTATACAGAGGTTCCTTGGAATGACTGGTTATTATCGACGTTTCTGTCCTAATTTTTCTCAGGTTGCATCTCCTCTTACTGAGTTAACCAGTAGTAAGATGAAGTTTTGCTGACAAAGATTGTGAGATAGCTTTTAATCGGTTGAAGCGGTTGCTTTCTTCGTCACCCGTATTGAAAAGTCCTGACTTTAATCAACCCTTCTATTTACACATCAATGCCAGCGGTTATGCTGTGGGGGCGGTGTTACTTCAGAAATCCCCCTCTACTGATATTTTGCATCCTATATCTTATTTTTCTTCAAAGTTGAAATGTCACCAAAAGAATTACGCCACTGTAGAGAAAGAAGCTCTTGCCCTAGTAATATCTTTGGAACATTTTGACATTTATCTGGGAACCTCCCCCCATAAAATTATGGTATTTTCTGATCACAACCCTTTAATTTATATTAATTCTATGAAAAAACAAAGAATACCCGAATCCTCAGGTGGGCTCTGAGGATCCAACCTTATCTGATTAGTATTCAACACTTAAGTGGGTCCCTTAACATAATTGCTGATGCTCTTTCTCGCCCCTAAAAAAAAAAAAAAAATGTATACCTTAAAATGTAAAATAAAGTAATGAGTACTCTCAGAGCCTAATTTATATATATATTATATATTTTTGTTAATAATTTTCTTTTATATTGACAGTATGACTATGAAAGCCGTTTCGTTGATGGGACGAAGTATTAAGTACACATGGATGACCCTGACAGTCATGTCCGAGACTCTTATTCTCGAATTGTGATGGAAGCCACTCCAGATAGTTCTTCTGGCCATTGTTCCAAAAGCTCATCCTCTGGCAAATAACCATGCTGTTCGAGTTCTTGCTTCTCCATTCTTCCGTCGTACTACTTGCCTTATTTACCAAGAGGACGCTTACTATAAAGGAGATATTACCAAAGACGCTTGCAAACTCCCTACTGCGACCTATTATCGTACGGGGGGGGGGGTGTTATATCTTCGAAATTGGTCATCCTGTGTTATTTAAATATTGTAAGAACATATGTTCATCACTTAATATTATAGCGCGAAAGTCCCCGTTTATAGCTAAAATAGAGACTTTCGGCGTTATATTATCTGTTAATATATGAAAAATACCATGGTATTATCACTATTTTGTAATTATCACTATTATTTTACTATTATGGTTAGGTAGGATTTCTTGTGTATATAGAGTTTAAGTCTCGGAACCATCCGGTGAATTGTTCAGTTGTTTATGTCCGGCTGGCTGACGTGGCTCAGCTGATCCAACCTGACGACACGTCAACAGACTGGCAAGTAGTCAGTCTGCTCCCAGCTCTAGCCCTGACAACTGATCGTATATTGGCTCTTACGGTGTACAGTTGAATGGTTTTGAGAATTGGACTATAGAGCTGACTCAATTTGTTCCTCATTACTTTGAAAGACTCTTTTGATATTTATATTCTTGGTCAGTTCAGTAATCCATAGATACTTTACGGCCAAATTCAAAGTCTTGTTAAATCTTGTACCTTTTGTATTTGAGTCTACAGTCTTTGTTAAGAAAGAGACGTAAATATTAATGAGGACTTAGATACAGGAAGAATAATTAAACTTCCTTATTAATATGACATTTCCATGATTTGGAACTAAATGTATATGGTAATTTTATTGTAAAAAGTATTAAGTTAAATTAACTACAAAGAGAAGATAAAGTATTGTATTTAAATACTTTAATAAATTTGAATATTATTCTATGGAGTTTCCCAGTTGAAATTATTTCCCCTAGACTCTAAAAGACCTTTAAAGAACTCGGATCCAAAAATCTTGTTGCATAAGAAATAAATGGTAACAGGCCACATTCTGAAGTTCTTTAAAAAATTTCTTATTTGCAACACTCAAATATTCAGGTGAAAGACTACCTCACTGGAAATTACCCAAATACTCTCTCTATATGTATCTATCTCTTACTAATCCTACTGAAGTCTCACTCATTATAAAGTCACTTAAAAGCAAGACAGGAAACCTAAATGACTTGCCACCACTCGTGTACAAAAAATCAGCTCATGTGCTGTCGCCCATTATTGCAACATTAACAAATCAGTGGAATTTCAAACTTTCCCATCCATACTCAAGATAGCAAGGGTTACCCCAATCCTCAAAGGAGGTGATCCAACTGAAGTGAATAGCTATAGGCCTATATCAAAATTACCTCACTATATAAAATCTATGAGAAATAATACACAAGCAAGTTTACTCCTACCTAATATCTCACAACATACTAAACCCCTACCAGTTTAGGTTTAGACCAAAAGAAATACGAAATGATGCAATTATACAAATGCTTGAACTGCTATATGCAGCACTTGAAAAAAACGAATATCCTCTGAAGCTCTTCATAGACCTGTGGAAAGCATTCAGTACAGATGACCACAATATCTTGCACCTTAACCCTTTCAGGGTTGGTGCGGTATTAGTACGGCTTGCACGCCAGGGTTGGTGCCGTACTAGTATGCATAAATTCTAGCGCCTTCAAATCTAGCGAGAGAAAGCTGGTAGGCCTACGTATGAAAGAATGGGTCTATGTGGTCAGTGAGCGCAGTATAAAAAAAATCCTGCAGCACACAGTGCATAATGAGAAAAAACTCCGACCATGTTTATGGTTTAAAACAGCGACTTTGCAGTGCATTTTTGTATGCTATTTATGGTTGTATTCTAGTTTTCTTGGTCTCATTTTATAGAATGGAAGATATATTATGGAAATTGAGATGATTTTTATTGGTTTAACAATGAAAAGTACCTTGAAATTGAGCTCAAACTAGCAGAAATGTTCGATTTTTGCCGAAGTTCAAAAGTAAATAAATCAAGCCATGCGTCCAATACACGTCAATTGGTGAGTCTAATATTCTTTCACAAATGTGCTGATATTATTCATACCATTTCTACACTAATGCAGTAGTCTGCATAACAGTAAATCTTCAATTTTTTGAGAATAAAAATTCAAAGTGGAAAGCAAAAGAAATGTAACAGAGGCCTGGGAATGTGACTAATGAACAGAGGAAATGTTATTTTAGTGCCAGTGTCTTGTTTATTCTGAACCCTATTTGGAAATTGGCATCTTTTGATATTTGTGAAACTGGCAAAATTGCCAATTTCGGACCACTTTATTGGATAGTTGAAATTGGTAAATGGGTGGTTTCTTGTGCTCATTCAATAGAAAAAATGGAGTTCTAGAGAAATAGTTATGATTTTTGTCAACTGGTACATTGGAATTGGCCAAAAATAGGGCTCAAAGTGGGCAAAATCGCCGATGCATAAACACTGTCGAGACCGCTAACTTCATGAGAGCATAATTCCGTAAGTTTTCCATCAAATTTCATACTTTTGGTGTCATTATGATCGGGAAAATATTCTCTATCATTTCATAAGAAAAAATAATTATTTTTTTTCGAAACATTTCCGACCCTGAGAACAAGTTTAGGAGAGGACTTGCTGACCCTGAAAGGGTTAGCCCCTTGACTGTCGCAACCCCCAATCCTGAGGTGTCTCCTGGAGTCGCAAAATTTCAAAAAAAAAAAAAAAAATTATTTTTTCTTATGAAATGATAGAGAATCTTTTCCCGATTGTAATGACACCAAAAGAACAAAATTTGATGGAAAACTGACAGAATTATGCTCTTGCGAAGTTAGCGACCTCGGTGATATTTACAAATCGGCGATTTCACCCAATTTGAGCCCTATTTTCGGCTAATTCCATTGTTCCAGTCGACCAAACTCATAGCTATTTCTTTAGAACTCCATTTTTTCCTATTGATTGAGTACAAGAAACTGCCCATTTACCAATTTTAACTACCCAATAACATGGTCAGAAATTTGCAATTTGGCCAATTTCACGACAATTAAAAAATATGACAATTTCAAAATAAGGTCCAGAATGAACAATGCAGACATTTCTGGCTCTAAAATAACATTTTCTTTGTTGATCAGTCATGTCTCCAGGCCCCTCTAATATTACTTTTGCTTTCTATTTGGAATTTTTATTCAAGCAAAAAATAAAATATTTACTGTTATGCAGACTACTGCAATACTGTAATAATTGTACAAATAACGTCAACCCATTCATGACTGCATATTAGAATGACTAGTTGGACATTTATTGGACAATGACATCAATTGTTTACTTTTGAACATCAGCAAAAATCAAACATTTCCCCCTACTTTGAGCTCCATTTCCAGGTTCTTTTCCTAGTAAAACCAATCAAAATCACCTCTATTTCTATAATATATTTTCCATTCTATCATATGAGACCAAGAAAACGAGAATACAACCATAAAACTATATGAAAATAGACCACAAAGTCGACATTTTAATTAAAAAAATGGTCGGAGTTTTTTTTTTCTCATTATGCACTGCGTGCTCCAGGATTTATTTTATATGGTGCACACTGACCACACAGACCCATTCTGTCACATGTGGGCCTATCAGCTTTCTCCTGCTTGATTTGAAGCCGCTAGAATTATGAGTACAGTGGTCCCTCGTTGTTCGTAATTAATCCATTCCTGGAGCCATTACTATAAACGAAATTTACGATTTACAAATCAATTTTCCCCATAAGAAATAATGTAAATACAATTAATCCGTTCCTGACACCCAGAAGTATTAAAACAAAAAAATTTTTAACATGAAATATACATGTAGTACATAAACAATACAATGGGAAATGATGAATGAAACATTAACAGCATAACACTTACCTTTATTGGAGATTCTTCTTAGTGTATGGGAGACTGGAGGAGGAGAGAGAGTGGATTGTTATAGTTTGGAAGGGAATCCCCTTCCATCAACACCTCAGGTACCATTGCTTTTCTGGGGTTGCTTCTCTTCTTCTGTTTCTTAATGCCACTAGGACCACCTGAGAGTCACTGGAGTCCTGTCTCACAAAATAACTGTGGAGAGAGCTCTGTTTCTCTGGCATCTCTTTAACACTTCTCTAAAATGGCCCAAGACTTTGTCACTGTACATGTTGCCAGCCTGGCTTGCAACCACCTTGTTAGGGTGATGTTTCTCCATAAAGCTTTCCATCTTACCCCACATAGTAAAAATCTCTTTAATTTCTGAAGAAGGCACCTTCTTCCATCTCTCTTCCTCCTCCTCTGCAGCAAGATTCTGAGCTGCGATGTGTTGCTCTTCCTGCTGAAGCTCTTGCAGCTCCTCAGTGGTGAGCTCTTCATTGTGGTCTTCCACCAATTCATCCACATCCTCCAAACTCATATCCAACCCCATGGAACTCCCCAGTGCCACAATTGATTTTACAACAGACATAGGCTCATTAGGGTCAGTCACAAATCCTTCAAAATCCCTCTTGTCGACACAATCTGGCCACAATTTTCTCCAGGCAGAGTTCAAAGTCCTGGTTCACTCCCTCCCAAGCCATACCTATAAGGGTTATGCAGTGGAGGATGCTGAAGTGTTCTCTCCAAAATTCCCTTAGGGTCAAGTGAGTGTCTGTGGTCACAGTCAAGCACCTGTGAAACATTGCTTTTGTGTAGAGTTTTTTCAAGTTTGCAATAACCTGCTGGTCCATGGGTTGGAGGAGAGGAGTGGTATTCGGGGGCAAGAACTTTACTGTGATGAACCCAAACTCCTCGAAAATTAGGTCATCCAAGTTTGGAGGATGAGCAGGTGCACTGTCCATTACTAGCACGCACTTGAGATCCAATTTCTTTTCCAGGAGATACTCCTTCACACTAGAGCCAAACACTTCATTGAACCACTCGACAAAAATTTCCCTCGTGACCGATGCCTTACTATTAGATTTCCAAAACACACACAATTTACTCTTCATAACATTGTTTTTCCTGAACACTCTGGGATTTTCAGAATGGTACACTAGTAATGGCTTCACTTTGAAATCCCCACTAGCATTAGCACAGAACATTAGCATCAGCCTGTCTTTCATAGTCTTATGTCCTGGCAATGCCTTTTCCTCTTGTGTAATGAAGGTCCTCTTTGGCATTTTCTTCCAAAAGAGGCCTGTTTTGTCACAACTGAACACTTGTTCAGGTTTCAGTCCTTCACTGTTTATGTACTCCTGGAATTCATGCACATATTTTTCAGCCGCCTTGTGGTCCGAACTGGCAGCCTCACCATGCCTTACCACACTGTGTATGCCAGTACAGTTCTTAAATCTCTCAAACCAGCCTTTGCTGGCCTTAAGTCCACTCACTTCACCACCATTTGCAGGCAATTTCTTTACCAAATCTTCATGCAACTGCCTAGCCTTTTCACAAATAAACGAAGTCATAAGAGTATCTCCTGCTAATTGTTCTCATTTATCCACACCAATAATAACTTCTCAACCTCTTCCAGTACTGGTGATCTCATTTTTGTCAGCATAGTTACTCCCTTTGCAACAACAGCATCCTTTATTTCATTTTTCTTGGCCACTATGGAACATAAGGTTGTGTAGGGTTTCTTATACATCCTGGACAGTTCGCCACACTTGTACCACTTTCATATTGTTCAATGATGGTTTTCTTAAAATTTCCCAATCGTATTTCTCACCTTCTTTACCACAGGCTTGGCACTAGGAGCTTTCTTTGGAGCCATGGTAGCTTATTTAGTACTTGCAAGCACTAAAATAAATGGAATATTATGAAATATTTTGCTGGAGCACGCGAGGGCCCTTCGCTCACTGGTAAACAATGCCAGACTGGCTGCCGCCCTGGCCCACGCCGTGCGTAGCATCCCAGACGAACTACGACTCACGAGTCAACCTATGAAAAGCGAGTCCATGTTTATACAAAAATACCCCTGTGATTGGCGAATTTTACGATTGCCGGGAACTACGAAAAGTGGGGGCCCAAACTGATATATATGTCAAAACACGGTGGCTCGCAAGACGTATATATACGACTGAAACAGTCAAAAGGTTAAACTAGAACATTACAGGGTCAGAGGACATACCCTTGAATATCTAAAATCTTATTTTAGCAACAGACACCAGTATGTCTCCACAAACAGTGTAACCTTGATTACTCAGTCTGTAGCCAATGGAGTGCCACAGGGCCCTCTTGTCTTTCTCATGTACATACATCAATGATCTCCCCAATGCACTTCAACTTTTTAAACTAGTTCTATTCAAAGATGACACTACCTATGTCTTTTCCCACTCAAACTCTACCATGATTAATGACATTGTTAACGACAAGCTACTAAAAATATCGACTTGGATAACAACCAACAAGCTCACAATCAATATAGACAAAACCTACTACATATTGTTTGGAAACAGAGCTTTAAATATGTAACCTAACATACTGATCAATGGCTCCCCCATTACTAGACACATTAAGGGCAAACTTTTAGGACTTCATTTTGACTACAACCTTAAATTTCAGACCCATATCCAACATATAGCTAAGAGGTCTCCACAACAGTAGGGATCCTTTCCAAGATACAGGACTAATGTACCCAAAAGGCACTACTTACACTATACCACTCTTTAATCTACCCTTACCTCACCTATGGTATTCATACTTGGGGATCTAGTATGACTAATCACCTTGAACCATTAATAACCCAACAAAATGGCGCTTTGCGGATGATCACCAATTCCTGTACCAGACAACACACCCTTCCACTCTTCAAGAGTTTGAACTTAACATACAAAATATGCACTCCCTATTATGGTGCCTACTATTTATATAGAACACTAAACTCCAATATAAGCCCTCCTCTCAAACTTCTCTATGATAGCTATAACAGTACACATAGGCACAACACAGGGAGCAAAACTCTCTTCAACATCCCTCGTGTCCATCTCACCCTATACAAAATGCAATACATATAAAGGGCCCCAAGATCCAGTAAAAGTAGGCCTTAGACAGGGATGTGTAATGTCACCATGGTTGTTTAACCCTTTCAGGGTCCGTCCCATAGATCTACGGCTTTGAAGCCAGGGCCCGAACTGTAGATCAATGCCATGAGCTCAGCTCACTCAGATAACCTGTGAGCAGTAAATCGGGGCCCTAGATATGAGAGAACACATCTATGTGGTAAGTGTGCACCACATAAAACAAATCCTGCAGCACACAGTGCATAATGAGAGAAAAAAAACTGCAATCGTAATTTTTTTTTAAAACAGCAACTTTGCGGTATTTTTTCATATGTTTTGTACAGTTGTTATTTGTGATTTCTTGGTCTCATTTGATAGAATGGAATATATATTACAGAAATAGAGATGATTTTGATTGGTTTTATTACTGAAAATGGCTTGAAACTGAGCTCAAAGTAGCGGAAATGTACAACTTTTGCCGATGTTCAAGAGTAAACAAATGTCATCACAAGTCTAATATGTGTCAGCCTGTGGGTCTAATATATATTCACGAATGTGCTGATATTATTTATACAATTATTACACGACTGCATAGAAATTCATTATGTAAATAAAAAATCAGATGGAATTATTTGTAAAGCCTGAAACGTAAATAAACTGAGGAAATGTTAGTTTAGTGCCAGGAATGCCTGCATTATTTATTCTGGATCCTATTTTGAAATTGGAATATTTTGAACTTTGTGTTAAAATGCCTAAATTACCAATTTCTGATCACTTTATTGGATAGTTTAAACAGTTGACTGGGCGAATTCTTGTGCTTAATCGATAAAGTAGAAGTAATAGTGTACTAGCGAAATTGCTAAGAATTTGGTTGACTGGAATAATGTAATTGGCCTATTACAATTAGGCCAAATCGCCTAATGTAATTTACACATCGGCAAATCGCCAATGCATAAATATTGCTGACGCATCAAAATTTGTGAGAGCATAATTTTGTCAATTTTCCATCAAATTTTGTACTTTTTGCTTTATTACCTTCAGAAAATATTCTCTACTGTTTCATAATACAAAATAAAAAAAATTGTTTTTTGAAAATTCTTGGACCCTGGCTGTTCACTCTGAGATTTGGCCTCTGGACCTGAAAGGGTTTCAATATTTATAGAATAAGCTTGTAAAAAAAAGTAAATGGTAAGGTGTTGATAGAGGAGTGAGATTAAATTAAGGGGAATCAAATACAAAATGGGAGTTGAGACAGTTACTCTTTGCTAATGATACTATGCTTTTGGGAGATTCTAAAGAGAAGCTGCAAAGGTTAGTGGATGAGTCTGGGAGGGTGTGTAAAGGAAGAAAGCTGAAAGTGAACATAGATAAAAGTAAGGTGATGAGGGTATCCAACAAGTTAGGTAAAGAAAAACTGGATATCACATTGGAAGAAGGGAGTATGGAAGAAGTGAATGTGTTCAGATATTTGGGAGTAGACTTGTCAGTGGATGGGTCTATGAGGGATGAGGTTAACCATAGAATTGATGAAGGAAAAAAGGTGGGTGGTGCATTGAGGTATCTGTGGAG
Organism: Cherax quadricarinatus; assembly: GCF_026875155.1. Taxonomy (NCBI): domain Eukaryota; kingdom Metazoa; phylum Arthropoda; class Malacostraca; order Decapoda; family Parastacidae; genus Cherax; species Cherax quadricarinatus. The sequence continues at coordinate 32,365,714 of NC_069435.1, read as the reverse complement.
ACAAAAAACGTTATCCAATGGAGGCAAAGAAGAGAATGTAGAAGAGTATAGTAGTACCAACACCGTTATATGGGTGTGAAGCATGGGTTGCAAATGCTGCAGCAAGGAGGAGACTCGAGGCAGCAGAGATGTCATGTCTAAGGGCACTGTGTGGTGTAAATATTATGCAGAGAATTCGTAATGTGGAAATTAGGTGGAATTACTAAAAGTATTATTCACAGAACTGAGAGGGGTTGTTGGGGTGGTTTGATCATTTAAAGAGTATGGAGCAAAATAGATGGACTTGGAGGGATATAAATCTGTAGTGGAGGGGAGCAGGGGTTGGGGTTGCCCTTGGAAAGGATGGAGGGTGGGAAGTACAATGCCTGCACTTTAGCCCTTAAACTGTCCAAACATAGATCTACCGTAGGTGCTCCAAAAGTAGATCTATGTTTTTTTACATATTTTCAAATATAAAAAAAAAAGTAGATTAAAGTTTTTACACGCTTTCAAATGTAAAAAAAAAAAAAAAAGATCTTCGTTTTTTACGTACTTTCAAATGTTGAAAAAACGTAGATCTACGTTTGGACAGTTTAAGGGTTAAAGGATGGGTTTGGGATACTAGCTGTTTGGAGTGACATCTAAACTACCATATCTGCACACCTCTGCACAGACAGTGATTATGTATAAAAGATGGTGAAAGTGTTGATTGATGATGAGCGTTTCTTTTTGGGTCACCCTGCCTCGGTGAGAGATGGCCAATGTGTCCAAAAAATAATGTCCAGTGCTCGCAGGCCACAAAAAAATCAGCCGTAAGCCACTTGTGGCCCATGGGCCCATAGTTGGGCCACCCTGAATTGTAGCTACCCAAAATAGTAAAACAACAAACTCAAATTGTTTTAATTAAGAACTTATAGTCATCTTTAGTGTACAAAATTTGAATATCTCTTTAAATGCAGAAGTGATTTATCACAAATAATATGCCTCAAAGAGCAAACTAATGCATACTTGTACTACCTCAAAACAAAAGCGTCCAAGGAGATGGTGTAAAGTAGAATCTTTAGGTTTAAGCTCCAGTGCATGATCAATGTGCTTTTTGAAGATGTTACCACTTTTGACTCGTTCGGTTATGCCCAAAAATTCTCCACGTGCTCCAGCAAGTATTGCATACCACTTGTGAATACTCAGCATTATTCTTATCTAAATCAGTGCTTGTGCTGCATGTCTGTAGGCTAGTAGGTGAGAATGTAAGTTTCAATATATTGTATACTGGCAGGAAATACATACTTATATAAAATTCATTTTTTCTTTTAACACCATCCATCCCCCACTGAGTTAGGGCGACCCCAAAAAAGAGGAATCGTTTTCACTATCACTCATTCAATCACTGTCATGCAAGAAGTGTGTTGGCATCAAGATTCAGATGACCCTCCGAACTTCAACATTCCCACCTATCCTTCAGAGTGTGGACACAATACTTCCCTTCTCTAGGTTTCAAGTCTGATTAATTGGTCTGCTTGAATCCCTTCATAAATGTTACCTCTCAAAAGAACATCAAATAATGAAAACAATTTTCTGCCACTCCTATCTAATGTGCTTGCAGTAGCCTGTTGGACGTCCAAGCCCCTAGCACTCAAAGCCACCTTTATCCTTCCCTTCAACCCTTCCTGGGATGGCCCTACCCCCTTTCTTTCCTCAGATTTATAGCCTCTCCTCATCATCCTTATTTGCTCCATTCTCTCTAAATGTCTAAATCACTTCAACAAATCTTCCTTAGCTCTGAATAATACTTTTGGCAACAATACACCTCCTAATCTCCAAGTTCCAAATTCTTTGTGTAATATTCACACACACATTGCCCTCAAACGAAATATCTCAACCACCTCCACCCTCCTCCTCGCTATAACATTTAAAACCCATACTTCACATGCATATAACAGTACTGGTACCACCATAATCTGGTATATTTCCCTTTTTACCTCTGTGGATAAATTTGTCTCACAGCTGCTCAATGCACTGCCCCTTCCCCGCACTAATCAATTCTACCGTTCACCTTATTTTTCATAGACCCATCTGCTGACAGGTCCACTCCCAAATATGTAAACACTATATTTCCTCCATACTCTCTTCTACTCTGATATCAAGTATTTCATAGCTTACATCTTTTGTTTATCCTTGTCACCTTGCTCATTCTTACATTAGTTTTTAATTTCCTTCTTCATGCCCTCCCAAATTCATCCGCCAACTTGTGAAACTTCTCTTTCTAATCTCCTGAAAGAACTGTTTCATTGGCAAAAAAGCAAACTGTAAGACCTCTCATTTTGTATCACCCAAGAATTCACTTCTTTCACAAACCCAACCTATATATATGTTAAACAACTATGGTAACATTACACATCCCTACTTATGGGTTACAATAACTGGAAATAATCCCCCTCTCTCCTATATACCCCAACATTAGCCTCACTTTCACATAAAAAATTCTTTACTGCTTTAATTAACCTACCACCTTTCAATACATTTGCAACATCTGCCACATTATTCCTTAGCCACCCTGTCTTACGCCCTTTCTAAATCCATAAATGCAACAATGAGTTTCTTACCTTCATCTAAGTATTGTTCACTAAGCTTAAATTTTATCTGGACAGCTGCAACAGAACACATGGAGACAATACAAGGAACAAATATATCTTAGATATTCCAGATGTATGACTGAACCTGTTCAAAAACTCCATACATAAACGGACCAAAACTACTAGCTACTAATATTACTATCAACTGCTACTACTAACTTTTTATTAGTGCTACTAACTACTGCTATTACTAATATTACTACTAATATCATTACTACAAATTACTACTACTACTACTTTTACTAATTACCACTACTAACTACTACTACTATTAACTACTAATAAACTATTAGAACTTCCGCTAATACTAAGATTACAACTACTACTGCTACTACTACTAACACCCCACTAAGGAGGGGTGTTGCAGTTTAAAAACTGTAGTGTAAAGCACCCTTCTGGCGAAGACAGTGATGGAGTGAATGATGGTGAAAGTTTTTCTTTTTCGGCCACCCTGCCCTTGGTGGGAATGGCCGGTGTGATAATAAAAAAATAATAATAATAATAATAATAAATAATACTACTACTACCACTGTTAATGTTACTACTACTAATTCTTATAGCTACTGTTACTACTAACTACTTATATTGTAGAGGTTGGCAGAAGAATTTGGGAGGGTATGTAAAAGAAAGAAATTAAAAGTGAACATAGAAAAGAGCCAAGTGATGAGATTAAAAAAAATGTAGGTGGTGAAAGATAGCATATCCAGATTAGAAGGAGTACTGGGGAGTGACTGTATTCAAATACTTGGGAGTGGACATGTCAGAAGAAGGGTCTACAAAACACAAGGTGAACCAGAGAATGGATGAGGGGTAAAAAAGTTGGTGGTGAGTTGAGATATCTGTGGAAAGAGCTATTTATGAAGGCTGAAAAGAAAATGTACCAGATTACTGTAGAGGTCCCTACAATTAAATGGGTTTGAGGCATGGGCTTCAAGTACCTGTAGCAATGAGGGAGCTGGAGGAAGTGCAAATATCATGTTTTTGAGAAGTATGTGGCATCAATATTATGCACAGAATTTGGAGCAAAGAAATTAGTAGATGGATTGGGGTTACAAGAGATATATTCAGGAGACTAAGGAGGGAATGTTGAGGTGGTTTTGACATTAGAGAAGATAGAGCTATACAATGACCAAGAGGGTGTATAAAATCTGGATGGAAGACAGGGTAGTTTTCATCCCAGGAAGGGTGAAGAGAGCAGGTAAATGAAGTTTTGAACATCCAGCAGGCTTGTGTGTGTCAGATCATAGTGAATGGAGATGAGTAGTTTTTATGGGTTGATGTGCTGTTGGAGTGCAAGCAAGGTAACATTCATTTAGTGAGTCAGGGGAAAAACTGGTTAGTTGGACTTAAAGAGTCCCTGGAAATGGGAAATACAATGCCTGCACTCCGAAGGTGGGGTGAAGATGAAGGCAGAAGGTATAATGATACTGACAATATGGATGAAAAGACACAAGTGCATATAATTAGGACATCATTATTTGACATGTTTCAATCCCGGGGGCCTTTATCATTCAAAAAAACAAGGTTCCCAGGAACAAAATATATCTGACTTAAGAAATCGTAATGACACGATTGCAAATACAGTGGACCCCCGGTTAACGATTTTAATCCGTGCAAGAGGGCTCATCGTTATGCGAAATAATCGTTATGCGAATGAATTTTCCCCATAAGAAATAATGGAAATAAAATTAATCCGTGCAAGACGCCCAAAAGTATGAAAAAAATTTTTTTTACCACATGAAATGTTAATTTAATACACACAAACTGAAAAAAGGCATGCACAATTAAATGACACTTACTTTTACTGAAGATCTGGTGATGATTGATGGGATGGGAGGAGGGGAGAGAGTGTGTTAGTGTTTAGAAGGGGAATCCCCTTCCATTAGGACTTGAGGTAGTAAGTCCTTTTCTGGGTTACTTCCCTTCTTCTTTTAATGCCACTAGGGCCAGCTTCAGAGTCACTGGACTTCTTTCGCACAAGATATCTGTCCATAGTGGCCTGTACCTCTCGTTCCTTTATGACTTGCCTAAAGTGTTTCACAACATTGTCAGTGTAATAATCACCAGCACGGCTTGCAATAGCTGTGTGAGGGTGATTTTCATCCATGAAGGTTTGCACTTCAAGCCACTTTGCACAGATTTCCTTAATCTTTGAAGTAGGCAACTTCTTCAATTTCTCTCTCCCCCTCCGAAGCAATTTCCTCAGGTGGGGCCCTTTCTTGCTGTTGAAGTTGATCTAGCAGCCTCATAGTGGTTAGTTCTTCATTGTCCTCCTCCACCAACTCTTCCACATCCTCCCCACTAACCCCCAAACCCCCAAAGGACTTTCCCAATGCCACAATGGATTCCTCAACTGGCACAGGAGTCTCAGGTTAGCCTCAAACCCTTCAAAATCCTTTGTCTAAAAATTTCTGGCCACAGTTTCTTCCCAAGCAGAGTTCAAGGTCCTCTTTGTCACTTCCCCCCAAGCCTTACCTATAAGGTTACACAATTGAGGATATTAAATTTGATCTCTCCAAAACTCTCTTAGAGTCAGTTGATTTTCTGAGGTCATTACAAAGCACCTTTCAAACAGAGCTTTTGTGTACAGTTTCTTGAAGTTGGAAATAACCTGCTGGTCCATGGGCTGCAGGAGAGGAGTGGTATTGGGAGGCAAAAACTTCACCTTAATGAAGCTCATGTCCCCATAAAGTCGCTCTGCCACGTCTGTGGGATGACCAGGGCATTGTCTAACACCAGGAGGCACTTAAGTTCTAATTTCTTTTCAGTTAGGTAATTTTTCACATTGGGGGCAAATGCATGGTGTAACCAGTTATAGAAAAATTCCCTAGTGACCCATGCCTTACTGTTTGCCCTCCACAGCACACACAAATTATCCTTGAGGACATTCTTTTGCCTGAACGCCTGGGAGTTTCAGAGTGATACACTAATAAAGGCTTCACTTTGCAATCACCAGTTGTTGGCACACATCAACAAAGTAAGCCCGTCTTTCATAGGCTTATGTCCTGGGAGTGCCCTTTTTCCCCCTGAGTAATGTAGGTCCTGCTTGGGATTTTCTTCCAGAACAGGCCTGTTTTATCACAATTAAACACTTGTTCAGGTTTCATCCTTCAGTTTCTATGTACTCCTTGAATTCCGGCACATATTTTTTTAGCCGCTTTGTGGGCCGAACTGGCAGCCTCACCATGCCTTATCACACTATGGATGCCACTACGCTTCTTAAATTTTATCAAACCCAATCTTTGCTGGCCTTAAATTCACTCACAAACATCACTAGTTGCAGGCATTTTTTTAATTAAATCGTCATGCAACTTCCTAGCCTTTTCACCTATGATCCTTGAGAGACGCTAATCTCCTGCTATCTGTTTTCATTTATCCCACCAATAAGAGTCTCTCAAAAATCTTCCATCAATTGCGATCTTTGTTTCGAAAACACAGTTGAACCTTTGGCAAGAACAGCTTCCTTGATTGTCTTTCTGGTGCCCACAATAGTAGCGATGGTTGATTGGGGTTTCTTGTACAGCTTGACTAGGTCGGCTATACGCACTCCACTTTCATAAATATCAATTATCTCTTTCTTCATCTCTAAATAATTCTTACCCTTTGAGGTGTAGGGTTGGCCTAGAAACTTTCTTGGGGCCCATGGTCACTTATTTTCCAGAAAACAGCACCGAAAATACTGTAATAATACGAAATATTCCGAGTGGGATGCTTGGATGTTACCGCGGAGGCTGGCTTTGGGAAACAATGGGACGGAGCGGCAAAATGTGAGGCTGGTGAGGCACATTGGACGCGTCTCGGACGAAAATCGGTATGGGGGGTTTTTTAATCGGATGCGGGGCAAAAATTTTGCGATAAAAGTAAACGTTATGCGGAAAAATCGCTATGCGATGCCATCGTTATGCGGGGGTCCACTGTAAAAACCATACCCCCGGCCGGGATTGAACCCGCCCGGGCATAGAGTCTCAAAACTCCAGCCCGTCGCGTTTGCCACTAGACCAGTAGCCACAATAAGATTCCATCCAACTAGGTATATTTTCACCCATAGGAAAGTTAGCACAGGCACCTCTGTGACCACAAAAGCAAGTTTTTACAGACGAATCTCCAGCTGCGTGGCCGTGACGAACTCTAGCTCAAGTCCCTTCACTGCCGTCATGTTGACGGCAGTGAAGGGACTTGAGCTAGAGTTCGTCACGGCCACGCTAGCTGGAGATTCGTCTGTAAAAATTTGCATTTGTGGTCACAGAGGTGCCTGTGCTAACTTTCCTATGGTTAAAATATACCTAGTTGGATGAATCTTATTGTGGCTAGCTGGTCTAGTGGCTAACGCGACGGGCTGGAGTTTTGAGACTCTATGACCGCGGGTTCAATCCCGGCCGGGGTTTTGGTTTAAAATATATCTATTAAATTTTGCCCAAAGTGTAGCACTTGTGTCCTTTCATACAGAAGCAAGGATGTTGAAGTTCAGGCATTATTTAAACTGTCATGTCTGCATACTACTTACCAGTAACAAACCTACTGAATGGTCAGTGGTGAATATGTTTGCTATATTTTTAGGGTCACCCTAATCAGTGGAACAATCAAGTATAAAGTAAATCAAAATTATTTTATTATTATTATTATTATTATTATTATTATTATCATCATCATTGCTGCTGTGTTACTACTACTACATAACAGAATTTAGAAATCCTCAGAAACCTCCAAATATATTTGGAAAGTTTGAGAAACCCTTCCTGAGTACAGCACCATGAAAAAAATCAACATTAGGAACTACACTAAAATAATTTAAAAAAATATATATATACAGCTTCTCCTCACTTACCAACATACTTGTTTTTCCGACAACTCAGAGTTTATGATGGGCTCTTTGACGAGTCAGTATTGTTTGCCCTACAAGAACGTGGGTCAACAGAAACGGGCAGCAATGTTCTCAGCATCAAGCATCTCAATCTCCCCTTTCAAAAGGGCACTCATATATTTTTTTTTAAAAGTCTCCAAGGACAATACAAATTTGTATTGTTTGTCCCCCAAACTTCCCAAAATGGGAAAAAAAATGGAAAAGGGAAGGAAAAAAGGCACTTTTGGGGAAAAGGAAAGAAGAAAAGGGAAAGGATTAAAAATAAAAAGTTTAAAATTTAAAATTATCGTGGTGTTAAGGGGTTTAATTCTTTCCCCAAAGGCGCTTTAATTTTTGTTTTTTAAAATTTTTCCCCAAAGAAATTAAGGGGTAAAATAATTTACTTTTAAAAGGGACCCCTAAGTTTAAAAAAAAATTTTTAAAGTTTTTAACTTTCCCCTACTTTTATCAAAATTAATGTTTTTTTAATGGTTTTATTGTTAGCCCGGTATGTTTTTTTGGGGCCCGGGCCCCCCCCCCCCCCATTTTTTCCCCCCCTTTTTGGCTATTTTTTTGAAATGGGGAAGGGGGAACAGAGGATAAAGGGGTTTTTTAAAATTTTTTGGGGAAAGGGGGTTTTACCTTCTTTTTAAAGACTTCGGGGTAACAAGCCCTTTTTCCCGGGGGGTTTTATTTCCCCTTTGTGAAGGTTTTTTCAGCCCTGTAACAACTTCGTCATTATTCCCAAGGCGGGCTCCTCCTAAAGGAAAAAATTAATAATAGAAAAAAAAATAAAAATTTCACAAAGATAAACACTTTTTATTTATTAATGCAAAGAAAAACAAGAAACATAAGGGGTGTACCTTTTTGGGAAAGAAAAATGAAAAAAAAAATAAAAAAATGACATCTGAATTCAACGCTGAATGTACAGTTATCCTGGGGTGTCTGGTGGAGGTTGACCCCCACCCTTGTAGAAATTGTACCCGTTACTGGGGGATGGGGGGGGGGGGGGTCACAGGTGTTGGGTGACAACCCCAAAGGCTAGTTCTTTTCCCGAAATCTATAGCCTTGAAAAGTCAGTCCCGTGACCCGGAAAGCAGGTTCTTTACCCCTTTTCAAAGATGAGGGGGTTTTTGTCTCTGGGCACCTACCTTAATCAAAATAAAAAAACGCTAGATAAACCCGGGATATCTTTTCTACTCCCACTTACACTTTGGGGCACACTTTACAGAAACGCACAGCATATTATATACATAATCTAGGTTTTTTTCCCCCTTTTTTTAAAAGCTCTTGTTCTTTTTTATTTCCCTTTTATTGTTTATGGGGAAGGGGGGGGAAAACTCTTTCCTCCGAAGCCAGGGGGGGGGTAAAATAGGCGCCCAAAATGCCGGGGGCAATGGGGTATAAACCCCCTTTTCCTGTAGACATTTAACTAAAAAAAGAAGAAGAAAAATTTAAAAATGGGGATTTTTTAATTGCGGGGATGTAGTCGGAACAAAAAACAATGATTGCTGATGTTATGAAGAAAGAAGTTGGGATGTCCTGGCCCTAATGAAACAATTTAAAGGGGGGGGGGGGTTTTTCGGTGGGGAAATAAATGAGAAAAAACTGGAGATCTGAGAGATTAGAGCAAAGGAAGGGGGACGTAATGTGAAAGTCATTAGGAAGGGAAAAAGAAAATAGAATTTTAAAATTCAAGAATTAGTGGATTAAAGAAAAGGGTTTGGATGGAAAAGGGGTCATAATAAGGGGAAATGCACCTGGAGAAAGAGGAAATTAGGGGAGAGAAAGAATTTTGGGGAGATTTAAGTAATTATAGGACCCTTTTTAAACCAATGAGAGAGTAATTGTGGTAGGGACCTATGCTAAAGTAAGAAATTTTTAGAGAGGGTGGGTAGGTAAGTTGGGGTGCCAGGTGTAAATGAAATGGGGGCCCCTTTTATTGAACTTTTTATGAAAGGGGTTTAGTTATAGGTAATACAATTTTAAGAAAAAGGTAAATAATATACAAGATATGAAGTAGGCAAAAAGCAGTAGTTTGTTGGGTTAAGTATTGGTATAAAAAACTGTTTAGTGACTTCAGGGTGTACATTTTTATAAGGGGGACAGATAATCGATCACTTTTTTTTGTAGCTACACTGAGAGTAAAAGGAAGGGTACAAGGAGAATAGAAACAGGGAAGAGAAGGTGAAGGTTTATAAACTAAAAGAGGAGGGAGTTAGGGGAAGATAAAACATTTGGGGGATAGATGGGGTAATGAAGGGATAGGCAATGGGGTCGAAGAGGGAGGGGAGGTTTAAAAAAGTAGGTTGGGGTGTTCAGCAGAAGTTTGGGTTACAGGAAGGTGGGTGGGAGGGAAAGGAGCGATTGGGGGGAAAAAGATGATGAAAAAAGGTAGAAAAGGGGGAAAAAGTTAGCATTTGGAAGTTTTCACAAAATAGAATGATGCAAGGAGGGGAAAAGTATATGGGAAAAAAGAGAGGGGGGTTTAAGAGATGGGAAGCAATGTAAAAAGAGAGCAAATGGAAGGGAGAGATGTTTGAACAAATTTTTTTTTGAAAATAAGAAATGTTTTGGGAGTGAGATTCAAAAGGGAAAGGAAGCCTAGAAAAAAGGGATTTGCATTTTAAAAATGGGAAGAAGATTTATTAAATGGAGAGTTGGGGGAAGAGGAGGGAAAATTTCGGGAAAAGAAATTTTAAAGATAGGAAAAAATTTCCCCTGACTTTTTTTGGGTTTTTCCTAGGGTTTTCTACACATAGCTGCATGTGAATTTTTTCTATGTAAAAGTTTTGTGTTACCGAAAAAAACTTACTTACTTACTACTTCTGAGGAATAACATCTGTGAGTGAGGAAAGCCGTTTGGTGGGGTGTGGGGGGAAGTTCTGAGGAGTAGGTAAAATAAAGGGGGAAGGCAGCTGGGATTTATGGGAAAAAGATAAAAAGTTAAAAGCGTGGGGATTAGTTTTGGGGTGGTTGGTGCAATTTTAATAAATTATGGAAAAAGGGAAGGCCTAGGGATTTGGGAAGAGCATCATATTTCCTTTTTATAAAGGGAAAGGGGGCAAAAGAGAGTGCAAAAATTAAGGGGGTAAGTTTTGGGTTTAGAAAAACCTGGTAAAGTGTTTGGGAAGTTATTATTGAAAGAATTAAGGTAAAACGGAGAATAGGATACAGATGAACAAGGAGGGGTTAGGAAAAGGGAGGGGTGTGTGACCAGGTTTTTCAGTGAAAAATAAAAGGAACATATTTAATAAGGCTAAAGAGGTCTTTATGGGATTTATGGGTTTTTAAAAGGCGTAGACAAGGGGGGATAGGGGGGGATGTGGCAGAGTTGCAGGGGTATGGGGTAGGGGGTAGGCTATGAGAGCATGAAAGTTTTTACGAGGAAAAAGGCTCAAGAGAGTATTAGGGAAAGGGGGAAATTTTTCCCATAAAGAGGCTTAGACAAGGATTGTGATGCACTGTGGTTGTTTAAATATTAATAAGGGGTTGTAAGAAAAATAAATGCGAGGGTCTTGGGGCAAGAGCGTAGAGTTAAAAATAAAGAATCACAAATAAAGGGGGAGTTTCACAGTGCTCTTTGCTGATGACACGTGCTTTTGGGAGTTTCTGAAGAAAGTTGCAGAGATTGGTGGATAAATTTTGGTAGGGTGCAAAAGAAGAAAAATAAAAGTGAATACAGAAAGGTAAGGTTATGGGATAACAAAAAGATTAGGTGATGAAAGATTGGATATCAATTGGGGGGAGGAGTAGGAGGAGGTGAATGTATTCAGATTTTTGGGGAGGGGACTTTGTCCGTTTGGGTCTATAAAAGATGGGGTGAATCAAGAATTGATGAGGGAAAAGGGTGAGTGGTGCACTTAGGAGTCTGGGGAACCCAAGAACTTTGCCCCTTGGAGGCAAAGGGGGGAATGTATGAGATATAGTTTTTACCCAAAGTCTTATATGGGTGTGAACATGGGGGGATAAAGTTTCAGCGAGGAGAAGGCGGGGCAGTTGGGGAAAAGTCCAAAGTTGAGGGCAATTGTGGGGGAAATAATGCCCCAGGAAAATTTGTTTGTTTTTTTAAGTTAAGGAGGTGCGGGGTTAACCCAAAAAATTTTCCAGAGGGGCTGAGGAAGGGGGGTTTTTGAGGTGGTTTGGGCAGGGGGGTTTGAGAGAATTTGGAGGGGAAACAGAAGACTTCAAAAGTTTTATCAGTCTGTATTTTGGGAAAGGGAAAGGGGGGGTAAAAGGGTTTGGCCTAGGAAAGGGTTTTGGGGGGAGGGGGTAAAGGAAGGTTTTTGGGGGGCGAGGGACTTTTGGGCTTCCAGGAGGCATGCGTGAGCGTGTTTGGGTAGGGGTGAATGGAGACAAATGGTTTTTTTAAAACTTGACGTTTCTGTTTTGGGTGTGAGCAAAGAACAAAATTTTTTTAAGGGGTTTAGGGAAACCGGCAGGCCCCGGGCTTGGTCCCAAGATGGAAATTTCATGCCTCACTCTGGGAAGGGGGGGTGGGTTTAAAGTTGAGTTTAAAAAATGTAGGGTAAAGGGACCTTTTCCCGGCCCAAGGGCAGTGAAGGAGTGAAAGATGGGGAAAAATTTTTTTTTTTGGGAACCCTGCCTTGGGGGAAACGGCCAGTGTGCTAATAAAAAAAAAAATCAAAAAGTGACGTTCCGGACTTTTGGCAAAAGGCCTTTCCTTCAATACTTTTCGTTGGTTTGGGAATTGGGGCCCAAGCTGTCCCTTCCCAAACTGGGGAAAGAGAGGGCAGGTTTAAACCCCCTGCTTAAGAAAACACTTTTCCATTATAAGTAAAATACCTAAAAAATTTTGGGGATTTTTTCAAAATCTTAAAAATGGAGATCAAAGGGTGAAAAAGGGCCAAAATTTATTTTTGGTTTAAAAATGAAACTTTTAACCCAAAAAGTCCCCTGAATAGGAAACAGAGGGTTTTATTTACAGTTGTGCTGGGAGCTGTGAGTCCCAAATGATTACTGTTTTTGGCCCGAGCCCCAAAATGGCCCACTTTTCGGGGGGGGGGGGGGGAAAGGGGGGGAGGGGAAAGCGGGAGCTAACGACCTACCTTAACAAGCCCCCGGCCCAACAAAAATTCGTCTCCAAAATACAATGGAAACCTTTAAAAATGAAATATCTTTGGGGCCAGAAGGGTGGGGTTTGAGTGGGCCTTTACCGAATTAATTTATTCCCATAGGGGAAAAATGTTTAAAATTTGGTTTTTCCATTTCAACCCTCAAAAATACACTTATAAAAGCCCCTTACAAAAAAAAACCTTACTTTAAATTTGGGTTTTGTTGGGGCATTTTTGATTTTTGGGGGTTCCCCCTGTACTTTGCTTTCTACTTTCCCATCTGTTTTAACTTTTTTCCCCACATTTCCCTTTTTTGATTTTTAATGCCACTAGGACCCCCTTGAGAAAATCCTGGGCCCCTGTTCACCCAAAAAAATGTTTCCCGAGAGCTCTGTTTCTGACATCTCTTTAAGATTTCCCTAAAATGGAACACAACCTGTCATTGTAGATGTTGCCAACACGGCCTGCAACAGATGTGTAAGGTGATGTTCATCCATAAATGTTTGCATATAAGAAAGCAGGAAGACTGCAGCAGGCCTGTTGGCCCATACTAACAGGTCCTTCACAAACCATCCCACTAACAGAATCGTATTTGCACAACCAATTTTCAATGCTTCCCAAGCAATAAGCTTTGATAATTCTATTCACTCATGCACAAGTCCCAATCAAATCAAATCATGTGTGTGGGGAAGTATCCTGTCTGGTGTGTGGGGAAGTACCCTGGCTGGTATATGGGGAAGCACCCTGGCTGGGATGTGGAGAAGTACCCTGGCTGGTATATGGGGAAGTACCTTGGCTGGTATGTGGGGAAGTACCCTGGCTGGGATGTGGGAAAGTACCCTGGCTGGTATGTGGGGAGGTATCCTGGCTGGTATGTGGGGAAGTACCCTGGCTGGCATATGGGGAAGTACCCTGGCTGGTATATGGGGAAGTACCTGGCTGGTATGTGGAGAAGTACCCTGGCTGGTATGTGGAGAAGTACCCTGGCTGGTATGTGGGGAAGTACCCTCACTGGTATGTGGAGTAGTACCCTGGCTAGTATGTGGGGAAGTACCCTGGCTGTTATGTAGGGAAGTAGCCTGGCTCGTATATGGGAAAATACCCTGGCTGTTATGTAGGGAAGTACCCTGGCTGGTATATGGGGAAGTACCCTGGCTGATATGTGGGGAAGTACCCTGGCTGGTATATGAGGAAGTACCCTGACTGGTATGTAGGGAAGTACCCTGGCTGGTATGTGGGGAACTACCCTGGCTGGTGTACCACCATCACTACCACCTTCTACCACCATCACTTTTGTATCATTCTACAAACTTTTCCTTGAATTCTATAGTGTTTCTCACCCTCTTTACCAAAGGGCTGGCAGTAGAAGCTTTCTTTGGGCCCATGGTGGCTTATTTATCAGTTACAAGCACTAAAAACAATGGAATAATACAAAATATATTGCATGTATGCATGGAATCGTCCTCACTGGCTTGTAAACAATGGCACACTGGCTGTACGTGGAGTGGCCGGGCCGCTCACAGCGCACGGACACATTCAGAACGACTGTCTTTAACTGAGTTCTTTGTTGCTAACTGAGCCAATATTTTTATGCAAAAACATGTCGTTATCCGATTTTTATGTTATCCGATGACGTCGTAAACTGAGGGTCCACAGTACAGTAATACTACTACGTACTACTAATAAAATATAATTAATAATAAAATATTATTAATCACTCTGGGGCACTTTCAATGTCATACGTATTTCATGTAGTTTTGGTAGATGACATTTAAAGCACTCCAGAGCATTTATTTATTACTATTATTATTAATTATTATTATTACATTATTATTATTACATTCTCTGTCTCTCCTGTGGCAGCTTAACCCTCTGACTGTTTTCGGGCCGTATACATGCGTCTTATGGGCCAGTGTTTCGGACGTATATATACTCAATAATCCTAGCGGCTTCAAATCAAGCAGGAGAAAGCTGGTAGGCCCACATGTGAGAGAATGGGTCTGTGTGGTCAGTGTGCATTGTATAAAAAACATCCTGCAGCGCACACTACATAACATGAAAAAAAACTGACCGTGTTTTTTGGATTAAAAGTGCCGACTTTGAGGTGTATTTTCGTATAGTATTTATGGTTGTATTCTCATTATCTTGGTCTCATTTGACAGAATGGGAAAACATATTACAGAAATAGAGATGATTTTGATTAGTTTCACGATGAAAACGACCTTGAAATTGAGCTCAAAGTAGCAGAAATGTTAGATTTTTACCAATGTTCAAGAGTAAGCAAATCACACCACACATCCAATACACATCAACTGGGGAGTCTAATATTCTTTCACTAGTGCACTGATATTATTTATACCACTTTTACAATAATGCAGTAGTCTGCATAACAGTAAATCTTCTATTTTTTGTGTGAATAAAAAATCAAAACAGAAAGTAAGAATAATATAAGAGGGGCCTGGAGATGTGACTAATGAACAGAGGATATGTCTGTATTTGTTTATTCTGGACCCTATTTTGAAATTGGTATTTTTTTTAATGTGCGTGAAATTGGCCAAACTGCCAAATTCTGACCACTTTATTGGGTAGTTGAAATCGGTAAATGGGCGATTTCTTGTACTCAATTGATAGAAAAAATGGAGTTCTAAAGAATAGCTATGAGTTTGCTCAACTGGAGCAATGGAATTGGCCGAAAATAGGGCTCAAAGTCGTTGAAATCGCCAATGCATATACGTATATTGCCGAGATCACTAACTTTGCGGGAGCGTAATTCCGTAAGTTTTCAATCAAATTTCATACTTTTAGTGTCATTACCATCGGGAAAAGATTCTCTATCATTTCATAAAAATAATTTTTTTTTCCAAAAATTTTGCAACAAATGGGCTTGTGACAATCAAAGAGTTAACCCTTTCAGGGTCCGTCCCGTAGATCTACGGCTTTACGTTCAGGTCCAAACCGTAGATCTACGCCATGAGCTCAGCTCACTCTTATAAACTGTGAGTGGTACATTTGGGCCTAGATATGAGAGAATACATCTATGTGGTATGTGTGCACCACATAAAACAGATCCTGCAGCACACTGTGTATGAGAGAAAAAAACTTAAATCATGATTTTTCGATTAAAACAGCAACTTTGCAGTGTTTTTTCGTATGTTTTTTATAGTTGTATTTGCGATTTCTTGGTCTCATTCGATAGAATGGAAGACATATTACAGAAATAGAGATGATTTTGATTGGTTTTAGCACTGGAAATGGCTTGAAACTGAGCTCAAAGTAGCGGAAATGTTAAATTTTGCCGATATTCAAGAGTAAACAAACGACCTCACACGTCTAATACACGTCAGCTGGTGGGTCTAATATACATTCACAAATATGGTGATGATATTTATACAATTATTACAGTATTGCATAACAGTAAATCTTCTATTTTTGGTGTGAATAAAAATTCATTATGTGAATAAAAAATCAAAATGGAATTTATTTGTAAAGCCTCAAAACATAACTAATGAACAGAGGAAACGTTAGTTTAGTGCCAGGAATGCCTACATTGTTTATTCTGGACCCTATTTTGAAATTGGAATATTTTGAACTTTGTGTTAAATTGGCCAAATTAACAATTTCCGATCACTTTATTTTGTAGTTGAAACAGTTGACTTGGCGATTTCTTGTGCTCAATCGATAGAATAGAAGTAATACTAGTGAAATAGCTAAGAATTTGGTTGATTGGAATAATGTAATTGGCCTAAAATGGGAGTCAAAGTCGGCAAAATCGCCGATTCGTAAATATCGCTGACACATCAAAATTCGCGAGAGCATAATTTCGTCAATTTTCCACCAAATTTCGTACTTTTTGTTTTATTACCTTCACAAAAAGATTCTCTACGATTTCATAAGAAAAAATAACAAATTTTTTTTTTTTTTAAATTCTTGGACACTGGTGCGTGACTCCAGATTTGGGCCTTGGACCCTGAAAGGGTTAATAAATGATTAAACTTAGTGAGCAAGGTATTTGGATGGTAATAATAATATGTAATAATAATAATAACAATAATAATAATCACTCTGGAGTGGTTTAAACCCTTTGACTGTCGCAAGCCCCAATCCTGAAGTGTCTCCTGGCGTCGCAAAATTTTTGAAAAAAAAAAAAAAAATAATTTTTTCTGATGAAAATGTTAAGATTATTTTTCTGATTGTTTAGTCCAAACAAAAAATTTTTGCCATCAGTACTTACCAAGATATCGAGGCATGAAGTTTGCAGAAAATGAGCCACATATGGCAACAGCAGCGACTGCCGCTCACCCAGTAAACTTTGGTTTACTTTTATTCAAAGGTTTCTTGTTTTTTTCACTATATTATTTTTTACATAACTTTTATGGCCTGTGAGACCAAAGTATGGTGCAATGTTCATATATACACTCGTTGAATGTAACACAATTATAGCAAAAACACTAGTTTACACAAAACTTGTTTACACAATATAAAAAATTATTATGATTGTTGTATTATATATACAGTAGGGGCCACTTACACGGCAGGTTAGGTTCCAGGCTACCGCTGTAAAGTGGAACACCCCTTTTTTCCACTTATAAATGCATAAAAATTTACTAGATAACAAATTTACACTAACATATATTAAGTTGGCAATAGAACTAGGCATTTAAAACAATAAAAAAGTAAAATACAGAAATAATACACTCATTACTTACCTTAAAATATTTATAGTCTTAATCTATAGTGAGACAAGTAGTATATATTGTAAGAAATCAAGTGTGGTGTGTATGGTAGCCAGCCAGGAAACCCACCCACACATAATATTCTATAACATTTAAGCATTCCAGCGATAAAATGCATATACAGTTCACTCATTACTTACCTTAAAATATTTGTAGTCTTAATGTAGGGTCAGATGTGATTAAACGAGATAAAACAAATGAATGAGAGAGAGAGAGAGAGAGAGAGAATGAGTACATGCGAGAGGACAGGTGCAGAGTTATGTAAACAAACCAGGCGAATGCAAATTGTGTAAACAAACCAGGTGTACACATCTGGTTTGTGTACAATTTATATTGTGTACAAGTTGTCTCTACATTGATACGGTAGAATAAATAAAGAAGAACACTCCCATTCTCATGTAATACCATTTTTAGAAGAAATGACTCTCTGAGTGAAAGCAATGGAAATAAGTCACTCTGTCTGCCTTTTTTGGGTTATCCTAGGTACTCTACACATACAGTGGACCCCCGGTTAACGATATTTTTTCACTCCAGAAGTATGTTCAGGTGCCAGTACTGACCGAATTGGTTCCCATAAGAAATATTGTGAAGTAGATTAGTCCATTTCAGACCCCCAAACATACACGTACAAACGCACTTACATAAATACACTTACATAATTAGTCACATTCGGAGGTAATCATTATGCGGGGGTCCACTGTATGCTGTTATGTATGATAATCTATGTAACTGTAATTTGTGTATACCTGAATAAACTTACCTACATACGAAAGGAATAATTTCCTACAGTTACCCCCAGTAACACATTTTCTCTGATGTTGGACTCAAGAAAATGTTATTCTTGCTGTCATTCGTAGATGTCTGGCTACCACATCTCGTATTTATGTTTATTTATTCTACTGTGGAGTGTATTTATCATCTTTATATGTTATGTATCATGTTTATTATATAATTCTGAAAAAATATCATAGATGGATTAATGAAAATATGTATATTAATGTAATATATGACATTTAATGAGACTCGTGATTATTATTATTATTATATATCATAATTACTAATATGGTGTCTTGAGACATAAGACACTCTTACTGATTTTAATATGTATCTTCATGCCATAAAGCGGGGCCATACTGTACATATGTACAATCACTGGACACTTTTCTAGAACTGCTGCAGCTTGTGGAATCTTTGAAACATGGGTATAAGCACAATGGTGTTTTACACTCTTCACACATAAAAACGAGTGTCTCTGCGTTTTTGTGGGCGTTTTGTGGTATGTCCACAGATAAAACACCTCTTCTGAGCATTCTTCTTGAGAGCAGTAGCAGGCAGTGGTATAGGGTAGTGATCACCAGCCTCAGACGAGAGGGCGTGTGTTGATAATTCGTGGTACTGGTCTATCGCAAGTGTTGTTCCTTGGTACTTGAATATTATTTGTCTGATAACTGACAAACAAAATTCACCATATTTGGGTTGTTGTTTGTCTTCGACTTATACATACTATAAGCATTCAGCATGGAAATGTCAAGAGATGGAAAAAGAGTTTTATGTACCACTTAAAACTCTTGCGAACACAATCAGCAAACCCAATCTGCATGTCATATTTGTCCACTAACCGCATATTGAGGTTGTAATCCATCACATGCTGCAGGTTTTACAATGGGTTCATTAGGTCTCTCTATTCTGCTTGCCACTGTCTACCATTTCGTGTCGGTGAACTAATGTCAACAGTGTGACATCACATTTGTCATGCCACCGAAATGCCATGATGTCAATGGCAGCAAAAACCTGAACATCACCTCTACGAGTGCCAGCGTCGACCCTAGCATAGCTTTATGATTTCCACGCACTGCGCCACACACACATCTGTCATGTTCACTCGCAAGAAATCACTGAGTAAAGGGCTTTGTGAACTAGTTGTCAGTATATAAAGCATGCCCCTTACCAAGATATGGTTCTATCATTGTTCTAACTACATCACCAGAGATACCCAGTACTTCCTGATATCCTGCAATGTTTTACTGCCAGTGTACACAATTATATCCAAAACCAGACCACTTTTGCAATCACACAGTACAAGTAACTTTATAAACCCAAAACGTTTCCGCTTGCTTGGTATATACTATTACACAAATAACCCACACATAAAAGACAGAAGCTTACGACGACGTTTCGGTCCGACTGGACCATTGACAAAGTCACAGTGTGACTTTGTCAATGGTCCAAGTCGGACCGAAACGTCGTCGTAAGCTTCTGTCTTTTATGTGCGGGTTATTTGTGTATCGTTCCAGTCACGGTATTGTGCCTTTTTGTTATTTATTCTTGGTATATACTGCTTGAATGAGAGTCTTCCTTTGAACAAAATCAAAGACTCATCAATAACAAGCTTCCTGAAGGGATAAAAATACATACAGCACTTTTGTTTCAGGTACATAAACACATTTCTGATCTTATATAACCTGTCACCTCTGTCAGGCCTTGTTTTGTCTGAAAAGTGTAGCATATGTAACAGTAGCACAAATCTATTCACTGGTATAATGTCACTGAAACCTTAGGTTGAAATCAGGCAGTCTGTCGACCAGTATGTGTTGACACTGTGCTTATACACATGTGGCATAAGCATTATTGTGGAAAAGAACAGATACATCTCTGCCACAGTCGTGTCCTTCCACTGGTGTAGGCGTGATCTTGGTGAAAGAATTGTGTTTGCCATGGTGTACTCAAAGTATGTATTGCTTTCCCTGACAATAATGTCCATCAGGGGTTCATCGAAGAATAACTGAAAGCATTCCAGTTCAGTGGCATTGTTCCCAAGTGTACATGATGGCCGTATTCCACTTTGTGTTTCATCAAAGTCATGGGGACTGGGAACAAACTCGTCACTTTTCAGCCAATCCCAGATGCAGTCAGCTGGTGGGTTCTGGATATTGAAATGTGGCTGTGGTTGTGCAGAGTCAGCAGCGTCGGTAGTAATGTGGCCCGCTGCTGGTGCCACATGACTCATGCCACCATCACTATCACCACCACCATCTGCTGCCTCACACATCATTCACACCCATCGTAACAATATCATCATCTTCACTATCAGTTCATGGTGTAGGGCCATGGGATGTGCTCCGAGATTTACTCCTTTCCCTTGGAACAGCATATGACACACTACCAGACCGCATGCTACGTCATATATACTGCCGCTTCCCTGGGGAATATTCACCCTCACTGTCGCAACTAGAACTGCTTTCAATAGCTTTGAAATCACTATCACTATCATTTTCACTGCTCACATCTGAGTCTTGTACACGGGCAAATAGTTTCCTCTTTCGTCCTGGTACAGGTGAACATGAATGAGCCGGCCCAGCACCAGAGGTGGAAGGTTGTGGGTCATCTGGGTTTTCATCACTAATTATATTATCCTGGACACTGTTTTCGGTCACACCCACTTGAAAATCATGGAATTCACTTTCACTGACACTTCCATCGCTGTTAGAGCTATCACCTAGGAAGAAAAGACCTCCAATCCACCGAGGAGTGAGGTACTTCTTACCATGAGGCATGGTGAAAATGGACTACCAAGATGGCATTCCCACAATGCACCACTGAGTCCCAGATTTTTTTCACAGGGTGCACACCCACCACTCAGACCCATTCTCTCTCATGTAGGCCTACCAGCCTTCTCCCGAATGATTTGAAGCCGCTAGAATTTATGCATATAGATTCGTCAAACACGGTGGCTCATAAGACATGTATATAGGGCTGAAACAGTCAAGGGGTTAAATGTCAGCCACCAAACCTGAACAAAATACGTATGACATTTAACCCTTAAACTGTCCAAACGTAGATCTACGTTCACCTGCGTAGCACTCCGAATATTTTGAAAAAAAAATCATTTTTTTTTTAAATTAAAGAGGGCAGTTTTCTGTGTGTTATAAGACAAAAAAAAAAATTAGGACCAGTACTTACCGAGATATAAGACCATGAAGTTGGCGCTGGATGCTCACCTGATGGCAATGTCAAGTCCTGCCACTTGCAGAAGTGTTGTTGATATACAGTGGACCCTCGGCTAATGCCTGCATCGGCTAATGCCAAATTCAGCTAACACCTCGCTTTGGCATAAAAAATTGGCTTGGCTAACACCAAAAAATCGGTTAAGAGCTTTCGTCCCAAACGCATCAGCACGGCACCCTGAGCGGGCCTGGCCACTCACTCCATGTACCAGTCAGTGTGCCATTGTTTACAAAGCCAGTGAGGACGATTCTGCACGTACATGCAATATATTTTATATTATTCCATTGTTTTTGTGCTTGTAACTGCTAAATAAGCCACGATGGGCCCATAGAAAACTTCTAGTGCCAGCCCTATGGTAAAGAATGCGAGAAACACATATAATTTAAGAAAAAGTTTGTAGAAAAATACGAAAGTGGTGGTGGTAGAGGGTGGTAGTGGTTATGATGGTGGTAGAGGGTGGTATTGATGGTGGTAGAGGGTTGTAGTGGTGGTGGTAGAGAGTGGGTAGCAATTATGATGGTGATAGAGGGTGGTAGCGATTGTGATGGTGGTAGAGGGTGGTAGTGATGGTGGTAGAGGATGATAGCAATTGTGATGGTGGTAGAGGTGATAGTGATGGTGGTAGAGAGTGACAGTGATGGTGGTAGAGGGTGGTAGCAATTGTGATGGTGGTAGAGGTGGTAGAGATTGTGATGGTGGTAGAGGGTGGTAGTGGTTGTGATGGTGGTAGAGGGCAGTAGAGGTGTGGTAGCAATGGTAATAAGGGTGGTAGTGGTGGTGGTAGAGGGTGTAGTGATTGTGATGGTGGTATGGTATGATAAGGCATGGTGAGGCTCACAGTTCTGACAAAAAAGCGACTGAAAAATATGTGCAGGACTTTAAGGGATACACAGAGGGTGAAAAATTAAAACCCCAACAAGTGTTCAATTGTGACAAAACAGGCCTGTTTAGGAAGAAAATGCCAAACAGGACCTACCAGGACACAAGCCAGAAAAGGACTTGTTACTGAAGTCTTTATGGAAGGGGATTCCCCTTCCAAACAATAGAACAACTTCATCCTCTGCCCTCCTCCCGTCTCATCACTCATCAATAAGTCCACAATAAAGGTAAACTGTGATGTTATTATTATTTTATTCTTCATGTATCATTGTTTTCTGTGTAGGAAAATGTATATCTCAGGAAAAAAAATTATTTTGTTTAATACTTTTGGGTGTCTGGAATGGATTAATTGGATTTCCATTATTTCTTATGGAGAAAATTATTTAGGTTAAAGGCTAGCTCTCTGGAACGGATTAAAGGCATTAGCCGATGGGTCCACTGTACCTTTATTCTTGTTTTCATTTTAATTTATATAATTTTTATGTTCTGATAATTACAATTATAATAGTTCTTGTGATTTCATGGCAATCTTTGTTCTGACACTAATATTACGTATTGAAATACAGTGGAACCTCTACCTGCGAGTTTAATCTGTTCAATGACCTTGCTTGCAACTGGATTTGCTCGTTTGCAGAGTCAATTTTCCTCATTTAAATTAATTGAAATGCTATTAATCCGTTCCAGTGGAATTCTGTGCTTCAATAATTTCGCTAATATCAACTCTACGGCTTATTTATCTATCTCACTTCATCTAATATGACATAATAAACAATATAAATAACATAGAAACCTTTATATGTACTCTAAAATGAATAAAATACGTAATTCATGTAGTGGTATGGGCGGTGTCGGTGGTGGACGAGAGTTTGTCTGGAGACCAGACAAAATACATCTACCATCCGACTTACGACAGAGTTTGGTTCCGAGAAACCGGTCGTAAGTCGAACTTTACTACTGAATATCAACATCACATTATTTTATTGTTTTAATTTTGGTATTTCATGTTTTACTTTACTTTTTATGCTGTTAGTACTGTATTTTATACTGTAAGGTTTAGGATAAACACTGTGTACAACACAAATAGTTGTTTATTTCCCAGAAATTTGGCAAAAAAAACACGGTCGTAAGTCGAGCAGGTCGTAAGTCGGATGGTAGGTGTACTTCTTGAATAATTTCGCTAATATCATCTATACGGCTTATTTATCTATCACAGTTCATCTAATATGACATAATAAACAATATAAATAACACAGAAACCTGATATATACTCTAGAATGAATAAAATATGTCATTATATATGTGGCGGCGGCGGCTGACGAGAGTTTGTCTGGAGACAGGACAAAATACTTCTTGAATATTTTGCTAATATCATCTATACGGCTTATTTATCTGTCACAGTTCATCTAATATGACATAATAAACAATATAAATCACACAGAAACCTGATATATACTCTAGAATGAATAAAATATGCCATTATGTAACAGGTGGAGGCAGCCACAACCGCTCCCTCTATGTTGTGGTAAACACTGCCATCTAGTGACAGCCTTCTGAAGCCGTCTATTATTATAATTATTATTATGTAGCACATTATTATTATGTGTATTATTATTATACATATTATTTTATTATTCTTATTGTATTATATTATTATACATACAGGTCTGCCATCACAAATCTGGCAATCAGTTTATTCGGTTCCTTCAGTTATTCGCACTAATTATGGCTGGCATAATTTCAAATTTCCAGGATCGCCACACCAACCTGCTGGTACTGTTTGGTGGCGCTACTTGCTGCATGTCATTCCAATTTCTTTTTCTCCATTTATTGTTTTTAACCTGCTACTTTTAGCCCTAGCCATGGTTCCAATGAATAAGAGAAATGCTTCTCATTATGTAAAGCACCTACACATTTACATTATCCATTAAAGATAAGGTGGCTTTGAAGCCACTGTCGGTTGCCATGAGCTCAGTCTCATGAAGCAGAATATGCTTTATTATTACACTAATATCAACACTACAGTTTTTTTTGCCTATCACAAATTGATCTAATATGACATAAGAAACAATATAAATAACATAAAACATGTTAAATACTCCAGAATGAATAATATTTGGCATAACACCGAGCAGTTCGACAGAGTTATGAAGAGGATATGGTAAACAAATACCATTCTCCTATCCTTGTCTTGGGGGCTTATATTAGAGAAACAGAGTATAGCACAGGGCAAATGATATACACTCGTAATCCACCATAAACATGAAACAAAAAAGTTATTTTCTCTCTACAGATTATCACACATAGCAGCATATGTGTAGAGAGCCTAGGATAACCCCAAAAAAGTCAACGTGGCTTATTTTTATTACCTGGCTTGGATTAGCCATATATGATTTTTGGTAAATATTCGATTCCCAACCGGGGTAGAAACATTAGGCGTGTTTCTTTACACCTGTTGTCTATGTTTACCCATCAGTAAATGGGTACCTGGGTGTTAGTCAACTAGTGTGGGTGTTATCCTGGACACTGACCTAATTTTCTTGAAATACTCAGCATAACAAGTGCCTTTCTATATAGTAGTATGTCACTCGTATTGTAGATAGTGACCCTCGTATTGTAGATAGTCTTAATGACCCTCGTGTAGTAGATAGTCTTTTTAGTATGATAATAAGATGTTATCTTCATTATAGAATAATAAGAAAATATTATAACATTTATATTATAATAATAAGGTAAAAGGACCCCAATGGAAATAAGTCACTCTGTCTGACTGTTTTGGGTTATCCTAGGTTCTCTACACATATGCTGCTATGCATGATAATTCTATGTAACTGTATTTGTGTATACCTGAATAAACTTACATGTACTTACTTACTTACTGATGTCAGCTAGGCCTGTATACCTTGTACATGTACGTGTAGTAAATAAAGATATTATTATTATTATTATTATTATTATTATTATTATTATTATTATTATTATTATTATATTATTTTCTCAGTTGTTTGTTGGGTTATCCTATTCAAACTTGGGAAATGTATGATGGAAAGATATTTCTTCACGTACACCAAAAATGAAAGAAATCAGACTATAAATAGCGAAGTTCACTTCTCAGCCATTAGCGGCCGCTTAGCGGTATATTTTTGTATGGTTGTTATAGTTATAATTCTCATTTTTTCGTCTCCTTTGATAGAATGAAAGATATATTACAGAAATAGATATGATTTTGATTGCTTTCATGACGAAAAGTACCTTGAAATTGCGCTCACAGTAGTGAAAATGTTCTATTCTTTAGCGAATCTCAAGAGTAAACCGTCCAATACCTGTCCGCCTGCCAGTCCAAATTCCAGTACGGAGTCAAGAATGGATTGACATTATTTATACAATTATTACAATAATGCAGTAGTCTGCATAACAGTAAATCTTTTATTTTTTTTTTTTTTTTGTGAATAAAAATTCCAAATGGTAAGCAAGAGTAATATAAGAGGGGCTTGTAGCCATGACTAATGAAACAGAGAAAATGTTATTTTAGTACTAGGAATGTCTGCATTGTTTATTCTGGATCCTATTTTGAAATTGGCATCTGTTGAAATTTGTGTGAAATCGGCCAAATTGCCAATTTCTGACCACTTTATTGGGTAGTTGAAATAAGTGAATGGGCAGTTTCTTGTACTCAGTTGACAGACTAGAAGTAAATAAGTTTATTCAGTTAGAATTGATATTTCATGTGGTAAAATTTTTTTTTTTCATACTTTGGGTGTCTTGCACGGATTGATTTGGTTTCCATTATTTCTTATGGGGAAAATTCATTCGCATAGCGATAATTTCGCATAACGGTGAGCTCTCAGGAACGGATTAATGTCGTTATGCGGGGGTCCACTGTAATTTCCTCACTAACAGAACACAGAGAGTAGTCGTCAACAGAGTAAAGTCCGAGGCAGCTACGGTGAAAAGCTCTGTTCCACAAGGCACAGTACTCGCTCCCATCTTGTTCCTCATCCTCATATCCGACATAGACAAGGATGTCAGCCACAGCACCGTGTCTTCCTTTGCAGATGACACCCGAATCTGCATGACAGTGTCTTCCATTGCAGACATTGCAAGGCTCCAGGCGGACATCAACCGAATCTTTCAGTGGGCTGCAGAAAACAATATGAAGTTCAACGATGAGAATTTCAATTACTCAGATATGGTAAACACGAGGAAATTAAATCTTCATCAGAGTACAAAACAAATTCTGGCCACAAAATAGAGCGAAACACCAACGTCAAAGACCTGGGAGTGATCATGTCGGAGGATCTCACCTTCAAGGACCATAACATTGTATCAATCGCATCTGCTAGAAAAATGACAGGATGGATAATGAGAACCTTCAAAACTAGGGAGGCCAAGCCCATGATGACACTCTTCAGGTCACTTGTTCTATCTAGGCTGGAATATTGCTGCACACTAACAGCACCTTTCAAGGCAGGTGAAATTGCTGACCTAGAAAATGTACAGAGAACCTTCACGGCGCGCATAACGGAGATAAAACACCTCAATTACTGGAGCGCTTGAGGTTCCTAAACCTGTATTCCCTGGAATGCAGGCGGGAGAGATGCATGATTATATACACCTGGAAAATCCTAGAGGGACTAGTACCGAACTTGCACACGAAAATCACTCACTACGAAAGCAAAAGACTTGGCAGACAATGCAACATCCCCCCAATGAAAAGCAGGGGTGTCACTAGCACGTTAAGAGACCATACAGTAAGTGTCAGGGCCCAAGACTGTTCAACTGCCTCCCAGCATACATAAGGGGGATTACCAACAGACCCCTGGCAGTCTTCAAGCTGGCACTGGACAAGCATCTAAAGTCGGTTCCTGACCAGCCGGGCTGTGGCTCATACGTTGGTTTGCGTGCAGCCAGCAGCAACAGCCTGGTTGATCAGGCTCTGATCCACCAGGAGGCCTGGTCACAGACCAGGCCGCGGGGGCATTGACCCCCGGAACTCTCTCCAGGTAAACTCCAGGTATACACAAATACAGTTACATAGATTATCATACATAGCAGTGTATGTATAGAGAACCTAGGATAACCCAGAAAAGTCAGACAAGTGACTTATTTCCAGTACCTGGCTTGGGCTTGCCATATATGATTTTTTGGTAAATATTTTTTTTTCTCGGTTGTTTGTTGGGCTATCTCATTGAAACTTGGGCAATGTATGATGGAAAGATGCTTCTTAACGTACAACAAAAATAAAAATGATGGACGATAAATAAGGGAGTTCACTTCTCAGCCATTAGCCGCCTCTTTGCAGTATATTTTCGTATGGTTTTTATGGTTGTATTCTCATTTTTTGAACTCATTTGATATAATGGAAGATATATTACAGAAATAGACATGATTTTGATTGCTTTCATGACGAAAAGTACCTTGAAATTAAGCTCAAAGTAGCGGAAATGTTCGATTTTTGCCGATGTTCAGTGAACTGTGCAAGTCAAGTTGGTTAATTTTATTAAGTGTATTCTAACTTAACCACTCTGTAATTCGGCAAACTCAGTAATCCGGCACACTACAGGTCCCAATGATACCAGATTTGTGATGGAGGACCTGTACTATTATTATTATACATATTATTATTATTATTATTATTATTATTATTATTACAATATAAATAATTTGTAATTTTTATTCACACAGAAAATAAGATTTACTGTTATGCCTTATTGCAATAATTGTATAAATAATGTCAACCCATTCACGACTGCATATTGGAAACAATCGAACATTTCTCCTGTGTTGAGCTCAATTTCAAGGTATTTTTCATCGTGAAAGCAATCAAAATCATACCTATTTCTGTAATATATCTTCCATTCTATCAAATGAGACCAAAAAAACGAGAATACAACCATAAAACCCATACGAAAATACTGCTAAGGAGTGGCTAATTGCTGAGAAGTGAACTCCATTATTTATGCTCCGATTTCTTTCATTTCTGGTGTACGTTAAGAAGCATCTTTCCATCATACATTGCCCAAATTTCAATAAGATAGTCCAACAAACAAATGAGATACAATTCCCTAGATCAAGAGCAAGAGTCCCTCACCAGCGTCAAGGAACCTGCCTTGAGGTCTGTTCGCTTACGGAAATTTTGCTCGCATATGGAAACAAAAAATCGACCCATCGACTGCTCATACAGTGGACCCCCGCCTTACGATATTAATCCGTTCCTGAGAGCTCATCGTCAGCCAAAATAATCTTAAGGCAAATTAATTTTCCCCATAAGAAATAATAGAAACCAAATTAATCGGTGCAAGACACCCCAAAGTATGAAAAAAAAACATTTTTACCACATGAAATATTAATTTTAATACACACAAACTGAAGAAGACATGCACAACTACTACTCTCCTAAGAATAGAATACATGACACTTACCTTTATTGAAGATCTGGTGATGATTGATGGGATGGGAGGAGGGGAGAGTGTGGAAGTTATTGTTTAGAAGGAGAATCCCCTTCCATTAAGACTTAAGGTAGCAAATCCTTTTCTGGGGTTACTTCCCTTCTTCTTTTAATGCCACTAGGACCAGCTTGAGAGTCACTGGACAAGGTAATAAGACAAAAAAAAAAAATCTGATCTGTACTTACCGAGATACAGTGCCGAGAAGTTTGTCCAAAATGACGTGGTGGCGGCAACATCGACGAATTCCACATATGCGCATTACTTAATTTAGCAGTTTTTGTAGTTTTTTCTTTTCTTTTCCAATTTTTTTCTTTTCCTACTAACATTTGGGGCCTGAGAGACCAATACTGTATATAATGTATACAGTGGACCCTCGACTAACGCTATTAATCCGTTCCTGAGAGCTCATCGTTAGTCAAAATTATCGTTAGTCAAGTTAATTTTCCCCATAAGAAATAATGGAAATCAAATTAATCGTGTAGGACACCCCAAAGTATGAAAAAAAAATGTTTTTTACCACATGAAATATTAATTTTAATACACACAAACTGAAGAAGACATGCACAGTTACATGACACTTACCTCTATTGAAGATCTGGTGATGATTGTTGGGATGGGAGGAGGGGAGAGTGTTGATGGTCTTAGTGTTTAGAAGGGGAATCCCCTTCCATTAGGACTTGAGGTGGCAAGTCCTTTTCTGGGGTTACTTCCCTTCCCTTTAAATCTCTCAAACCAACCTTTGCTGGCCTTAAATTCACTCACATCACCACTAGTTGTTGGCATTTTTTTCATTAAATCGTCATGCAACTTCCTAGCCTTTTCACATATGATCGCTTGAGAGATGCTATCTCCTGCTATCTGTTTTTCGTTTATCCACACCAATAACAGTCTCTCAACATCTTCGAGTACTTGCGATCTCAGTTTCGAAAACGTAGTTGCACCTTTGGCAAGAACAGCTTCCTTGATTGCCATTTTCTTGGCCACAATAGTAGCAATGGTTGATTGGGGTTTTGTGTACAACCTGCCAGCTCGGAGACATGCCACTCCACTTTCATACTTAGCAATGATCTCTTTCTTCATATCCATAGTAATTCTCACCCTTTTTGCTGTAGGGTTGGCACTAGAAGATTTCTTGGGGCCCATGGTGACTTATTTTGCAGGTACAATCACTAAAAAGGCTGTGATAACATGAAATGTTCCGATTGTATGCTTGGAAGCAACTGCGGTGGCTGGCTGGCTGGCTTGTAAACACTGGCCAGAAGTGGACGCGTCTGACGGAACAAATAGTGTTGGTCGAGTTTTTTAGCGCTAGTCAAGGCAAAAATTTTGCGTTCAAATGTATCGCTAGTCGGATTTATCGTTAATCGATGCCATCGTTGGTCGAGGGTCCACTGTATATATAAACTCACTGTACTGAACACAATAACCGCACTAAAGTTATTATCATATTATTGTTTACCACTGTTGTTTATTACAATAAACATGCACAAATCTTGTATAATACTAATGTTCTATCATATATTTACATATTTACAATCACTGGACATGGTTTTAGAACTGCTGGAGCTTGTGGAACTCCTTGAAACAAGGCACCATGCACAGAGGTACCTTACATTCCTCACACATAAACCGAGTGTCTTTGCATCTTTGTTGCCGTTGTTTTGTTTGTGCACAGACGATGCATCTCTTCTGAGCAAATTTCTTCTGAGTTGAAGAAAGCTGTATTATGAAATGATCACCTTCCCCTCCTCAAACGCTTGGGTATATCTTGAGGAATTCGAGACCTTGTTGTATAGCAGGTGTTCTTACCGGGTACTTCATTATGAGTTGTCTGACAACAGACAAACAAAATTCACCATACGGTGGTCTGTTGCCAGTCTTTATTTGGTACATATTATATGCATTGAGCATTGAAATGTCCATAAGATGGAAGAAAAGTTTCATGTACCACTTGTAACTTTTACGAACACAATCAACAAAACCAATCTGCATGTCACATTTGTCAACCAAGCGCAAGTTTTGTGTATAATCAATCACTGTCTGGTTTTCGAATACGTTCATTAGTCACTCGATCAACTTTGCCACTGTCTTGCATTTCATTACGGTGAATGGTTGTCAACAATGTGACATCTCGTTTGTCATGCCACCGTAATGCCATGATGTCATTGGCAGTAAACACCTGCACGTCATCACCACGAGCACCTGCGTTGAGCCTGGGCATATGTTTACGATTAGAACACACTGTGCCACACACATCTGTCTTGTTCACTCGCAAGAAATCACTGAGTAATGGGCTTGTGTACCAGTTATCGGTATATAATGTATGCCCCTTACCAAGATAAGGTGCCATCATGTTTCTCACTACGTCACCAGAGATACCCAATAACATCTTGGTATCTTTCAATGTTTTACTTCCCGTGTATACAACAATATCCAACACCAGGCCACTGTCACAGTCACAGAGTACAAACAGTTTTATACCAAAGCGTTTCCTCTTGCTCGGTATATACTGCTTGAATGACAGCCTACCTTGAACAAAATCAAAGACTCGTCAATTACAAGATTCTTGAATGGATAAAAGTATATGCTGAACTTTTGTTTGAGATACATAAAAACATTTCTAATCTTGTATAACCTGTCACTTCTGTCAGGCCTGGTTTTGTCAGAGAAGTGCAACATATGTAACAGTACGATAAACCTGTTCACTGGGATGATTTCACTGAAGACCGGGGTAGAAATTAGCCGATCTGTGGACCAGTATGCTTTTATATTATACTTATAGACATGAGGCATAAGCATTATTGTTGCAAAAAGCAAATACATTTCTGCAACAGTCGTCTCTTTCCACCGGTGTAGTCTTGACTGTGGTGATATGATCGTATTTGCCATGGTGTACTCAAAATACTCATTACTTTCCCTGACAATAGTTTCCATCAATGGCTGGTCAAAGAATAATTCAAAGAATTCCAGTTCATTGGCCATGGTTCCAAGGGGACAAGTAGGTAGAATTCCACTTTGAGAGTCATCAAAGTGGTGGTGCTTGGGAACAAAACTGGGATTTTGCTGCCAATCACAGATACGGTTTGCTGGTGGATACTGGACACCATAGGCTGGTTGTGCGGGTGCTTGTGGTGGGCTGGTGGCTGACGCTCCGCTTTGTCCTTGAACTGAGGAGTCAGCAGCGTGGGTCCCAGCCTGGGCTGGTGAGTCACGCATGGCGGTGCCACTACCATCACCACTACCACCATCTGCTGATGCCTGTGGTCTATCCATGCCAAGTGTAGCCACATCATCCTCACTATCACTATCTAAACCTGGTGTAGGGCCACGGGATGTACTCCATCCCCTGGGCACAGCATAGGGTACACTACCCGAGCGCATGCAGCGGCGTACATACCGACGCTTCACTGGTGAATATGATTCCTCACTATCACTACTCGAATGATCGTCAAGAGCAATAAAATCAAAATCCATGTCACTATCATCATCATTATTGAAGTCAGAGGCCTGGCCACGCGAAAATAATAGTTTTCTCTTGCGTTGAGGTACAACTGACCGTGACTGAGGAGTGCCCACACCAGAGGTAGAAGGTTGAGGATCGTCAGGGTTTTCTGCACTATTATCGATATCCTGGTCATTCCTTTCGGTCACTAACTGATCAAAGCCAAAGAATTTGACTTCATTTCCACTTCCATCAGTGTCAGAACTATCAGATAGGAAGAGGAGAGTCCCAATTTTCCGTGGAGTGAGAGCTGACTTGTGACGAGGCATGGTGAACAAGGGTAACTGAGCCGGCGTTCCCACAATGCTATGCGGGTGCCTAGATTTTTTGTTTATGGCGCACACCCACCACACAGACCCGTTCTCTCACATGTAGGCCTATGAGCGCTTTCGCGCTAAATTTGACGGCGCTAGAATTTTGGCATAGATCTACGGTTTGTACACTCAACGTGAAGCCGTAGATCTATGGGACGGACCCTGAAAGGGTTAAGATTTGCCCAAAATGGGCCACAACACTGTCATTGTAATAGTCACCAGCACGGCTTGCAATAGCCGTGTTAGGATGATTTTCGTCCATAAAGGTTTGCACTTTGCACACATTTCCTTAATCTCTGAAGTAGGCACAATGGATTCCACAACTGGCAAAGGCTTCTCAGAGGTAGCTCCAAACCCTTCAAAATCTTCCTTAACCCTTTCAAGGTCCGCAGGCCCTCTCCGAGACTTGTTCTCAGGGTCTCCAAATTTAAAAAAAAAAAAAAAAAAAAAAAAAAAAAAATTCTTATGAACAGATAGAGAATCTTTTCCCGATCATAATGACACCAAAAGTATGAAATTTTATGGAAAACTTACGGAATTATGCTCTCGCAAAGTTAGCGGTCTCAACAGTGTTTATGTATCGGCGATTTTGCCCACTTTGAGCCCTATTTTCAGCCAATTCCAGTGTACTAGTCAACAAAAATCATAGCTATTTTACTAGGACTCCATTTTCTCTATCGAATGAGTATGAGAAACCACCCATTTACCGATTTCAACTATCCAATAAAGTGGTCAGAATTTAGCAATTTTGCCAATTTCACACAAATTTCAAAAGATGGCAATTTCCGAATAGGTTCCAGAATAAACAAGAAAGACATTCCTGGCACTAAAATGACAAGTTCTCTGTTCGTTAGTCATATCCCCAGGCCCCTCTTATATTTCTTTGGCTTTCCACTTTGAATTTTTATTCTTACAAAAAATAGAAGATTTACTGTTATGCAGACTACTACATTAGTGTAGAAATGGTATAAATAATATCAGTGCACTTGTGAAAGAATATTAGACTCACCAGTTGATGTGTATTGGATGCTTGGCATGATTTGTTTACTTTTGAACTTTGGTAAAAATTGAACATTTCTGCTACTTTGAGCTCAATTTCAAGGTACTTTTCATTGTAAAACCAGTCAACATCCTCCCAATTTCTGTAATATGTCTTCCATTCTATACAATGAGACCAGGAAAACTAGAATACAACAATAAATACCATACGAAAATACAGTGCAAATTCGCTGTTTTAATCCAAAAACACAGACAAAGTTTTTTTTCCTCATTACGCACTGCACTGTGTGCTGCAGGATTTTTTTTATACTGCGCACACTGACCACATAGACCCATTCTTTCATATGTAGGCCTACCAGCTTTCTCTCACTAGATTTGAGGGCGCTAGAATTTAGGTGTACTAGTACATCAAAAACCCTGGGACATAAACCATACTAGTACGGCCGAAACCCTGAAAGGGTTAATTTCCATACTAATTCTCACCCTTTTTACCACAGGGTTGGCACTAGACGCTTTCTTGGAGCCCATGGTAACTTATTTTGTAGTTACAAGCACAAAAAACACTGGGATAAGGTGAAATGTACCGAATGTATGCATGGATGCGACCTCACTGGCTGACTTGTAAACACTGGTGCTGAGGCCACACGTGGGACGCGTCCCAGAAGAATCACGGAAGGCGAGTTTTATAGCATGAGGTGAGGCAAAATTTTTGCGTTAAAATGTACCGTATGGTGGATTTAACGTAACGCGATGCCATCGTAAGGCAGGGGTCCACTGTATTTGGAAAAACTTGCACGTGGATGTGCTCGCAAGTAGAGGTTCCACTGTAGTATTCAAATAGTCACAATCACAACGATAGGTGAACATTTTCACTTGTCTTGGTCATTTACTATTGTCTACAAATTATATACAAAGTATTTATAGGTCTCAACAATGTTTTAGACATGCTGGAGTATATATGAAACTTCTTGAAGCATAGCGTTTATGACGAGTGTCAGTAAACTGCAGTTTCCCTGCACTGCTGTAGAGAACCCTGACTTTATTTGTTTTCACTGTAACACACAAACATGTCTGTCGGTCTGTCTGTCTATCTGTCTAGCTCTGCTTATCTTTCTGTTTGCCTGTGTGTGTCCATCTGCTTGTCTCTCTGTCTCAGGGAGCGGCTCGTAAACCTGTTGGTTTACGAGCCACTCCCTGATTCCTGAGCAAGTGAAAATGCGTATTACTTGCGTCATGCTTATTATGCCTTATATCTTCAAGGAGGTTTCAGAGTGGGTAGGGGATGTGTAGATCAAGTGTTTACATTGAAGCATATATGTGAACAGTATTTAGATAAGGGTAGGGAAGTTTTTATTGCATTTATGGATTTAGAAAAGGCATATGATAGAATGGATAGGGGAGCAATGTGGCAGATGTTGCAAGTATATGAAATAGGTGGTAAGTTATTAAATGCCGTAAAGAGTTTTTATGAGGATAGTGAGGCTCAGGTTAGGGTGTGAAGAAGAGAGGGAGACTACTTCCCAGTAAAAGTAGGTCTTAGACAGGGATGTGTAATGTCACCATGGTTGTTTAATATATTTATAGATGGGGTTGTAAAAGAAGTAAATGCTAGGGTGTTCGGGAGAGGGGTGAGATTAAATTATGGGGAATCAAATACAAGATGGGAATTGACACAGTTACTTTTTGCTGATGATACTGTGCTTATGGGAGATTCTAAAGAAAAATTGCAAAGGTTAGTGGATGAGTTTGGGAGTGTGTGTAAAGGTAGAAAGTTGAAAGTGAACATAGAAAAGAGTAAGGTGATGAGGGTATCAAATGATTTAGATAAAGAAAAATTGGATATCAAATTGGGAAGGAGGAGTATGGAAGAAGTGAATGTTTTCAGATACTTGGGAGTTGACGTGTCGGCGGATGGATTTATGAAGGATAAGGTTAATCATAGAATTGATGAGGAAAAAAGGTGAGTGGTGCATTGAGGTATATGTGGAGTCAAAAAACGTTATCTATGGAGGCAAAGAAGGGAATGTATGAAAGTATAGTAGTACCAACACTCTTATATGGGTGTGAAGCTTGGGTTGAGAATGCAACAGCGAGGAGACGGTTGGAGGCAGTGGAGATGTCCTGTCTAAGGGCAATGTTTGGTGTAAATATTATGCAGAAAATTCGAGTGTGGAAATTAGGAGAAGGTGTGGAGTTAATAAAAGTATTAGTGAGAGGGCAGAAGAGGGGTTGTTGAGGTGTGTTTGGTCATTTAGAGAGAATGAATCAAAGTAGAATAACATGGAGAGCATTTAAATCGGTAGGAGAAGGAAGACGGGGTAGGGGTTGTCCTCGAAAAGGTTGGAAGGAAGGGGTAAGAGAGGTTTTATGGGCGAGGGGCTTGGACTTCCAGCAGGAGTGCATGAGCGTGTTCGATAGGAGTAAATGGAGACGAATGGTATTTGGGACCTGGCGATCTGTTGGAGTGTGAGCAAGGTAATATTTAGTGAAGGGAATCAGGGAAACCAGTTATTTTTATATAGCAGGACTTGAGTCCTGGAAATGGGAAGTACAATGCCTGCATTCTGAAGGAGGGGTTTCGGGATATTAGCAGTTTGGAGGGATATGTTGTGTATCTTTATACGTACATGCTTCTAAGCTGTTGTGTTCTGAGCACCTCTGCAAAAACAGTGATTATGTGTGAGTGAGGTGAAAGTATTGAATGATGTTGAAAGTATCTTCTTTTTGGGGATTTTCTTTCTTTTTTGGGTCACCCTGCCTCGGTGGGAGACGGCCGACTTGTTGGAAAAAAAAAAAAATCTTCAAGCACTGTATAGCACTTTGCCTGGAATTTTTGGGTTATCCTAGGTAATTTACACTATGTAATAACTGTACTTATGTGCACCTGTGAGAGACAGAGACAGAGATATAGACAGATACAGACAGAGACACAGCCAAAGTCAGTCAGCCAGCTAGCCAGCCAGCTGGCCAGCCTGCTGAATACGTATGACATTCTGGCAGGATGGCACTACCAGTGGTATCAAAATGAAAGGAGTTGCACAAATATTGCACCTGGGTTATTATCGAGGTTTTTTTTATTTCCCTCACCCGTGGGGCCACAATCCATCTCAAAGCCACTTAACTCTAGGCAA
>NC_069435.1:32294937-32328678 GCF_026875155.1 Cherax quadricarinatus | reverse complement strand
CTAGGGAAAGGGGTTTTTCCGGGGAAAAGCCCCTGGGGCCCCGGTCCTTACCAGGCCCCCGATGGACGGGGCCTATAAACTGGGCTGTTACTGCGGGCCGCACGCATTTTCCGACGAACGACCACAGCCCGGCTGACCCGGCACTGACTTTAGGTACGCCGCTCTCTCTTGAAGGCAGCCAGGGTTTATTGGCAATTCTCCTAATTTTGAGGGGAGGTTTGTTGAACTTTTGGGGCCCCGGACACTTAGGTGTTTTCTCTTCGTGACCAATGGCGCCCCTATTTTTTATTGGCGCTTTTTGCACGCCGGGCCCCATTTTTTTATTTTCGGGGGATGATTTCTGTTGCAGATTTGGACCTTCCTTCCAAATTTCCAAGGTAATTATGATATATCTCTCCCCCCTTTCCCTTTTTCCAACGATACAAGCAAGTGTTCCAACGTTCCCAGTATTTTAAATGCTTACAGAACTTATACGTCATAAAGGGATTTGTAAACCCCTCTAGATTTTGCGATTTCCCTGCTTTGTATGGAGATGTTAATGTACAGCAGTATTCCAGCCTAGAGAGAAAAAGTGATTTAAAAAGGATCATCAGGTTTGGCATCTCTCGTTTGAAAGTTCTCATTACCCACCTACATTTTTTTTGCACGTGCGATCGTGGCACTTTTGGACCCTTGAAGTGAGATCCCAACTTACAATCCCAGGTCCCTTACTTTTTTTTTTCCGCTCTATTGTAGGGCCCGGGAGCAGAATACTCTGTTCAGTTATTACTCCTCCTTTTTCCAAAAAGGGAGTAGTTGGAATTTTCCTCATTAACACATATTGTTTACCGTTGCCCACTGGAAACTTGTTTTATATCTTCTTGGGGGTTAACCGGTCCCCCCAGATGACAGCTCATGCAGATCCAGTATCATCCGCAAAGGATGAAACGGTCGTGGGTATATCTCTTTTATGTCTGATATGAGGAAAAGGAATAAGATGGGGGGCGAGTACTGGCCTTGGGGAACAGACCTCACTAGGCAGCCCCGATTTTACCTTTGCCATACCTTTGTGTTCGTTTTGTAGGAAGTTGAAGATCCATCTCCCCATTTTCCCAGTTTTTTTCCCTTTAGCACTTTTTTTAGGGATTACCCCATGATCGCATTTGTCAAAGCTTTTGAAAAGTCTGTGATTTTACATCGCATTCGATTTTTTTTCCAGTGCACCAAAGGCCATTCATATTGATCCGTAGTTGTAGAGGCAGGGCGCCCTCCCCTGAACCCATGTTCCCGGGATTTTGCAATTTTGGGGAATCCAGTGTTTGCAATCCTGCTTTTTTTTGCACTCTTTCAAAGATTTTTAGATGTGGGACGCCCAGAGCTATTGGTCATATTTTCTTACTAAGCTTTGCGCCACCTTTAGGAGCGGGGCTATATCCGTTTTTTAAGTAAAACTGGGGTTTCACCCATGCCCCAACTCCCCCTCCATATTACTTGGGGCATGCGAGGGGGGTTTTTTTGCAGTTCTTAATAAAAAACAGATTTCCACGAGTCTGGCCCGGGCGAGTCATAGGCATGTTGTCAAGGGTTTTTTTTTTCGAAATCTTTTGGATTTTGGGAAATGTCGGAAACCTAGCATACTTTATGGAGTTTTGAGGCCATTCTGAAAAAACATTTGGGGGCCCGCATCCTCAGACCCATAGTGGTTCACTAAACACAGAGCGTCCCGGGGTTTTTTAATTTTCACTCATTTTCCTTTTGTCGCTGGTAAGTCCCATCCCTTCTGAGTAACCCGATACTAATGTGGGATTTGCCTTGTTTTTTTGGGAATGAAAAAAAATTTTGAATTTCCCTTTTTTTTAATTTCACTAATACTTTTTAAACTCCCCGCCCTCCCCGGTTTTTGTAAAGTCATTTTGCTAAGTTTTGAAAGTTTTTTTCCCCCCCCTGTCAGCGCCCCTTTCGTGTATCAGATATTTTAGCACTCCTGAGGGGCTCAGTACTCCCTTTGCGTCTTCTGTAAGGAGCGTCTTTTTTTTTCCCGGTTTAAAATCCTGCTCTCTTCTTCTTAGGGGAAAAGCCCCAAACAGCTTTGGCTACCCGGAAATTGATCCTTTTTAAAGCACTGGGTTTGGGCCATTCATTTAAGACATCTTTTCCCACTTTTCGTCTAGGACATGGTTTACCTGGTCCCAGTTGATGTTCTTTTGTTAAATTTATTTTGTGAAGACACCTTCACAGGTACAAAACATTCGGGGTATTTCACTCTCAAACACCCATACATTTCAGGGCTTTCAGTCCCCACACCACCATACAAAAACATAGTATTTTCATTCTCCACACACCATATATTACACTTGTCTTACACTCACACACAAAATCATTCAAAGGTATTACACTCTCAACTCACCATACATTACAGTGGTATTACACTCCAAAAAAATACCATACATTACAGTGGATTACACTCACACACACCATGCATTACAGTGGATTTTCACTCTCACACCACGATTCATACGGGATTACATTCTCACACACACCATATATTCGTGGTTTAAAAAGTCCCCCAAAAACACTATACTTACATAGTAGCACAACACTAAAACCAAAAATTGCAGGGTGTTTAAAATCTCAGACCACCATCATTTCAGTGGAAATTACACCGTCCCCACACCCAAATTTCAGTGGTGTTAACCTCTCACACACATACATTACAGTGGTATTACACTCTCGCACACACCATACATTACAGTGGTCTTAACCCCCACACACCCTACATTAAAAGTGGACTTACACTCTCACACTCACCATAAATTACCGTGGCTTACACTCCTCATACAGTGGCTTGAAAAAGCCAACGTAGTCAAATAAAAGGGATCACATTATACTGCATAGTGTTTATATTTTTCCATTGTGTCCGGTATTTTATACCATTTAATATCGCATGGGAAGTAGGTACAAGTACCTCCTCATCTTTGGGACCAACTTGTCCCCAGGCCCTAGGCCACAAGCTAGGCCTCTCTGGTCTACATCCCCGCCACAAGGGGGCTAATGTGAATGACAGTTCTTAGTAGCTAAAGGCTGCGCGTCGGGCTCAGGCACCTACCCTACCCCTAGAAAGGCTGGGCATGGTATCGATGTTGTATCATGTAACACCAAACGAAATATGTTAGGGGTAGTGGTAAATTTTCGTGTTGAATTAGACATTTATAATACAGATGGAATACTAGCTTCTGTTAGGGTAAATTTATTAGTACTTTGTGGAATGTTCTTTGAATTCTAAATCTCTTTATTATGCAAATTGGTAGAAATGTTTTCTACGTATGCAATATTGAAAAATGTTGAGCTAAATCTAAATTGTATGGACGATGTGTAATGTACATGGTGCCTACCTGGGCGAGCAGCTGCGCGACCGTGCAGTTCTCATGTTAGTTGTTAAAGAATTTTTTTTTTTTATATTTATTTAAAACATCATAAATACAAGGCTGCATAAAATTAAATAGCATCACCTATACATAATCCCTAGAGGTACAAACGAGGTACACACCAAAATACCACTCTATAAACTAATACGTATAGATATATACGACAAACACCCATACCATAAAATGCATACGTACGTTTCACTAAACACACACAATACCAAAAGAATATAACTGCGAAACAAATATAACACTGGTGGAAACACCACTTAACCCATTAAACCCACATCACTCAAAACAAACATTTACACATGTGATGTTTAAAAACAATATATTATGTAATTTTGCATACAAAATATAAAATTAGTTTATAGAAATTCCAACTTAGACACAATTCAATGATTTACTCTCTAACACAAATTCATTAAACACAAAATAAATATTTAATATAACTGACGATCATATAATCATCAGCATGTCCATCCATTCCAAAAGTGTTCAAGCTTGATACCTAAGAACTACGTTTTGATCACAAACAAAATCATAATGTTGCTACATATTTATAGGATACTATTGGATAACTCAGGGTAATGTACACTATTATATCCCTTTAATAACTTTTGGTGACTCACAGACAAATTGAACAGTAACAGGACGGATAAAACATCATATATACACATACATATACATACAGATGCATATATATAAATATAAATATATATATATATATATATATAAATATATATATATATATATAAATATATACATAAATACAACACATACATACATAAATACATACACACACATACACATCCACACATATACATAACACATATATATGCATTTCATATGCCCAAAATATCCTGAACCTCCAGTAACACAGTCAAAAACAAAAACTAAGAAAACTAGTGACTCAAGAATACAAAACGAGTCTTTACGACAAAGGAAGCATCAAAAAATAAAACAAATAATAAAGGCACACCCAGTCATTTTTGTACACAAAGAAAGGTAACAAATAAGTAACCCTAATCCCTGAATCTACAACCACACATCCAAAACAACAAAAAAACATTCATGCCCAAACTCATATTCACGCAACTCACATCCTTCCCCCCAAGAGACGAGCCACAATTGCCCCCTGACCTACAAGCAACTTAATTCGCATGCCCGTATATTTTATCATCAGATTCACCAACGGGTTTTCAAGAGGTGAGCCTTTTAATACGGGGGTCAACCGTCCGAAAAACCCGTATCCCACTCCTCCCATACAATTCCCAATTCCTAACACATTGTACGATAAAACGTTATTGCAAGACCACGGCCTTCTTACCTCACTGACCCCCTTTCCCCGCATTACCCACGAAAATATAAATGTAATCCACGATAAAAATCTAAAGCCCTTCAACGTCCTGTCAAATCCCACCGATGTCGAACTTAAACGCACGCAGGACCTCACTCCTCTGCCTTCCCACCCTCTGTACCACCCTACCCAAACCAACCCTGACATTCTTCTAAACCCTTCGCAAAATAACACGTGAAAAGCCCGTGTCTTCCCCACCACAAAAACCCACACCCGCCTCCCACCACGACTCTACTGATCGTAGTTAAATTGCCCCTGACGGCAATATACCATGCAAAAAAACGAAAAAACATGACTTCACGACACTCCTAGGCCGTAATTTCAATCTTGCTAATCGGAGCCAGATATTTTCCCACGAGTACATGGGAACAAAACCTTCAACTGGAGCGTGCGCACGGTGCCCCCTAAGTAACCTACTTAAAACCCCTTAATGCAATGTTCCTACCGTTACCTTTACCATCAACAAAGCTCGTAGTACAATCTCACATTCCCTTAACTCCATTCCCTCTTTGGTTTTTTTCCCCTATTACCACTTTTTCACCCTCGTAATATACTTGGTCTATATTTCCCGCCATCACAACACCCACACGCCCAAACCTCCCACTTAGAAAAACACATGTATCCTAACGCATAAAGTCCAACAATCCTAAACCGTCTCTCGGACGTACAGTAACATAACAACCTCACGTTTTAACCCAATCACACCTCGATCGCCCACAGATAAAGGTAAATACTCTTCTCATATTCCATTGATCGCTGGTTCCCTGTACTTGTGAATACAGCCGCAACGTGCCACACTTACTATACATTAAAACTTAACAACAATCACACGTCGGGTGCCATGATTGAGATTTGGGCCTCAAAACAACCAGATACGAACCAATGTCCTTTTCCAACGTCCTTACTGGAATTTTCCTCGCCGCGCCACATCCAAATCGTCTACTCATAAACAATACCACGGCAAATCTTTAATGACATCGCATTTGTGTTACCCACTTTTCAGCTCTCCATTCCACCCCTTTCAGTACCCCAACCCCATATCATCGACTTTTCACTATTTACCTTCATACCCGTGGCAACGATCAAACACACCACAACATCTTCCAACCCTTTACATAGAGACATTCCGTTCACGACACCAAAACAGTCGTATCAACCACATAACCTATTAATGCCCGGGCCAACAAACCCCATCCCCTACCCACCCCCACCCCGGAACTAACTGTGCTTCTCAACCATTCCTGTAAAAGGGACCTGAAAACATGCAAATAAGATCTGTGACATAGGTGCACCCTTGTCTTAAAACCTCTACCAACCAAAGGTCCGTCCCATACACCCATTTATTTGTACCCTCATCCTTGCCCTCCTTATACAGAGGTTTACCCACCCAACATTACCTTCTCTATAACCCTGTCTCCCGAAGAATACTCTGGCAGTGCACCTCTTTTTCACTCTCTCAAGCGGCACCGCCAGTCCAAGGCCAGTAAAGCCGCCCCTCCCCTCCCCCATTTGACTCCACAAAACTTCTATAAGCCGTGACCTTCCACATCGACTGCCCGGCAACCCATTCTGCGATGGCGAAACGACCCTACCCCACCAAAGGCATTTTACCCCATTAACCAAAATTTTTGCGAAAACTTATAGTCGCACAGAGCGAACGATATCGGACCCTATACTTCCGACCAAGGATTGGCTGCCCTTTGCCTTTCGGGACGCAACACCCTACACTGCCGTATCTGCTTATCCCCCCTATCGTACCCTTCTCCTTCATACAATTTCATCATCGTTATCATGAACTTCCAATCAACTCCCAAAGCTGCCAAATAAAATTCCAACCGTAAACCATTCAATACCCGGGGACTTACCCTTCCTCATTCCGTGTAAAGCAAGTTCAATTTCCTCCTCAGTAATAGACCCCACCCAATGCCTTCCAATCATGTTACACAAAATGCCTCAGCATACGTGCACACCTACTTAATTCCACTTCATCCACGCCACTACTATCCAGTGTTTTTTATATTTATACCATTATCGCGCATAACACTCAAGCATGTGTGTTTTCGTTCACTTGACCTGCTCTAATGGATTCCACATCGTCTCGTTTAACTTCCAAGCTCGGGATTGCCGTGAGCGCCTGCTTTGCTTTTGTTGTCTCCCCAAAACCACACCGCGGAATGGCCTACTCCCCACAAAACTTCCTTCTAATCCTGCTTTGCATCCTCACACGCTTTGAAAACCGCTCATTATGCAAAACTTCCGCAAGCTCTCTTTTATGTCTACAATCTCGTCCATGGGGTAAACACCACTAACCGATCCCCTTGCCCATAACAACTTCGAACTCGATCCTCTTAAATAATTCGCTAGCCCATAATTTTAAAGTGTTTATACGAGCCTACCCTCCCTCACATAAAAGGACTTTAACCTTTCCTTGCCACCGCGTCCCACCACGTTTACAATGTCTTCACCTTCCTGAGCTTCCCTTGAAAGCTCTCATTCCACAGCATAGAAGAAACCCTCCAACCCTCCTCATCACTTAACACACGTAATATTTAATTTCCAATATTCCAATAAATTTCGGCCATTTCCTCCCACCCTACCCCAAGTTCAACTGCCCTATGAATCTGACAATACGCGTCCTCCACCTACGTATTAAAAGACTTGACAACTACTTCCCTGGCGAATATACACTCTGTCTACCTTGGCAGCA
Source organism: Cherax quadricarinatus (assembly GCF_026875155.1). Classification (NCBI taxonomy): domain Eukaryota; kingdom Metazoa; phylum Arthropoda; class Malacostraca; order Decapoda; family Parastacidae; genus Cherax; species Cherax quadricarinatus. The sequence goes on along the minus strand of NC_069435.1, from coordinate 32,321,210 downwards.
TATCCCCTTCTGATAAAAGTATTGTTCTGTATTCCCACCCCACCCCTCCCCCACACATCTCTTTAAACTAACATCCCTCAACAAAATCTCTGAGAGGTGCAGACACATGCCGCACCCCTTTGGGATTCGACGTCAGCCGCCCTTATACACAGTTCCATTCCAGTCACCCCCCACTATCGCTACTTCCGAAGACCACGCAAAAAATAAACAAGGTCCTCACAACACAAAATCCGTTCAACCTTCGTGTCATTCCTCCGCAGGGGCATAGACACTTACCAATGATACAAACGCTTTCCATCCAATCCCATCCCTCGCAACACCCTCCCCCCACCTCCCCTCCATCTCTGCAACACAAACGCTCGTCTCTTTTATATTAAAAGACCCACAACCAACCTTTCAAACGACTAGTTGGCAGGGTCAGTACTGTATAACCTGAACCTGCAACACTTCTCCTTCTTTGAAAAAGTGTTCTTGAAGGAAGAGAACATCAATCTATGTTTGCTAAGAAAACTTACTCAATCCAATCTCTCGGTTTAATTCTAGTACACAAAAAACCCCCCAGAGTTAACATTAGCAGTCATACACCTAAGGCCTGTATATTTTCCACTCCTTTCCTCTTCTCACTCCCGTTGGTTCACCACTTGATTTGTACGTCCTATGTGTGATCTTCATTACAGTATCCACCTTTCCCATTCCGCCTCCCTCTTGCGATGGGCGTCCCTCATGACCCCCCCCCTCCCCACCCCTCCCCTACACCCATCCTCTCAGTTTTTTTTCCCCAGTCCTCTGTGCCGGCGTCAGTACGTCATCCGAATCTGAACGTAGTCTGCCCGTTTTCCTGGTAAAGTCTCATCCTCCATGTCAAGATCCGAGGAAGCCTCATACGGTGTACCTCTCAACATCCACCTCACAATGAGGTATAAGTCTCCCGATGTCCCAGTCCGTCGTCCTTCTGCGGAGTCTCTATTGTTTTTGACAACCGACTCAGAAAGTCTCCACTACGTCTTTCCCAAAGACGGAGCTTCCTCCACCACTTGCGGTGACAAGGTCCTTAAGACTTTTCGTCTAAATCCCCTCACCGACATACGTCTCTCGACCAACATTCACACTTTCATTGCCGGGGTACCAATCCAGTCGATGTATCGGCCAGAACGACTCAGGTTGCAGGCATCTGAGGGAAGGACTCACTCTCATTCGAAAAGCCTGTTCCACCATCTCACTCCACAAACGACCACGGTCCCTTCCTCTTACGAACGATGCTCAACCTTCATCAGGTGTGACTGGGCTACGTCCTTCTTGCACATGTTTTGGTCACGCGTCTGTTCTTTCACATGCCGCCGCAATGTGGTCATACAAACTCTCCACAAATGCGACACTACGCCGCTGTACAGATATAAAACTCAGTACTTTGTCCTAAAATCATGAAGATACACATATTACGGTAATGGGTTGGCGCACGTCCATCTTAAAGGCTGAATGTTCCTTCCCGGCATACCTGTGTAGGCACCCATTATCCACTTATACCCTGCTGGCAGAATCACAGTTTCCATATTTCTCAATACGTTTCTGATGTCCAGCTTCAGGGTTGCCTCGAAGGGGACAATTCCTCCATTTTTATGCCAGGTATAATATCGAGACACGTCCAACCCAGGCCCCACCACAGCAGAGTAACGTCAAAACACACATCTTGAAAGCGCGTAACCACCCGATTCATAAACGTTTCGCAGCAACAGTTTCACAAATACTCTATGCCTCCGTTCAGCGCTACCACCCCATACATTCACAATCTTGTATGCGCGTATGTCTCCCTGATTATCTTGGGTAAGAGTATTTGAGCTGAACTAGGTGTAATCGCACCTCGAAGCAGTTCAATAAACCAATATGTTAACGCGTCTGTCGATAACAAACCGCCATCCTCAACGACCAGTAATTTCCCCGCGGTGCATACAGAGACACAACACCACCACCTCCTCGTCCACTGCTGTCAGTTACTGAGTAGCGTCAGGCACGGGGGTCTATACACAGCCCAAGAGCGATGCAGACAATGCCCTATCCACAAAGTCTAGGCCTCTCTGGTCTGCCATCCCCGCCACAAGGGGGCAAATGGAAATGAACAGTCTAAGAGCTAAAGGCTCGGGGCTCGAGGCCACCTACCCTACCCTAGAAGGGCTGAGGCAGGTGTCGATCTGCTTCGGAATCTGATTTTATACTTGTAGGTTATAGTGGTTATATTTGTTATCTTTTATGTTTATTCGTTACTGTTTCCAATATCAAAGAAACGTTTTTTCAGTTATTGTTCATATATTGGTCCATCGTTATGTTTTTTTCTTTTGTCTATTGTCTATTTGTTGGTTTTAACTAAAATATAAAAAAAAAAAATTAACGAAATTCGTTAAACTCCTCATTGTCAAGGTCCTTATAGAGAAGAAACCTTTGAATTTGCATTTGAAGTTGTACATGTACAACCATGTACTGTTATACCTTGGAACATGTATAACCTTGTACATGTATACTTGTACATGTATACCTTGTACATGTACACCTGTACATGAAAACCTTTGTACATGTATAACCTTGTGCAATGTAACCATGTGCAGTATACCTTGTACATTGTATAACCTTTGACATGTATCCATGTACATGGTATACCTTGTACATGTATACCTTGTACATGTATACCTTGTACATGTTTACCTAGTACATGTCTACCTTTACATTGTATATCCTTTGTACATAAATATCCCTTTACATGTAAACCTTGTACATGTATAACCTTTACTGTATTATTTCATGTTCATGTATACCTAGTACATGTATATCCTTTTACAATGTGATAACCTTGTACATGTATAACCTAGAACATGTTTTTCTGTACATGTATACCTTGTACAGATATAAAACCCTTGTACAGTAGACCTTGTACATGAATACCTTGTACATGTATACCGTGTACAGTATACCATTGTACCTGTATACCATGTACAAGTATACCTTGAACAAGTATAAGCCTTGTACATGTATACATGTACATGTATACCTTGTACATGTATAACCTCGTACATGTATAGCCCTTGTACATGTATACCTGTACATGTATACCTTGTACATGTATACCTTGTAACATGAATACCTTGTTACATGTATAAACCTTGTACAATGTATACCGTCGTACATGTATACCTTTACATGTAATACCTTGTACATGTATAACCTCGTACATGTATACCTCGTACATGTATACCTTGACATCTATCCTTGTACCTGTATACTTGTACATGATACCCTAGTAATGAATACCTTGTACATGTATAACCTTGTACATGATACCTTGTACAAGTAATACCTGTGTGTACATGTACTGGTAGTAAATAACGTTTATATTCAAGAAGAGAACGCAAATACATTTTTGGGAGACTTCAAATGTTTTTATATTGTTACTTTATTATATATCTATAATTCGTAATTTTGTAACTGAAAAATGGTTTTATTTGATAAAAAATATATGAGACGGACATACGAAATTCAAATGTGTATAATTATTATTAAATTATTTTAGTTATCCTATAAAGCATTACATAAAAACCTCGAGTTTCTATTTTGAAGAGATTTATACTTAATATAATTACTTTATCCGGGATAAAGAAACATGTAATTAAAATCCTTTAATGGAAGTTTAAATTTTGGATACCCATTTAGGTAATAGTTAATAAAGTCAATTATATAAAATAATATAATAATGGCCGTTTACTGTGTTTATGATGATCATGTATACTCATACATTATGATGGCTATTTTTTTAATTTATTCAAGCAATGCAAATACAAGATAGTATAAATACAAAAAAATTAATACATAAGAATCGCCAAAATGAACCCTAAACACATAATATCCCACACGAAACAATTACAGTATTATTACACTCTCACACACACCATACATTACAAGTGGTATTACACCACACACACCATACATTACAGTGGTATTACACTCTCACACACACCATACATTACAGTGTATTACACTCTCACACACACGCAAACATTACAGTGGTATTACATCTCTCACACACACCATACATTACAGTGGGGAATTCACTCTCACACACCATACATTACAATGGTCTTTACACCCTCACAAACACCATACATTACAGTGGTATTACACTCTCACACACACCCATACATTACAGTGGTATTACACTCCTCACACACACCAAAGACATTACAGTGGTATTACACTCTCACAACACAACCTATTCATTACTGTGTTATACACTCTCACACACACCATACATTTACAGTGGTATGACACATCTCACACCCACCATACATTACATGGTATTAACTCTCACACCACACCATACATTACAGTGGTATTACACTCTCACACACACCATACATTACAGTGGTAATACACTCATCACACACACCATACATTACAAAGTGGTATTACACGCTCACACACACCATACAATACAGTGGAATTACACTCTCACACGACACCATACATTAAAGTGGTATTACATACTCACACACACCAAGCATTACAGGGGTTACCTGGAGGTTACCTAGAGGTTATTCCGGGGATCACGTCCCCTGCGGCCGGTCCATTACCATGCCCCCGATGGATCAGGCCTGATCACTAGCTGTTACTGCTGCCGCACGACAAGTCCGACGTAACGACCACAGCCCGGCTTGAATCGGCACTGACTTTAGGTATCTGTCCAGCTCTCTCTTGAAGGCAGCCAGGGTTAATTGGCAATTCTCCTAATGCTTGATGGAGGCTGTTGAACAGTTATTGGTCCCCGGACACTTAGGTGTTTTCCCTCTTCGTGTACCAATGGCGCCCCTACTTTTTATTGGCGTCATTTTGCAACGCCCTGGCCAGTCTTTTACTTTTCAGTAGGGATGAATTTCTGTGCGTGCAGATTTGGGACCCTTTCCCTTCCAAGATTATCCAAGTTGGGTAATTATGATATATCTCTCCCTCCTCCCTGCGTTTCCAACGAGTACAAGTCAAGTGTTCCAAGCGTTTTCCCAGTAGTTTAAATGTCTTGACAGAACTTATACGTCAGTAAAGGATCTGGTGTAACACTCCTCTAGATTTCTGCGATTTCCCTGCTATGGTATGGAGATGTGTATGTACATGCAGTATTCCAGCCTAGAGAAGAAAAGTGATTTGAAAAGGATCATCATGGGGCTTTGGTCATCTCTCGTTTGAAAGTTCTCATTATCTCATTTTTCCTAACATTTTCTTTGCACGTGCGATCGTGGCACTTTGGATCCTTGACAGTGAGATCCTCAACTTTACTACTCCCAGGTCCCTTACTTATTTTTTCCGCTCTATTGTATGGCCGGAGTCGAGTAGTATACTCTGTTCTAGTTATTACTCCCTCCATTTTCCATAACGGAGTAGTTGGAATTTGGTCCTCATTGAACACATATTGTTTACCGTTGCCCACTGGGAAAACTTGTTTTATATCATCTTGGAGTTAACCGCGTCCCCCTCATCAGATGACAGCTCATGCAGGGAAATCCTTTAGTGAAAAAAATCATCTCATCCGTCAAAGGATGAATACGGTTCTGTGGAGTATATCCTCTGTTTATGTCTGATATGAGGATAATTAAGGAATAAGATGGTGGCGAGTACTGTGGCCTTGTGAAACAGAGCTCTTCACTATGGCAGCCTCCGATTTTACTCCTTTGACCACTATCTTTGTGTCGATTTGTTAGGAAGTTGAAGATCCATCTCCCCACTTTCCCAGTTAATCCCTTAGCACTTTTTTAGTGCTATTACGCCATGATCCGCATTTGTCAAATGCTTTTGCAAGTCTGTGTATATTACATGCTGCATTCTGAATTTCTCCAGTGCATCCAAGGCCCATTCATATTGATCCCCGTAGTTGTAGAGGCAGGAGCGACCTGCCTGAACCCATGTTGCCCTGATTTTGCTAGATTTTGGAATCCAGTGATTTGCCAATCCTGCTTCTTTGCACTCTTGTCAAAGATTTTTAGATGTGGGACGTCCAGAGCTATTGGTCATAGTTTCTTAGCTAAGCTTTGCGCCACCTTTATGGAGCGAGGCTATATCCGTTGTTTTAAGTGACTGTGGAATATCACCCATGTCCCAACTCCTCTCCATATGTACTTAGGTGCATGCGAGAGGGGTTTTCTTGCAGTTCTTAATGAAAACAGAGTTCCAGGGGGTGGGGGGGGGGGGGGGGGGGGGGGGGGGGGGGGGGGGGGGGGGGGGGGGGGCGAGTCTTGGGCCCGGCTGAGTCATAGGCATGTTGTCAATGGCATTTTCGAAATCTATTCGAGTTTGGGTAATGTCGGAAACCTAGCATACTTTATGGAGTTTTTGAGGCTCATTCATGAAGAAGTCGATTTGGGTCGGCGATCCTCAGACCGATAAGTGGTTCACTAAACACAGAGTCGTCCTGGGATTTTTCAATATTTCACGTCATTTTCCGGTTGTTGTCGTCTGTTGTAAGTCCCATCCCTGTCTGAGTTAATCCCGATACTAGATGTGGTATTTGCCTTGTTTTTTGGCATATGAAAAGAAATATATTTGGAATTCTTTTTCAATTTCACTAAATACTTTTAAGCTCCTCCGCTGCACTCCCTGGTTCTGTAAAAGAGTCATTAAGCTAAGTTCGGAAAGTTTCCTTTCCACTTCCCTGTCAGCGCTCCCTTTCGTGTATCAAGATATTCTAGCACTCCTGAGGAGCTCAGTTACTTCCTTCGTCGTCTCTGTAAAGAGGGAGCGTCTTTTCTCTCCAGGATAAACAACTCCTGCTCTACCTTCTATCTTAGTGGAATATGCCCAGAACCATGCTTCGGCTACCAGGAATTGATCCTTTATCAAAGCACATGGTTTTGATCCATTCATTTAAGGACATCTCTTCCCCACTTGTTTCGTCTAGGACAATGGTTTACCTGGTCCCGAGTTGATGTACTTGTTGTTGAAATTGTATTTTGTGAAGACATCCTTTCACAGTACAAATGCATTCAGGGGTATTACACTTCTCAAACACACCATACATACAGTGGCTGTACAGTCCAACACACACCATACATTACATAGTATTTACATTCTCACACACACCATATATTAAACACTTGTCTTACACTCACCACACAAAATCATTACAATGGTATTACACTCTCGAACTCACCATACATTACCAGTGGGTATTACACTCCTAACACATACCATACCATTACAGTGGTAATTACACTCACACACACAATGCATTACAGTGGATTACACTCTCACACTCACGATACATTACAGTGGTATTACAATTCTCACGACACACCATATATTAACAGTGGTAATTACAGTCTCAAACACACTATACTTACAGTAGTATTGCAGCTAGACACTAACACCAAACATTTGCAGTGGTGTTAAACTCTCAGACTCACCAATCATTACAGTGGTATTACACCGTCCACACCACACCATACATACAGTGGTGTTACACTCTCTCACACACATACATGACAGTGGTATTACACTCTCGCACACACCATACATTACAGTGGTCTTAACCCTCTCACACACTCCCTACATTAACAGTGGACTACACTCTCACACTCACCATAAATTACCGTGGTCTTACACTCTCAATACACTCCATGCATTACAATGGTATCACACTCTCACACACACCAATATTACAGTTGCTCTTACTCTCTCACACACACCCTACATACAGTGTATTACCTCTCACACCACCATGCATTACCGTGGTATTACACTCCTCACACACACCATATATTACAGTGCTCTTAACACTCTCACACTCACCCTACATTACAGTGTATTACACTCTCACACACACCATGCATTACAGTGGTATTACACACACTCAGACACACAATACATACAGTAGAAATTACACTCCAAACCAAACATTACAGCGGTATTGCACCCTCATACCACCATAACATTACCGTGGTATTACAACAGACACACACAATGCAATATCGTGATATTACACCGCTCACATCACACATAACATTACGTAGATTACTCCCTCACTCTCACACTCACTATACATACAGTGGTATTACTCTCTCACTCACATCCAAACATTACAGTGTTAAATACACTATCACACAATGTATTACACTGGTATTACACTCACACTCACACCATACATTACAGAGGATACACTCCACCAAACAAATACATTACATGGTATTACACTCTCTCACAGCAAACACCATGCATTACGGTGGTATTAAACACTCTCACACACACCATACATTACAGTGTTATTAGCTCTCACAAACACCAAACATTACCGTGGTATAACACACCCACACACACCATACATTATAGTGTTATTACACTCTTGCACACACCATACATTAGAGTGGTATTACACTCTTCACACACGCCATATATTACAGTGGTATTACACTCTCACACACATCCAAACATTACAGTGGGATTACATTCTCACACACCATACATTACAGTGGGATTACATTCTCACACACAAAGTACATTACAGTGGTATTACATTCTAGCACACCATACATTGCAGTGGTGTTACACTCTCACACACTCCATGCATTACAGTGGTATTACTCTCTCACACACACCATACATTACAGTGTTATTACACTCTCACACACACCATACATTACAGTGGTATTACACCTTCACACACACCATACATTACAGTGGTCATGCACTCTCACACACACCATACATTTCAGTGGTATTACACTCACACACACAATACATTACAGTGGTATTACACACTCACACACACCATACATTTCAGTGGTATTACACTCTAACACACACAATACATTACAGTGGATTACACTCTAGGGGGGGGGGACACACACCATACATTACAGTGGTATTACACTCTCACACACACTATACATTACAGTGGTCTTACACTCTAACACTAACAATACATTACAGTGATATTACACTCTCACACACACCATACCTTACAGTGGAGTATTACCCCTCAAACACACACCATACATTACAGTGGTATTACACTCTCACAATACACTAACATACAGTGTCTTACACTCTAACACTAACAATACATTACAGTGATATTACACTCTCACACACACACCATACATTACTGTGGAATTACACTCTAAAATACACAATACATTACAGTGGCATTACTCTCTCACACCATACATTACAGTGGTCTTACATTCTCACACACACCATACATTACAGTGGTCTTACACTCCCACACAGACCATACATTACAGTTGTATAACAGTCTCACACACACCATACATTACAGTGGTACTACACACTCACACACACCATACATTACAGTGGTATTACACTCTCACACTCACCATACTTTACAGTGGCCTTACACTTTCACACACATCATACATTGCAGTGGTATTACACTCTAACACACACAATATATTACAGTGGTCTTACAATCTCACACCATACATTACAGTGGTATTACACTCACACGCACCATACATTGCAGTGGGGTGTTTTATCACTCACATCACACACCATACAATACTGTGGTATTACACCCTCACACAGACACCATAACATTACAATGCCTTACACTCTCTCACACACTATACATTACAGTGGACTTACACTTTCAAACACCACCATTACATTACAGTGGTATTACACACTCACACACACCATACATTACAGTGGTGTTACACTTTCTCACACACATACATTATAGTGGTATTACACTCTCACACACACCATACATTACAGTGGTCTTACACTCTCACACACACCATACATTACAGTGGTCTTACACTCTCACACTCACCATACATTAGAGTGGTCTTACACACTCATACACACCAAGCATTACAATGGTATTACGCTCTCAAACACACAATATATTACAGTGGTCTTACACACTCACACACACCATACATTACTGTGGTATTCCACTCTCTCACACACCATACATCAGTGGTAGTGCACCTCACACACACCACATATACATATTTTTGCACCCTCATACACACCATACATTACAGTGGGTATTACACAGTCCAACACTAAACATTAAAGTGATATACACACCCCACACTTACACACCATTACATTCCGAGGTATACACTCTCACACACACAAAACATTACAGTGGTATTACACCTCACTCACTACCTACATAACGCGTGGTTATTTAAAAATACACACTCACAGACACCCAACATTACAGAGTATTACAACTCTCTACACACACCATACATTACAGTGGTTTACACTCTCACACACAGCATACATTACAGTGGTATTAACACTCTCACGTACAACAAACATTACAGTGGTATTACAACTCACACACACCATAACATAACAGTGGTATTACACCTCACACACACCATACATATACAGTGTATTACACTCCTCCGTACAACAGACATTACAGTGGTATTACACTCCTCACACACAACACTTAACAGTGGTATTACTCTCACACACACAAGATACCTGTTACAGTGTATTACACTCTCACACACACCATACAATTAAAGTGGAATTACACTCTCACACACACCATACATTACAGTGGTATTACACTCACCCGTAAACATACATACAAGTAGTATTACCCTCCAGCACACACACCATACATTACAGTGGTATTACACTCTCACACACACCATACATTACAGTGGTATTACACTCTCCCGTACAACATACATTACAGTGGTATTACACTCTCACACACAACACATTACAGTGGTATTACTCTCACACTCACAAGATACTTTACAGTGGTATTACACTCTCACACACACCATACATTACAGTGGTATTACACTCTCACACACACCATACATTACAGTGGTATTTCATCCTCACACACCATGCATTAGAGTGGTGTTACACTATCACACACATCATACATTACAGTGGTATTACCCACTCACATGCACCATACATTACAGTGGTATTACACTATCACACCCACCATACCTTACAGAGGTATTACCCTCTCACACACATCACACATTACAGTGGCATTACACTCTCATGCATACAATACATTACATTGGTATTACACTCTCACACACACCATACATTACAGTGGAATTACACTCTCACTCACACAATATATTACAGCTTTGTTACACTCTCACACATGCACCATAAATTACAGTGGTATTACACTCTCACACACACACCATAGATTACAGTGGTATTCCACTATCACCACCGATAGATTTACAGTGGTATTACACTATCCACGGCCTCGTTGTGCTCCCGGTTTTTTTCTGGTGTTTTTTCACGGTCGCTTCTTACGTGCTAGAACTTTAATTGTTCATCATCCATACGAACGATCCATCCCTCAAGCGCCATGGAACCAATCTTGTCGGAAACATTATATACTGAGTAAAAAAAGGAGAATTAAGAGTGTGCATTACCTAGCAAGTTTACGCCATAGGTGAATCATAGGCCTGTTCCCGTGTGGAACAATAATAATCTGAACTTGTGTCAGAGGAAGAAGAAAGTCTCCCCTGAAAGCATTGAGTATACATAGTGTAAGGTGTATACTACATGCGCCTCGCCAAGGTAAAAAAAAAAAAAAAAAAAAAAAAAAACAAAAAAAAAAAAATAATTGAGCTAAAGGCTAAAGTGTCATTTGAAAACAGGTGGAATTTGTAAATGAAGTGATAAGCCTATAGAGTGGCTTGAAAAAGCCAACGTAGTCAAATAAAAGGGATCACATTATACTGCATAGTGTTTATATTTTTCCATTGTGTCCGGTATTTTATACCATTTAATATCGCATGGGAAGTAGGTACAAGTACCTCCTCATCTTTGGGACCAACTTGTCCCCAGGCCCTAGGCCACAAGCTAGGCCTCTCTGGTCTACATCCCCGCCACAAGGGGGCTAATGTGAATGACAGTTCTTAGTAGCTAAAGGCTGCGCGTCGGGCTCAGGCACCTACCCTACCCCTAGAAAGGCTGGGCATGGTATCGATGTTGTATCATGTAACACCAAACGAAATATGTTAGGGGTAGTGGTAAATTTTCGTGTTGAATTAGACATTTATAATACAGATGGAATACTAGCTTCTGTTAGGGTAAATTTATTAGTACTTTGTGGAATGTTCTTTGAATTCTAAATCTCTTTATTATGCAAATTGGTAGAAATGTTTTCTACGTATGCAATATTGAAAAATGTTGAGCTAAATCTAAATTGTATGGACGATGTGTAATGTACATGGTGCCTACCTGGGCGAGCAGCTGCGCGACCGTGCAGTTCTCATGTTAGTTGTTAAAGAATTTTTTTTTTTTATATTTATTTAAAACATCATAAATACAAGGCTGCATAAAATTAAATAGCATCACCTATACATAATCCCTAGAGGTACAAACGAGGTACACACCAAAATACCACTCTATAAACTAATACGTATAGATATATACGACAAACACCCATACCATAAAATGCATACGTACGTTTCACTAAACACACACAATACCAAAAGAATATAACTGCGAAACAAATATAACACTGGTGGAAACACCACTTAACCCATTAAACCCACATCACTCAAAACAAACATTTACACATGTGATGTTTAAAAACAATATATTATGTAATTTTGCATACAAAATATAAAATTAGTTTATAGAAATTCCAACTTAGACACAATTCAATGATTTACTCTCTAACACAAATTCATTAAACACAAAATAAATATTTAATATAACTGACGATCATATAATCATCAGCATGTCCATCCATTCCAAAAGTGTTCAAGCTTGATACCTAAGAACTACGTTTTGATCACAAACAAAATCATAATGTTGCTACATATTTATAGGATACTATTGGATAACTCAGGGTAATGTACACTATTATATCCCTTTAATAACTTTTGGTGACTCACAGACAAATTGAACAGTAACAGGACGGATAAAACATCATATATACACATACATATACATACAGATGCATATATATAAATATAAATATATATATATATATATATATAAATATATATATATATATATAAATATATACATAAATACAACACATACATACATAAATACATACACACACATACACATCCACACATATACATAACACATATATATGCATTTCATATGCCCAAAATATCCTGAACCTCCAGTAACACAGTCAAAAACAAAAACTAAGAAAACTAGTGACTCAAGAATACAAAACGAGTCTTTACGACAAAGGAAGCATCAAAAAATAAAACAAATAATAAAGGCACACCCAGTCATTTTTGTACACAAAGAAAGGTAACAAATAAGTAACCCTAATCCCTGAATCTACAACCACACATCCAAAACAACAAAAAAACATTCATGCCCAAACTCATATTCACGCAACTCACATCCTTCCCCCCAAGAGACGAGCCACAATTGCCCCCTGACCTACAAGCAACTTAATTCGCATGCCCGTATATTTTATCATCAGATTCACCAACGGGTTTTCAAGAGGTGAGCCTTTTAATACGGGGGTCAACCGTCCGAAAAACCCGTATCCCACTCCTCCCATACAATTCCCAATTCCTAACACATTGTACGATAAAACGTTATTGCAAGACCACGGCCTTCTTACCTCACTGACCCCCTTTCCCCGCATTACCCACGAAAATATAAATGTAATCCACGATAAAAATCTAAAGCCCTTCAACGTCCTGTCAAATCCCACCGATGTCGAACTTAAACGCACGCAGGACCTCACTCCTCTGCCTTCCCACCCTCTGTACCACCCTACCCAAACCAACCCTGACATTCTTCTAAACCCTTCGCAAAATAACACGTGAAAAGCCCGTGTCTTCCCCACCACAAAAACCCACACCCGCCTCCCACCACGACTCTACTGATCGTAGTTAAATTGCCCCTGACGGCAATATACCATGCAAAAAAACGAAAAAACATGACTTCACGACACTCCTAGGCCGTAATTTCAATCTTGCTAATCGGAGCCAGATATTTTCCCACGAGTACATGGGAACAAAACCTTCAACTGGAGCGTGCGCACGGTGCCCCCTAAGTAACCTACTTAAAACCCCTTAATGCAATGTTCCTACCGTTACCTTTACCATCAACAAAGCTCGTAGTACAATCTCACATTCCCTTAACTCCATTCCCTCTTTGGTTTTTTTCCCCTATTACCACTTTTTCACCCTCGTAATATACTTGGTCTATATTTCCCGCCATCACAACACCCACACGCCCAAACCTCCCACTTAGAAAAACACATGTATCCTAACGCATAAAGTCCAACAATCCTAAACCGTCTCTCGGACGTACAGTAACATAACAACCTCACGTTTTAACCCAATCACACCTCGATCGCCCACAGATAAAGGTAAATACTCTTCTCATATTCCATTGATCGCTGGTTCCCTGTACTTGTGAATACAGCCGCAACGTGCCACACTTACTATACATTAAAACTTAACAACAATCACACGTCGGGTGCCATGATTGAGATTTGGGCCTCAAAACAACCAGATACGAACCAATGTCCTTTTCCAACGTCCTTACTGGAATTTTCCTCGCCGCGCCACATCCAAATCGTCTACTCATAAACAATACCACGGCAAATCTTTAATGACATCGCATTTGTGTTACCCACTTTTCAGCTCTCCATTCCACCCCTTTCAGTACCCCAACCCCATATCATCGACTTTTCACTATTTACCTTCATACCCGTGGCAACGATCAAACACACCACAACATCTTCCAACCCTTTACATAGAGACATTCCGTTCACGACACCAAAACAGTCGTATCAACCACATAACCTATTAATGCCCGGGCCAACAAACCCCATCCCCTACCCACCCCCACCCCGGAACTAACTGTGCTTCTCAACCATTCCTGTAAAAGGGACCTGAAAACATGCAAATAAGATCTGTGACATAGGTGCACCCTTGTCTTAAAACCTCTACCAACCAAAGGTCCGTCCCATACACCCATTTATTTGTACCCTCATCCTTGCCCTCCTTATACAGAGGTTTACCCACCCAACATTACCTTCTCTATAACCCTGTCTCCCGAAGAATACTCTGGCAGTGCACCTCTTTTTCACTCTCTCAAGCGGCACCGCCAGTCCAAGGCCAGTAAAGCCGCCCCTCCCCTCCCCCATTTGACTCCACAAAACTTCTATAAGCCGTGACCTTCCACATCGACTGCCCGGCAACCCATTCTGCGATGGCGAAACGACCCTACCCCACCAAAGGCATTTTACCCCATTAACCAAAATTTTTGCGAAAACTTATAGTCGCACAGAGCGAACGATATCGGACCCTATACTTCCGACCAAGGATTGGCTGCCCTTTGCCTTTCGGGACGCAACACCCTACACTGCCGTATCTGCTTATCCCCCCTATCGTACCCTTCTCCTTCATACAATTTCATCATCGTTATCATGAACTTCCAATCAACTCCCAAAGCTGCCAAATAAAATTCCAACCGTAAACCATTCAATACCCGGGGACTTACCCTTCCTCATTCCGTGTAAAGCAAGTTCAATTTCCTCCTCAGTAATAGACCCCACCCAATGCCTTCCAATCATGTTACACAAAATGCCTCAGCATACGTGCACACCTACTTAATTCCACTTCATCCACGCCACTACTATCCAGTGTTTTTTATATTTATACCATTATCGCGCATAACACTCAAGCATGTGTGTTTTCGTTCACTTGACCTGCTCTAATGGATTCCACATCGTCTCGTTTAACTTCCAAGCTCGGGATTGCCGTGAGCGCCTGCTTTGCTTTTGTTGTCTCCCCAAAACCACACCGCGGAATGGCCTACTCCCCACAAAACTTCCTTCTAATCCTGCTTTGCATCCTCACACGCTTTGAAAACCGCTCATTATGCAAAACTTCCGCAAGCTCTCTTTTATGTCTACAATCTCGTCCATGGGGTAAACACCACTAACCGATCCCCTTGCCCATAACAACTTCGAACTCGATCCTCTTAAATAATTCGCTAGCCCATAATTTTAAAGTGTTTATACGAGCCTACCCTCCCTCACATAAAAGGACTTTAACCTTTCCTTGCCACCGCGTCCCACCACGTTTACAATGTCTTCACCTTCCTGAGCTTCCCTTGAAAGCTCTCATTCCACAGCATAGAAGAAACCCTCCAACCCTCCTCATCACTTAACACACGTAATATTTAATTTCCAATATTCCAATAAATTTCGGCCATTTCCTCCCACCCTACCCCAAGTTCAACTGCCCTATGAATCTGACAATACGCGTCCTCCACCTACGTATTAAAAGACTTGACAACTACTTCCCTGGCGAATATACACTCTGTCTACCTTGGCAGCATATCCCCTTCTGATAAAAGTATTGTTCTGTATTCCCACCCCACCCCTCCCCCACACATCTCTTTAAACTAACATCCCTCAACAAAATCTCTGAGAGGTGCAGACACATGCCGCACCCCTTTGGGATTCGACGTCAGCCGCCCTTATACACAGTTCCATTCCAGTCACCCCCCACTATCGCTACTTCCGAAGACCACGCAAAAAATAAACAAGGTCCTCACAACACAAAATCCGTTCAACCTTCGTGTCATTCCTCCGCAGGGGCATAGACACTTACCAATGATACAAACGCTTTCCATCCAATCCCATCCCTCGCAACACCCTCCCCCCACCTCCCCTCCATCTCTGCAACACAAACGCTCGTCTCTTTTATATTAAAAGACCCACAACCAACCTTTCAAACGACTAGTTGGCAGGGTCAGTACTGTATAACCTGAACCTGCAACACTTCTCCTTCTTTGAAAAAGTGTTCTTGAAGGAAGAGAACATCAATCTATGTTTGCTAAGAAAACTTACTCAATCCAATCTCTCGGTTTAATTCTAGTACACAAAAAACCCCCCAGAGTTAACATTAGCAGTCATACACCTAAGGCCTGTATATTTTCCACTCCTTTCCTCTTCTCACTCCCGTTGGTTCACCACTTGATTTGTACGTCCTATGTGTGATCTTCATTACAGTATCCACCTTTCCCATTCCGCCTCCCTCTTGCGATGGGCGTCCCTCATGACCCCCCCCCTCCCCACCCCTCCCCTACACCCATCCTCTCAGTTTTTTTTCCCCAGTCCTCTGTGCCGGCGTCAGTACGTCATCCGAATCTGAACGTAGTCTGCCCGTTTTCCTGGTAAAGTCTCATCCTCCATGTCAAGATCCGAGGAAGCCTCATACGGTGTACCTCTCAACATCCACCTCACAATGAGGTATAAGTCTCCCGATGTCCCAGTCCGTCGTCCTTCTGCGGAGTCTCTATTGTTTTTGACAACCGACTCAGAAAGTCTCCACTACGTCTTTCCCAAAGACGGAGCTTCCTCCACCACTTGCGGTGACAAGGTCCTTAAGACTTTTCGTCTAAATCCCCTCACCGACATACGTCTCTCGACCAACATTCACACTTTCATTGCCGGGGTACCAATCCAGTCGATGTATCGGCCAGAACGACTCAGGTTGCAGGCATCTGAGGGAAGGACTCACTCTCATTCGAAAAGCCTGTTCCACCATCTCACTCCACAAACGACCACGGTCCCTTCCTCTTACGAACGATGCTCAACCTTCATCAGGTGTGACTGGGCTACGTCCTTCTTGCACATGTTTTGGTCACGCGTCTGTTCTTTCACATGCCGCCGCAATGTGGTCATACAAACTCTCCACAAATGCGACACTACGCCGCTGTACAGATATAAAACTCAGTACTTTGTCCTAAAATCATGAAGATACACATATTACGGTAATGGGTTGGCGCACGTCCATCTTAAAGGCTGAATGTTCCTTCCCGGCATACCTGTGTAGGCACCCATTATCCACTTATACCCTGCTGGCAGAATCACAGTTTCCATATTTCTCAATACGTTTCTGATGTCCAGCTTCAGGGTTGCCTCGAAGGGGACAATTCCTCCATTTTTATGCCAGGTATAATATCGAGACACGTCCAACCCAGGCCCCACCACAGCAGAGTAACGTCAAAACACACATCTTGAAAGCGCGTAACCACCCGATTCATAAACGTTTCGCAGCAACAGTTTCACAAATACTCTATGCCTCCGTTCAGCGCTACCACCCCATACATTCACAATCTTGTATGCGCGTATGTCTCCCTGATTATCTTGGGTAAGAGTATTTGAGCTGAACTAGGTGTAATCGCACCTCGAAGCAGTTCAATAAACCAATATGTTAACGCGTCTGTCGATAACAAACCGCCATCCTCAACGACCAGTAATTTCCCCGCGGTGCATACAGAGACACAACACCACCACCTCCTCGTCCACTGCTGTCAGTTACTGAGTAGCGTCAGGCACGGGGGTCTATACACAGCCCAAGAGCGATGCAGACAATGCCCTATCCACAAAGTCTAGGCCTCTCTGGTCTGCCATCCCCGCCACAAGGGGGCAAATGGAAATGAACAGTCTAAGAGCTAAAGGCTCGGGGCTCGAGGCCACCTACCCTACCCTAGAAGGGCTGAGGCAGGTGTCGATCTGCTTCGGAATCTGATTTTATACTTGTAGGTTATAGTGGTTATATTTGTTATCTTTTATGTTTATTCGTTACTGTTTCCAATATCAAAGAAACGTTTTTTCAGTTATTGTTCATATATTGGTCCATCGTTATGTTTTTTTCTTTTGTCTATTGTCTATTTGTTGGTTTTAACTAAAATATAAAAAAAAAAAATTAACGAAATTCGTTAAACTCCTCATTGTCAAGGTCCTTATAGAGAAGAAACCTTTGAATTTGCATTTGAAGTTGTACATGTACAACCATGTACTGTTATACCTTGGAACATGTATAACCTTGTACATGTATACTTGTACATGTATACCTTGTACATGTACACCTGTACATGAAAACCTTTGTACATGTATAACCTTGTGCAATGTAACCATGTGCAGTATACCTTGTACATTGTATAACCTTTGACATGTATCCATGTACATGGTATACCTTGTACATGTATACCTTGTACATGTATACCTTGTACATGTTTACCTAGTACATGTCTACCTTTACATTGTATATCCTTTGTACATAAATATCCCTTTACATGTAAACCTTGTACATGTATAACCTTTACTGTATTATTTCATGTTCATGTATACCTAGTACATGTATATCCTTTTACAATGTGATAACCTTGTACATGTATAACCTAGAACATGTTTTTCTGTACATGTATACCTTGTACAGATATAAAACCCTTGTACAGTAGACCTTGTACATGAATACCTTGTACATGTATACCGTGTACAGTATACCATTGTACCTGTATACCATGTACAAGTATACCTTGAACAAGTATAAGCCTTGTACATGTATACATGTACATGTATACCTTGTACATGTATAACCTCGTACATGTATAGCCCTTGTACATGTATACCTGTACATGTATACCTTGTACATGTATACCTTGTAACATGAATACCTTGTTACATGTATAAACCTTGTACAATGTATACCGTCGTACATGTATACCTTTACATGTAATACCTTGTACATGTATAACCTCGTACATGTATACCTCGTACATGTATACCTTGACATCTATCCTTGTACCTGTATACTTGTACATGATACCCTAGTAATGAATACCTTGTACATGTATAACCTTGTACATGATACCTTGTACAAGTAATACCTGTGTGTACATGTACTGGTAGTAAATAACGTTTATATTCAAGAAGAGAACGCAAATACATTTTTGGGAGACTTCAAATGTTTTTATATTGTTACTTTATTATATATCTATAATCGTAATTTTGTAACTGAAAAATGGTTTTATTTGATAAAAATATATGAGACGTACATACGAAATTCAAATGTGTATAATTATTATTAAATTATTTTAGTTATCCTATAAAGCATTACATAAAAACCTCGAGTTTCTATTTTGAAGAGATTTATACTTAATATAATTACTTTATCCGGGATAAAGAAACATGTAATTAAAATCCTTTAATGGAAGTTTAAATTTTGGATACCCATTTAGGTAATAGTTAATAAAGTCAATTATATAAAATAATATAATAATGGCCGTTTACTGTGTTTATGATGATCATTTATCATCATTATGATGGCTATTTTTTTTAATTTATTAAAGCAATGCAAATACAAGATAGTATAAATACAAAAAGAGATTAATACATAAGAATCCAAAATGACCCTAAACACATAATATCCCACACGAAACAATTACAGTATTATTACACTCTCACACACACCATACATTACAGTGGTATTACACTCACACACACCATACATTACAGTGGTATTACACTCTCACACACACCATACATTACAGTGTATTACACTCTCACACACACGCAAACATTACAGTGGTATTACATCTCTCACACACACCATACATTACAGTGGGGAATTCACTCTCACACACCATACATTACAATGGTCTTTACACCCTCACAAACACCATACATTACAGTGGTATTACACTCTCACACACACCCATACATTACAGTGGTATTACACTCCTCACACACACCAAAGACATTACAGTGGTATTACACTCTCACAACACAACCTATTCATTACTGTGTTATACACTCTCACACACACCATACATTTACAGTGGTATGACACATCTCACACCCACCATACATTACATGGTATTAACTCTCACACCACACCATACATTACAGTGGTATTACACTCTCACACACACCATACATTACAGTGGTAATACACTCATCACACACACCATACATTACAAAGTGGTATTACACGCTCACACACACCATACAATACAGTGGAATTACACTCTCACACGACACCATACATTAAAGTGGTATTACATACTCACACACACCAAGCATTACAGGGGTTACCTGGAGGTTACCTAGAGGTTATTCCGGGGATCACGTCCCCTGCGGCCGGTCCATTACCATGCCCCCGATGGATCAGGCCTGATCACTAGCTGTTACTGCTGCCGCACGACAAGTCCGACGTAACGACCACAGCCCGGCTTGAATCGGCACTGACTTTAGGTATCTGTCCAGCTCTCTCTTGAAGGCAGCCAGGGTTAATTGGCAATTCTCCTAATGCTTGATGGAGGCTGTTGAACAGTTATTGGTCCCCGGACACTTAGGTGTTTTCCCTCTTCGTGTACCAATGGCGCCCCTACTTTTTATTGGCGTCATTTTGCAACGCCCTGGCCAGTCTTTTACTTTTCAGTAGGGATGAATTTCTGTGCGTGCAGATTTGGGACCCTTTCCCTTCCAAGATTATCCAAGTTGGGTAATTATGATATATCTCTCCCTCCTCCCTGCGTTTCCAACGAGTACAAGTCAAGTGTTCCAAGCGTTTTCCCAGTAGTTTAAATGTCTTGACAGAACTTATACGTCAGTAAAGGATCTGGTGTAACACTCCTCTAGATTTCTGCGATTTCCCTGCTATGGTATGGAGATGTGTATGTACATGCAGTATTCCAGCCTAGAGAAGAAAAGTGATTTGAAAAGGATCATCATGGGGCTTTGGTCATCTCTCGTTTGAAAGTTCTCATTATCTCATTTTTCCTAACATTTTCTTTGCACGTGCGATCGTGGCACTTTGGATCCTTGACAGTGAGATCCTCAACTTTACTACTCCCAGGTCCCTTACTTATTTTTTCCGCTCTATTGTATGGCCGGAGTCGAGTAGTATACTCTGTTCTAGTTATTACTCCCTCCATTTTCCATAACGGAGTAGTTGGAATTTGGTCCTCATTGAACACATATTGTTTACCGTTGCCCACTGGGAAAACTTGTTTTATATCATCTTGGAGTTAACCGCGTCCCCCTCATCAGATGACAGCTCATGCAGGGAAATCCTTTAGTGAAAAAAATCATCTCATCCGTCAAAGGATGAATACGGTTCTGTGGAGTATATCCTCTGTTTATGTCTGATATGAGGATAATTAAGGAATAAGATGGTGGCGAGTACTGTGGCCTTGTGAAACAGAGCTCTTCACTATGGCAGCCTCCGATTTTACTCCTTTGACCACTATCTTTGTGTCGATTTGTTAGGAAGTTGAAGATCCATCTCCCCACTTTCCCAGTTAATCCCTTAGCACTTTTTTAGTGCTATTACGCCATGATCCGCATTTGTCAAATGCTTTTGCAAGTCTGTGTATATTACATGCTGCATTCTGAATTTCTCCAGTGCATCCAAGGCCCATTCATATTGATCCCCGTAGTTGTAGAGGCAGGAGCGACCTGCCTGAACCCATGTTGCCCTGATTTTGCTAGATTTTGGAATCCAGTGATTTGCCAATCCTGCTTCTTTGCACTCTTGTCAAAGATTTTTAGATGTGGGACGTCCAGAGCTATTGGTCATAGTTTCTTAGCTAAGCTTTGCGCCACCTTTATGGAGCGAGGCTATATCCGTTGTTTTAAGTGACTGTGGAATATCACCCATGTCCCAACTCCTCTCCATATGTACTTAGGTGCATGCGAGAGGGGTTTTCTTGCAGTTCTTAATGAAAACAGAGTTCCAGGGGGTGGGGGGGGGGGGGGGGGGGGGGGGGGGGGGGGGGGGGGGGGGGGGGGGGGCGAGTCTTGGGCCCGGCTGAGTCATAGGCATGTTGTCAATGGCATTTTCGAAATCTATTCGAGTTTGGGTAATGTCGGAAACCTAGCATACTTTATGGAGTTTTTGAGGCTCATTCATGAAGAAGTCGATTTGGGTCGGCGATCCTCAGACCGATAAGTGGTTCACTAAACACAGAGTCGTCCTGGGATTTTTCAATATTTCACGTCATTTTCCGGTTGTTGTCGTCTGTTGTAAGTCCCATCCCTGTCTGAGTTAATCCCGATACTAGATGTGGTATTTGCCTTGTTTTTTGGCATATGAAAAGAAATATATTTGGAATTCTTTTTCAATTTCACTAAATACTTTTAAGCTCCTCCGCTGCACTCCCTGGTTCTGTAAAAGAGTCATTAAGCTAAGTTCGGAAAGTTTCCTTTCCACTTCCCTGTCAGCGCTCCCTTTCGTGTATCAAGATATTCTAGCACTCCTGAGGAGCTCAGTTACTTCCTTCGTCGTCTCTGTAAAGAGGGAGCGTCTTTTCTCTCCAGGATAAACAACTCCTGCTCTACCTTCTATCTTAGTGGAATATGCCCAGAACCATGCTTCGGCTACCAGGAATTGATCCTTTATCAAAGCACATGGTTTTGATCCATTCATTTAAGGACATCTCTTCCCCACTTGTTTCGTCTAGGACAATGGTTTACCTGGTCCCGAGTTGATGTACTTGTTGTTGAAATTGTATTTTGTGAAGACATCCTTTCACAGTACAAATGCATTCAGGGGTATTACACTTCTCAAACACACCATACATACAGTGGCTGTACAGTCCAACACACACCATACATTACATAGTATTTACATTCTCACACACACCATATATTAAACACTTGTCTTACACTCACCACACAAAATCATTACAATGGTATTACACTCTCGAACTCACCATACATTACCAGTGGGTATTACACTCCTAACACATACCATACATTACAGTGGTATTACACTCACACACACCATGCATTACAGTGGTATTACACTCTCACACTCACGATACATTACAGTGGTATTACATTCTCACACACACCATATATTACAGTGGTATTACAGTCTCAAACACACTATACTTACAGTAGTATTGCAGCTATCACTAACACCATACATTGCAGTGGTGTTAAACTCTGACACACCATACATTACAGTGGTATTACACCGTCACACACACCATACATTACAGTGGTGTTACACTCTCTCACACACATACATTACAGTGGTATTACACTCTCGCACACACCATACATTACAGTGGTCTTAACCCTCTCACACACACCATACATTACAGTGGACTTACACTCTCACACTCACCATAAATTACAGTGGTCTTACACTCTCATACACTCCATGCATTACAATGGTATCACACTCTCACACACACCATATATTACAGTGCTCTTACTCTCTCACACACACCCTACATACAGTGTATTACCTCTCACACCACCATGCATTACAGTGGTATTACACTCTCACACACACCATATATTACAGTGCTCTTACACTCTCACACACACCCTACATTACAGTGGTATTACACTCTCACACACACCATGCATTACAGTGGTATTACACACACTCAGACACACAATACATACAGTAGAAATTACACTCCAAACCAAACATTACAGCGGTATTGCACCCTCATACCACCATAACATTACCGTGGTATTACAACAGACACACACAATGCAATATCGTGATATTACACCGCTCACATCACACATAACATTACGTAGATTACTCCCTCACTCTCACACTCACTATACATACAGTGGTATTACTCTCTCACTCACATCCAAACATTACAGTGTTAAATACACTATCACACAATGTATTACACTGGTATTACACTCACACTCACACCATACATTACAGAGGATACACTCCACCAAACAAATACATTACATGGTATTACACTCTCTCACAGCAAACACCATGCATTACGGTGGTATTAAACACTCTCACACACACCATACATTACAGTGTTATTAGCTCTCACAAACACCAAACATTACCGTGGTATAACACAGTCCCACACACACCCATACATTATAGTGTAATTACACTCTTGCACACAAGCCATACATTAGAGTAGGTATTACACTCTTCACACACGCCATACATTACAGTGGTATTACACTCTCACACACACCATACATTAGAGTCGTATTACACTCTCACACACACCATACATTACAGTGGTATTACACTCTCACACACAGAATACATTACAGTGGTATTACACTCTCACACACACCATACATTACAGTGGTATTACACTTTCGCACACACCATACATTACAGTTTACCTCGAGTTTTCCTGGAGAGAGTTCCGTGGGACAACGCCCCCACGGCCCGGTCTGTGACAAGGCCTCCTTGTGGATCAGAGCCTGATCAACCAGGCTGTTACTGCTGGCTGCACGCAAACCAACGTACGAGCCACAGCCCGGCTGGTCAGGAACCAACTTTAGGTGCTTGTCCATTGCCAGCTTGAAGACTGCCAGGGATCTGTTTGTAATCCCCCTTATGTATGCTTGGAGGCAGTTGAACAGTCTCGGGCCTCCGACACTTATTGTATGGTCTCTTAACGTGCTAGTAATACCCCTGATTTTCATTTGGGGGATGTTGCATCGTCTGCCAAGTCTTTTGCTTTCGTAGTGAGTGATTTTCGGGTGCAAGTTCGGTACTAGTCCCTCTAGGATTTTTCCGGTGTATATGATCATGTATCTCTCCCTCCTGCATTCCAGGGAATACAGGTTCAGGAACCTCAAGCGCTCCCAGTAATTGAGGTGTTTTATCTCCGTTATGCGCGCCGTGAAGGTTCTATGTACATTATCTAGGTCAGCAATTTCACCTGCCTTGAAAGGTGCTGTTGGGTGCAGCAATATTCCCAGCCGAGATAGAACAAGCGACCTGAAGAGTGTCAGCATGGGCTTGGCATCCCTAGTTTTGAAGGTTCTCATTATCCATCCTGTCATTTTTTTTAGCAGATGCGATTGATACAATGTTATGGGCCTTGAAGGTGAGATCCTCCGACATGATCACTCCCAGGTCTTTGACGTTAGCGTTTCGCTCTATTTTGTGGCTAGATTTTGTTTTGTACTCTGATGAAGATTTAATTTCCTCGTGTTTACCATATCTGAGTAATTGAAATTTCTCATCTTTGAACTTTATATTGTTTTCTGCTGCCCACGAAAGATTTGGTTGATGTCCGCCTGGAGCTTGCAGTGGGCTGCAATGGAAGACACTGTCATGCAGATTTCGGGTGTCACTGCAAAGGAAGACACGGTGCTGTGGCTGACATCCTTGTCTATGTCAGATATGAGGATGAGGAACAAGATGGGAGCGAGTACTGTGCCTTTTGGAACAGAGCTTTTCACCGTAGCTGCCTCGGACTTTACTCTGTTGACCACTACTCTCTGTGTTCTGTTAGTGAGGAAATTATAGATCCATCGACCGACTTCTCCTGTTATTCCTTTAGCACCATTTTGTGCGCTATTACGCCATGGTCACACTTGTCGAAGGCTTTTGCAAAGTCTCTGTATATTACATCTGCATTCTTTTTGTCTTCTAGTGCATCTAGGACCTTGTCGTAGTGATCCAATAGTTGAGACAGACAGGAAACGACCTGTTCTAAATCCCTGTTGCCCA
>NC_069435.1:32271331-32294437 GCF_026875155.1 Cherax quadricarinatus | reverse complement strand
TTGGATCAAATTTCCCCAAGGATATCAACTTCTTCTCCAGGTGCCAACATCCTCCCATTCATCCTTACTACTGCACCAGCATTACCATCATGGTGCCTAGAGACGATCATCATTTGCGTTTTCTCAGGTGCAAATGTTACTTGCCATCTATTTCCCCAAGCTGATATAGCTCTCAGCTGGTGATTGATGTAGCTTAGAGCAGCTGGCATTTCTTCTCTTGGATAAGTGAATGTCAGTGTACAGTCGTCTGCATATGCATGTGATTCTGGGATGAGATGAAGAAGGTCGTTGAAGTAGACATTCCATAACAGTGGACCCAGCACACTTCCTTGTGGAACGCTTGCCCCAATAGGATGTCTTGCTGATTCCGTTCCATTGAGGACTACACTTAGAGATCTACCACTCTCTCTCTCTCTCACTCTCTCTCTCTCTCTCTCTCTCTCTCTCTCTCTCTCTCTCTCTCTCACTCTCTCTCTCACTCTCTCTCTCTCTCACTCTCTCACTCTCTCACTCTCTTTTTTTTTTTTTTTTTTTTTTTTTTTTACACAGGGTTTGACAAGGTTAAGGATCCCTAGCTTTATTGACAGCTATTTACAGGTTAAGGATTCCTAACTTTATTGGCAAGCTAAGAGCTGTTACCTACATCAGCTCATTTGAAAGCATTTTTGTTATGAGACATACAAGTAGGGAACAGGATGAAGTTGGAGCCATCTGTGGGCCAGCATTTTCATTTGATCAACTGACGTTATCTCGTTGACATCATTATGCTGTACGAATGTGTTCCATACTCGAGTCATCCTGGGTATGTATGATCTCAGATGGAGTGATGTTCTGGAGAAGGGTACAGCCAGAGTGAAGTTGCTGCTTTCTGCCCGTCTTGTGGCATAAAAGCTTGTTTCACGCTGTCCTCGAAGTGGATCCAAGTGTGGTATTTTGACAATATTGGCCTTGTACATAACGGTAAGGCCACCCACATCCCTCCTATGTTGAAGGCTCTGCTGAAATGACAGATCTATCCAGGATGGGTCCAGGCGAGAGATGAGACGTCTTGCTCTGTTCTCTACTCTGTCAAGCAGTCGCAGATGAGAGGGGGGGCAGGCAAACCAAGAAAGTGGAGCATACTCAAGGTGTGAGCGTACTTGTGCCTCGTACAGGATCTTGCAACCCCTACTGTCAAGCAGATGCGAGATACGGCGAAGTGCTGTAAGCTTCCTGGCTGCCTTGTTTGCAAGATTTACAACATGGTTCTTCATGGTTAGTTTTGAGTCAAATTTCACCCCAAGGATATCAACTTCTTCTCCAGGTGCCAACATCGTCCCATTCATCCTTACTACTGCGCCAGCATTACCATCATGGTGCCTAGAGACGAACATCCTTTGCGTTTTTTCAGGTGCAAATGTTACTTGCCATCTATTTCCCCAAGCTGATATAGCTCTCAGCTGGTGATTGATGTAGCTTAGAGCAGCTGGCATTTCTTCTCTTGGATAAGTGAATGTCAGTGTACAGTCGTCTGCATATGCATGTGATTCTGGGATGAGATGAAGAAGGTCGTTGAAGTAGACATTCCATAACAGTGGACCAGCACACTTCCTTGTGGAACGCTTGCCCCAATAGGATGCCTTGCTGATTCCGTTCCATTGAGGACTACACTTAGAGATCTACCATGAAGGTAATCACTGAGGAGACATAGCGTAGAGCCTGCAATTCCCAGTGCTTGAAGTTTTGCTAAGAGGCCCTGGTGCCACACCCGGTCGAAAGCGCCAGCAATGTCCAGTGCTACCACACAGCTGACTTTGGATTCATCCAGTGACTGGTGCCACTTAGTGGAGAGGTTTAACAACAGATCAGCAGCAGAGTAACCTTTCCTGAAGCCATATTGACGATCACAAAGTAGTGAGTGGTAGTCAAAAAAATCTGTCATTTGTCTTGAGATTATTGTCTCAAGGATCTTACCAGTGATTGACAGGAGTGACACTGGTCTGTAGTTGCTGATTTCTGCTCTGCTCTTCTTTTTGTGAACAGGGACTACATTTGCCTCTTTCCATGGAGAGGGCCATTTACACTGTACTAGGCAGTGCTGAAAGATGCGAGTTAGAGGTGCTGCTAGCTGGTCTGCACATCTTCTCAACAATCTTGGGCTCAACTTGTCTGGGCCCACAGCCTTTTCTTGGTCAAGTGATTTAAGAAGGAAATGCACCTCCTCCTGCCTTATTGTCACCACTGACAGTTTTGACACAGTTCTTGCAGCTAGCCAAGGAGGGTCCCTTGCTGGATCAGGAACTTGCATTTTGGTAGCAAAGTGTTCAGCAAAGAGGTCCGCCTTCTCTTGACTACTAGTAGAGGTGGTCCCATCCTGTCGATTTAGAGGTGGAATAAGTTCATCAGGCAGATAACCTTGTCTGTCCTTGACCAGGGACCACCAGGTTTTGGAGCCTACCCTACCTGATGCTAACTTTCTTTTAGTGTCCACCTCCCATTTAGTAATGGCCCACTTTTGAACATCACCCATATGCCTACAGGCTTGCATGTGCAAGTTCCTGTTATAGGTGGTAGGATGTCTCTTATACCTTCGCCATGCTTTGTACTTAGCAGTAGCAGCCTCTCTACAACGAAAGCCAAACCAAGGCTGATCTGTAGTGCTTTGTCACATATTGCCGGTGAGGAATGTGTTCTTGTTGCAGATTAAGGATGTGTCCAGTGAAGGCTTTCACTTGGTTGTCAACATCCCCCTGGAGAAGAGCATTCCAGTCGGTGGTGGCGAGCTCAGAGCAAAGGGCTGGCCAATTACCTCTTTCCCATAGCCAGGTTGTGCGTGTGGACTCCTCACCCTCGTTCTGTTGGGATCTTAAGTGTGGTAAAAAACAGCCTTGTGGTCAGACGATCCAACGTAGCCGAGGGGTTGACAAGTGACTATGCCTTCTGCCAGATCACTCACTACTGGGTCTCTCTCTGTCTCTCCCCTCTCTCACTCTCACTCTCTCACTCTCTCACTCTCTCACTCTCTCCCCTTACTCTCTCTCTCTCTCTCTCTCTCTCTCTCTCTCACTCTCTCACTCTCTCACTCTCTCACTCTCTCTGTCTCTCTCTCTCTCTCTCTCTCTCTCTCTCTCTCTCTCTCTCTCTCTCTCTCTCTCTCTCTCTCTCTCTCTCTCTCTCTCTCTCTCACTCTTCCCTCTCTCTCTCCTCTCTCTCTCTCACTCTCTCTCTCTCTCATAAGTTTAAAGTCATATCTTTTTCATTTATGTTAATATGAAAATTAGTAGCATAAGAACCTCACAAAACTTACCTGACAACAATTTAGCTTAACCCAACTAAGCATAATTGTAAGATAACTTTGCAATAATTTAATAATAAACACAGTGAAATATATTTTTTTCGTAAGGTTCAGAATGATTTTTTGCCAAATTATTGCATACACAAATTTCCGCTTGACTTATTCGGCAAGACGAGCGTTGCTATTTAGGCCAAAATAACAAGTTTTACCTATTCGGCACGACATATATATATATATATATATATATATATATATATATATATATATATATATATATATATATATATATATATATATATATATATATATATATAATATATAATATATATATATATACAAAACAACCACTCTGAAAGAATAGAGGAAATTCCAAGCGCTTTCGTGACTACTCACATCATCAAGGAACTATGAAAGTGAAGCATCCAGGAAGCTATATAAGGGGTCTGGCCAGCACCTCACTATCAGATCCCACAACGGTTAAACACCTGACGCGCGGCGAGCCAACTTGGATAGGTCCTTTGCACAACTCACCCACAAACTATTCTACCCAAGAAAATTTAAAAATTATTTGTCCAGTGTATTATTAAATTCTTCCCAAATTCGATTAATTATAAATGGATCTAATTTATATAAACCAAAGGAAATATTCATATTATTGTCAAAACTGCTTTTTATGAAACAAGATTCAATTATATTCCTGTCGACCATGGACTTGCTTGATACTACTTTCTCAACTTTTTGAAAATCAATTGGATGGTTAAAATCTCTTACATGAATAAATAGAGCATTGGAATCTTGTCCAGTTCTAATGCTATATTTATGTTGTTTTAATCTTAGTTCGAGATTTTTACCAGTTTGACCGTAATAAACTTTATCGCAAATTTTACAAGGAATCTTATAGACACATCCATCAGCATTTTGGGGGAATTCTTTATCAAAAGTTTTTTTTTACTGTATCAAGATTTTTGAATACAACTTTAATATTAAAAGTCTAAGAAGAGAAGGCATATCAACCAAGTTTTTCATGGTAAGGGAGAACCAACATATTTTTAGTTGAATAAGGCTGGTTGTCCCTTTTTGGATTGTAAAAAGTATTTCTAGCAACTTTAACAGATTTATCAATTACATTTCTTGGGTATTTTAAATTATTACCTATTTCATAAATTTTGGATATTTCCTCATCTATGAACTCAGGACTACAAATTCGTAAAGCTCTCAAAAACATTGATGAGAAAACAGACAGTTTGTCTCTATCTTGATGCGAGGAATAATAGTGGACATAGGAACAGTTATTTGTAGGTTTTCTGTAAATTTTAAATTTGAATTCATTATTACCCTTAATAATTAAAACATCTAGAAAAGGCAATGAGTTATTTTCTTCAAACTCAACAGTAAAGTTTATAGAATGGGCTAAGCTATTTAATTTTCCAAGGAAATGGTGTATATCTACATTTTTGGGCATAGGACACAAAATATCATCAACATATCTGAACCATTTAGCTCTATTAGGGAGGATTGTGTTAAGCAATCTTGTTTCAAAAAATTCCATGTATAGGTTACTAAGAACAGGTGAAAGAGGATTTCCCATTGCCATACCAAACTTCTGAGTGTAAAACTTATCATTAAATACAAATTTTGCATCAACAATGCAAAGTTTAATAAGTTTAATGATAGTAAGAACTGGCAATGGTAAATCATAGTTAACGAGTTCTTCAGATAAGAAACTTAATAAATCATCAACAGGAACTTTCGTAAACAAGGAAGTAACATCAAAACTTGGAATTTCTCTATTCTTTCAGAGTGGTTGTTTTGCATATTCTGAAATCACCTGTTTACTGTGATCTTATTGCATATATATATATATGTATATATATATATATATATATATATATATATATATATATATATATATATATATATTATATATATATATATATATATATAAACTTGTAAGATGACACTTTAAGATGACTACCAAACTACCGCTGATCTTCTTGGTTATCTCGGTACAGTGTCTTGCTACTCAAGTGTTTAGAGCTCTCTCTCTCAACATTATTGTGTGAGTCTTTACCTTTGTGTGTGTGTGTGTTGTGTGTGTGTGTGTGTGTGTGTGTGTGTGTTACATTACGTTCATCTAGTGAATGTTATACCGTCACATACCGAGGTTGTGAAGAACAAGACACAAACAACCTGCACATGGGAGAGAACAAGGCACAAACAACCTGCACATGGGAGAGAACAAGACACAAACAACCTGCACATGGGAGAGAACAAGACACAAACAACCTGCACATGGGAGAGAACAAGACACAAACAACCTGCACATGGGAGATAACAAGACACAAACAACCTGCACATGGGAGAGAACAAGACACAAACAACCTGCACATGGGAGAGAACAAGACACAAACAACCTGCACATGGGAGAGAACAAGACACAAACAACCTGCACATGGGAGAGAACAAGACACAAACAACCTGCACATGGGAGAGAACAAGACACAAACAACCTGCACATGGGAGAGAACAAGACACAAACAACCTGCACATGGGAGAGAACAAGGCACAAACAACCTGCACATGGGAGAGAACAAGGCACAAACAACCTGCACATGGGAGAGAACAAGGCACAAACAACCTGCACATGGGAGAGAACAAGACACAAACAACCTGCACATGGAGAGAGAACAAGACACAAACAACCTGCACATGGGAGAGAACAAGACACAAACAACCTGCACATGGGAGAGAACAAGGCACAAACAACCTGCACATGGGAGAGAACAAGGCACAACAACCTGCACATGGGAGAGAACAAGACACAAACAACCTGCACATGGGAGAGAACAAGACACAAACAACCTGCACATGGGAGAGAACAAGACACAAACAACCTGCACATGGGAGAGAACAAGGCACAAACAACCTGCACATGGGAGAGAACAAGGCACAAACAACCTGCACATGGGAGAGAACAAGACACAAACAACCTGCACATGGGAGAGAACAAGGCACAAACAACCTGCACATGGGAGAGAACAAGACACAAACAACCTGCACATGGGAGAGAACAAGGCACAAACAACCTGCACATGGGAGAGAACAAGGCACAAACAACCTGCACATGGGAGAGAACAAGATACAAACAACCTGCACATGGGAGAGAACAAGACACAAACAACCTGCACATGGGAGAGAACAAGACACAAACAACCTGCACATGGGAGATAACAAGACACAAACAACCTGCACATGGGAGATAACAAGACACAAACAACCTGCACATGGGAGAGAACAAGGCACAAACAACCTGCACATGGGAGATAACAAGACACAAACAACCTGCACATGGGAGAGAACAAGACACAAACAACCTGCACATGGGAGAGAACAAGGCACAAACAACCTGCACATTGGAGATAACAAGACACAAACAACCTGCACATGGGAGAGAACAAGACACAAACAACCTGCACATGGGAGAGAACAAGACACAAACAACCTGCACATGGGAGATAACAAGACACAAACAACCTGCACATGGGAGATAACAAGACACAAACAACCTGCACATGGGAGAGAACAAGACACAAACAACCTGCACATGGGAGAAACAAAAACATAACTGACGGACACTACAAGTTCCTTTGAAAAATGGTCAAGTGGGCCGAAACGTCTGGTAAGCTCCTCTCTCCTATTTGCGGGTTATTTGTGTAATGTTCCAGTCACGGTATTGTTCCTTGTTGTTGTTCGTGGGGGACTGTTCCTGGTGTTCCCTTCATATAGAGAATTAGTGTACACCTCCCTTCATCTCTTGTTGATGTGGGGGGGAGGTGAGGTAAGTCTCACGGGTGTTACAGCAGCTTTGGATGGGTGGAAGTCAGGCAGACTAGCTGGGTAGGCAGCAGCTGACTAGCATGGGGCAGTCAGGGTGACTAGCATGGGAGGCAGTCAGGCTGACTAGCATGGAGGCAGTTCAGGCTGACTAGCATGGAGGCAGTCAGGTGACTAGCATGGAGGCAGTCAGGCTAACTAGCATAGGAGGCAGTCAGGCTGACTAACATGGGAGGCAGTCAGGCTGACTAGCATGGGAGGCAGTCAGGCTGACTAGCATGGGAGACAGTCAGGCTGACTAGCATAGGAGGCAGTCAGGCTGACTACATGGGAGGCAGTCAGGTTTGACTAGCATGGGAGGCAGTCAGGCTGACTAGCATAGGAGGCAGTCAGGCTGACTAGCATGGGAGGCAGTCAGGCTGACTAGCATAGGAGGCAGTCAGGCTGACTAGCATGGGAGGCAGTCAGGCTGACTAGCATAGGAGGCAGTCAGGCTTACTAGCATGGGTGGCAGTCAGGCTGACTAGCATGGGAGGTAGTCAGGCTGACTAGCATAGGAGGCAGTCAGGCTGACTAGCATGGGAGGCAGTCAGGCTGACTAGCATGGGAGTCAGGCTGACTAGCATAGGAGGCAGTCAGGCTGACTAGCATGGGTGGCAGTCAGGCTGACTAGCATGGGAGGCAGTCAGGCTTACTAGCATGGGAGGCAGTCAGGCTGACTAGCATGGGAGACAGTCAGGCTGACTAGCATAGGAGGCAGTCAAGCTGACTAGCATGGGAGGCAGTCAGGCAGACTAGCATGGGAGGCAGTCAGGCTGACTAGCATGGGAGGCAGTCAGGCTGACTAGCATGGGTGGCAGTCAGGCTGACTAGCATGGGAGGCAGTCAGGCTAACTAGCATAGGAGGCAGTCAGGCTGACTAGCATGGGAGGCAGTCAGGCTGACTAGCATGGGAGACAGTCAGGCTGACTAGCATAGGAGGCAGTCAGGCTGACTAGCATAGGAGGCAGTCAGGCTGACTAGCATGGGAGGCAGTCAGGCTGACTAGCATGGGGTCAGGCTGCTAGCATAGGAGGCGTCAGGCTGACTAGCATGGTGGCAGTCAGGCTGACTAGCATGGGAGGCAGTCAGGCTGACTAGCATAGGAGGCAGTCAGGCTAACATGGGAGGCAGTCAGGCTGACTAGCATGGGAGACAGTCAGGCTGACTAGCAAAGGAGGCAGTCAGGCTGACTAGCATGGGAGGCAGTCAGGTTGACTAGCATGGGAGGCAGTCAGGTTGACTAGCATGGAAGGCATTCACGTTGACTAGCATGGGAGGCAGTCAGGCTGACTAGCATGGAAGGCAGTCAGGCTGACTAGCATATGAGGCAGTCAGGCTGACTAGCATGGAAGGGAGTCAGGCTGACTAGCATGGAAGGCAGTCAGGCTAACTAGCATAGGAGGCAGTCAGGCTGACTAGCATGGGAGGCAGTCAGGATGACTAGCATGGGAGACAGTCAGGCTGACTAGCATAGGAGGCAGTCAGGCTGACTAGCATAGGAGGCAGTCAAGCTGACTAACATGGGAGGCAGTCAGGCTGACTAGCATGGGAGACAGTCAGGCTGACTAGCATATGAGGCAGTCAGGCTGACTAGCATGGGAGGCAGTCAGGTTGACTAGCATGGGAGGCAGTCAGGTTGACTAGCATGGAAGGCATTCAGGTTGACTAGCATGGGAGGCAGTCAGGCTGACTAGCATGGAAGGCAGTCAGGCTGACTAGCATATGAGGCAGTCAGGCTGACTAGCATGGAAGGCAGTCAGGTTGACTAACATGGGAGGCAGTCAGGTTGACTAGCATGGAAGGCAGTCAGGTTGACTAGCATGGAAGGCAGTCAGGTTGACTAACATGGGAGGCAGTCAGGTTGACTAGCATGGAAGGCAGTCAGGTTGACTAGCATGGAAGGCAGTCATGTTGGCTAGCATGGAAGGCAGTCAGGTTGACTAACATGGGAGGCAGTCAGGTTGACTAGCATGGAAGGCAGTCAGGTTGACTAACATGGAAGGCAGTCAGGCTGACTAGCATAGGAGACAGTCAGGTTGACTAGCATGGGAGGCAGTCAGGCTGACTAGCATGGGAGGCAATCAGGTTGACTACCATGGGAGGCAGTCAGGTTGACTAGCATGGGAGGCAGTCAGGCTGACTAGCATGGGAGGCAGTCAGGTTAACTAGCATGGGAGGCAGTCAGGTCGACTAGCATGGAAGGCAGTCAGGTTGACTAACATGGGAGGCAGTCAGGTTGACTAACCTGGGAGGCAGTCAGGTTGACTAGCATGGAAGGCAGTCAGGTTGACTAGCATGGAAGGCAGTCAGGTTGACTAGCATGGAAGGCAGTCAGGTTGACTAGCATGGAAGGCAGTCAGGTTGACTAGCATGGAAGGCAGTCAGGTTGACTAGCATGGGAGGCAGTCAGGTTGACTAGCATGGAAGGCAGTCAGGTTGACTAACATGGGAGGCAGTCAGGTTGACTATCATGGGAGGCAGTCAGGTTGACTAGCATGGAAGGCAGTCAGGTTGAATAGCATGGAAGGCAGTCAGGTTGACTAGCATGGAAGGCAGTCAGGTTGACTAGCATGGAAGGCAGTCAGGTTGACTAGCATGGAAGGCAGTCAGGTTGACTAGCATGGAAGGCAGTCAGGTTGACTAACATGGGAGGCAGTCAGGTTGACTAGCATGGAAGGCAGTCAGGTTGACTAGCATGGAAGGCAGTCAGGTTGACTAGCATGGAAGGCAGTCAGGTTGACTAACATGGGAGGCAGTCAGGTTGACTAACATGGGAGGCAGTCAGGTTGACTAGCATGGGAGGTAGTCAGGTTGACTAGCATGGAAGGCAGTCAGGTTGAATAGCATGGAAGGCAGTCAGGTTGACTAGCATGGAAGGCAGTCAGGTTGACTAGCATGGAAGGCAGTCAGGTTGACTAGCATGGAAGGCAGTCAGGTTGACTAGCATGGAAGGCAGTCAGGTTGACTAGCATGGAAGGCAGTCAGGTTGACTAGCATGGAAGGCAGTCAGGTTGAATAGCATGGAAGGCAGTCAGGTTGACTAGCATGGGAGGCAGTCAGGTTGACTAGCATGGAAGGCAGTCAGGTTGAATAGCATGGAAGGCAGTCAGGTTGACTAGCATGGAAGGCAGTCAGGTTGACTAGCATGGAAGGCAGTCAGGTTGACTAGCATGGAAGGCAGTCAGGTTGACTAGCATGGAAGGCAGTCAGGTTGACTAGCAAGCATGGAAGGCAGTCAGGTTGACTAGCATGGAAGGCAGTCAGGTTGAATAGCATGGAAGGCCGTCAGGTTGACTAGCATGGGAGGCAGTCAGGTTGACTAGCATGGAAGGCAGTCAGGTTGAATAGCATGGAAGGCAGTCAGGTTGACTAGCATGGAAGGCAGTCAGGTTGACTAGCATGGAAGGCAGTCAGGTTGACTAGCATGGGAGGCAGTCAGGTTGACTAGCATGGAAGGCAGTCAGGTTGACTAGCATGGAAGGCAGTCAGGTTGACTAACATGGGAGGCAGTCAGGTTGACTAGCATGGAAGGCAGTCAGGTTGAGTAGCATGGAAGGCAGTCAGGTTGACTAACATGGGAGGCAGTCAGGTTGATTAACATGGGAGGCAGTCAGGTTGACTAGCCTGGAAATAACCCTTGATAGAGGAATCAAGGACGCCTCTTTAAGGATCAAGGTATATATAACTGATGATTGCTAACACTTCTACTAAGCTAATGTAACACGCATCTTTAATACTGTAACTAGCATGTTTGGGCCCAGGAGATGTAGCTTGGCATCTCGATATACTCGGCTCAGCTAAAAATTACCCCATATCGCTGGGCCCAGGAGATATAGCTTCAGTTTGATGACTGATGTCCTTCATGGTGGGTGACAGCACTAGAGTCCGACTGAGCAGTGGGTGACGGCACTAGAGTACGACTGAGTGGTGGGTGATGGCACTAGAGTACGACTGAGTGGTGGGTGACGGCACTAGAGTACGACTGAGTGGTGGGTGATAGCACTAGAGTACGACTGAGTCGTGGGTGACGGCACTAGAGTACGACTGAGTGGTGGTTGATAGCACTAGAGTACGACTGAGTAGTGGGTGATAGCACTAGAGTACGACTGAGTGGTGGGTGACGGCACTAGAGTACGACTGAGTGGTGGGTGACAGCACTCGAGTACGACTGAGTGGTGGGTGACAGCACTCGAGTACGACTGAGTTGTGGGTGACAGCACTAGAGTACAACTGAGTGATGGGTGACAGCACTAGAGTACAACTGAGTGGTGGGTGACAGCACTAGAGTACAACTGAGTGATGGGTGACAGCACTAGAGTACAACTGAGTGGTGGGTGACAGCACTAGAGTACAACTGAGTGATGGATGACAGCACTAGAGTACAACTGAGTGATGGGTGACAGCACTAGAGTACAACTGAGTGATGGATGACAGCACTAGAGTACAACTGAGTGATGGGTGACAGCACTAGAGTACAACTGAGTGGTGGGTGACAGCACTAGAGTACGACTGAGTGGTGGGTGACAGCACTAGAGTACAACTGAGTGATGGGTGACAGCACTAGAGTACAACTGAGTGATGGGTGACAGCACTAGAGTACAACTGAGTGATGGGTGACAGCACTAGAGTACAACTGAGTGATGGGTGACAGCACTAGAGTACAACTGAGTGATGGGTGACATCACTAGAGTACAACTGAGTGATGGGTGACAGCACTAGAGTACAACTGAGTGATGGGTGACAGCACTAGAGTACAACTGAGTGATGGGTGACAGCACTAGAGTACAACTGAGTGATGGGTGACAGCACTAGAGTACAACTGAGTGATGGGTGACAACACTAGAGTACAACTGAGTGATGGGTGACAGCACTAAAGTACAACTGAGTGATGGGTGACAGCACTAGAGTACAACTGAGTGGTGGGTGACAGCACTAGAGTACAACTGAGTAGTGGGTGACAGCACTAGAGTACAACTAAGTGATGGGTGACAGCACTAGAGTACAACTGAGTAGTGGGTGACAGCACTAGAGTACAACTGAGTAGTGGGTGACAGCACTAGAGTACAACTAAGTGATGAATGACAGCACTAGAGTACAACTGAGTGATGGGTGACAGCACTAGAGTACAACTGAGTGATGAATGACAGCACTAGAGTACAACTGAGTAGTGGGTGACAGCACTAGAGTACAACTGAGTAGTGGGTGACAGCACTAGAGTACAACTGAGTGATGAATGACAGCACTAAAGTACAACTGAGTGGTGGGTGACAGCACTAGAGTACAACTGAGTAGTGGGTGACAGCACTAGAGTACAACTGAGTAGTGGGTGACAGCACTAAAGTACAACTGAGTGATGAATGACAGCACTAAAGTACAACTGAGTGATGAATGACAGCACTAAAGTACAACTGAGTGATGGGTGACAGCACTAGAGTACAACTGAGTAGTGGGTGACAGCACTAGAGTACAACTGAGTAGTGGGTGACAGCACTAGAGTACAACTGAGTAGTGGGTGACAGCACTAAAGTACAACTGAGTGATGAATGACAGCACTAAAGTACAACTGAGTGATGAATGACAGCACTAAAGTACAACTGAGTGATGAATGACAGCACTAAAGTACAACTGAGTGATGGGTGACAGCACTAGAGTACAACTGAGTAGTGGGTGACAGCACTAGAGTACAACTGAGTAGTGGGTGACAGCACTAGAGTACAACTGAGTAGTGGGTGACAGCACTAAAGTACAACTGAGTGATGAATGACAGCACTAAAGTACAACTGAGTGATGAATGACAGCACTAAAGTACAACTGAGTGATGGGTGACAGCACTAGAGTACAACTGAGTGATGAATGACAGCACTAGAGTACAACTGAGTGATGGGTGACAGCACTAAAGTACAACTGAGTGGTGGGTGACAGCACTAGAGTACAACTGAGTAGTGGGTGACAGCACTAGAGTACAACTGAGTAGTGGGTGACAGCACTAGAGTACAACTGAGTAGTGGGTGACAGCACTAGAGTACAACTGAGTGATGGGTGACAGCACTAAAGTACAACTGAGTGGTGGGTGACAGCACTAGAGTACAACTGAGTAGTGGGTGACAGCACTAGAGTACAACTGAGTAGTGGGTGACAGCACTAAAGTACAACTGAGTGGTGGGTGACAGCACTAGAGTACAACTGAGTAGTGGGTGACAGCACTAAAGTACAACTGAGTGATGAATGACAGCACTAGAGTACAACTGAGTGATGGGTGACAGCACTAAAGTACAACTGAGTGATGGGTGACAGCACTAGAGTACAACTGAGTGGTGGGTGACAGCACTAGAGTACAACTGAGTGATGGGTGACAGCACTAGAGTACAACTGAGTGGTGGGTGACAGCACTAGAGTACAACTGAGTGATGGGTGACAGCACTAGAGTACAACTGAGAGATGGGTGACAACACTAGAGTACAACTGAGTGATGGGTGACAGCACTAAAGTACAACTGAGTGATGGGTGACAGCACTAGAGTACAACTGAGTGGTGGGTGACAGCACTAGAGTACAACTGAGTAGTGGGTGA
Organism: Cherax quadricarinatus; assembly: GCF_026875155.1. Classification (NCBI taxonomy): domain Eukaryota; kingdom Metazoa; phylum Arthropoda; class Malacostraca; order Decapoda; family Parastacidae; genus Cherax; species Cherax quadricarinatus. The sequence goes on along the minus strand of NC_069435.1, from coordinate 32,280,717 downwards.
CAGCACTAGAGTACAACTAAGTGATGGGTGACAGCACTAGAGTACAACTGAGTAGTGGGTGACAGCACTAGAGTACAACTGAGTGATGAATGACAGCACTAGAGTACAACTGAGTGATGGGTGACAGCACTAGAGTACAACTGAGTGATGGGTGACAGCACTAGAGTACAACTGAGTGATGAATGACAGCACTAGAGTACAACTGAGTGATGGGTGACAGCACTAGAGTACAACTGAGTGATGGGTGACAGCACTAGAGTACAACTGAGTGATGGGTGACAGCACTAGAGTACAACTGAGTGATGGGTGACAGCACTAGAGTACAACTGAGTGATGGGTGACATCACTAGAGTACAACTGAGTGATGGGTGACAGCACTAGAGTACAACTGAGTGATGGGTGACAGCACTAGAGTACAACTGAGTGATGGGTGACAGCACTAGAGTACAACTGAGTGATGGGTGACAGCACTAGAGTACAACTGAGTGATGGGTGACAACACTAGAGTACAACTGAGTGATGGGTGACAGCACTAAAGTACAACTGAGTGATGGGTGACAGCACTAGAGTACAACTGAGTGATGGGTGACAACACTAGAGTACAAATAAGTGATGGGTGACAGCACTAGAGTACAACTGAGTGATGGGTGACAGCACTAGAGTACAACTAAGTGATGGGTGACAGCACTAGAGTACAACTGAGTGATGGGTGACAGCACTAGAGTACAACTGAGTAGTGGGTGACAGCACTAGAGTACAAATAAGTGATGGGTGACAGCACTAAAGTACAACTGAGTGATGGGTGACAGCACTAGAGTACAACTGAGTAGTGGGTGACAGCACTAGAGTACAAATAAGTGATGGGTGACAGCACTAGAGTACAACTGAGTAGTGGGTGACAGCACTAGAGTACAAATAAGTGATGGGTGACAGCACTAAAGTACAACTGAGTGATGGGTGACAGCACTAGAGTACAACTGAGTAGTGGGTGACAGCACTAGAGTACAACTGAGTGATGGGTGACAGCACTAGAGTACAACTGAGTGATGGGTGACAGCACTAGAGTACAACTGAGTGATGGGTGACAGCACTAGAGTACAACTGAGTAGTGGGTGACAGCACTAGAGTACAAATAAGTGATGGGTGACAGCACTAAAGTACAACTGAGTGATGGGTGACAGCACTAGAGTACAACTGAGTGATGGGTGACAGCACTAGAGTACAACTGAGTGATGGGTGACAGCACTAGAGTACAACTGAGTGATGGGTGACAGCACTAGAGTACAACTGAGTGATGGGTGACAGCACTAGAGTACAACTGAGTGATGAATGACAGCACTAGAGTACAACTGAGTGATGAATGACAGCACTAGAGTACAACTGAGTGATGGGTGACAGCACTAGAGTACAACTGAGTGATGGGTGACAGCACTAGAGTACAACTGAGTGATGAATGACAGCACTAGAGTACAACTGAGTGATGGGTGACAGCACTAGAGTACAACTGAGTGATGAATGACAGCACTAGAGTACAACTGAGTGATGGGTTGACAACACTAAAGTACAACTGAGTGATGGGTGACAGCACTAAAGTACAACTGAGTGATGGGTGACAGCACTAAAGTACAACTGAGTGATGGGTGACAGCACTAGAGTACAACTGAGTGGTGGGTGACAGCACTAGAGTACAACTGAGTGATGAATGACAGCACTAAAGTACAACTGAGTGATGAATGACAGCACTAAAGTACAACTGAGTGGTGGGTGACAGCACTAGAGTACAACTGAGTGGTGGGTGACAGCACTAGAGTACAACTGAGTGATGAATGACAGCACTAAAGTACAACTGAGTGGTGGGTGACAGCACTAGAGTACAACTGAGTGATGAATGACAGCACTAAAGTACAACTGAGTGGTGGGTGACAGCACTAGAGTACAACTGAGGATGATGCATAGTACAACGAGGGTGGTGACAGCACTAGAGTACAACTGAGTGATGAATGACAGCACTAAAGTACAACTGAGTGGTGGGTGACAGCACTAGAGTACAACTGAGTGGTGGGTGACAGCACTAGAGTACAACTGAGTGATGAATGACAGCACTAAAGTACAACTGAGTGGTGGGTGACAGCACTAGAGTACAACTGAGTGATGAATGACAGCACTAAAGTACAACTGAGTGTGAGTGACAGCACTAAAGTACAACTGAGTGATGAGGTGACAGCACTAAAGTACAACTGAGTGTGGGTGACAGCACTAGAGTACAACTGAGTGTGAGTGACAGCACTAGAGTACAACTGAGTGATGAATGACAGCACTAGAGTACAACTGAGTGATGAATGACAGCACTAGAGTACAACTGAGTGATGAATGACAGCACTAGAGTACAACTGAGTGATGGTGACAGCACTAAGTACAACTGAGTGGTGGGTGACAGCACTAGAGTACAACTAAGTGATGGGTGACAGCACTAAAGTACAACTGAGTGATGGGTGACAGCACTAGAGTACAACTGAGTGTGGGTGACAGCACTAGAGTACAACTGAGTGATGGGTGACAGCACTAAGTACAACTGAGTGATGGGTGACAGCACTAGAGTACAACTGAAGTGATGGGTGACAGCACTAAAGTACAACTGAGTGATGGGTGACAGCACTAGAGTACAACTGATAGTGGGTGACAGCACTAGAGTACAACTGAGTGATGGGTGACAGCACTAAGTACAACTGAGTGATGAATGACAGCACTAGAGTACAACTGAGTGATGGGTGACAGCACTAGAGTACAACTGAGTGATGAATGACAGCACTAGAGTACAACTGAGTGATGGGTGACAGCACTAGAGTACAACTGAGTGATGTATGACAGCACTAGAGTACAACTGAGTGATGGTGACAATGCACTAGAGTACAACTGAGTGATTGGGTGACAGCACTAGAGTACAACTGAGTGAAATGTACAGCACTAAGTAACAACCTGAGTGATTGAATGAATCACTAAGACAACTTGAATAAGTGTTAAGCACTAAGTACAACGAGTACTGATTACAGCACCGATAAACTGTGATATCACACAGAGTCTGAGTGACAGCATAATACAACTGTGATGGGGACAGTCCTGATACAACTGAGTGATGAATGACACACTAGAGTACAACTGTGTGTGACCACCTAAGTTAAACTATGATGAATGACAGCACTTAGTACAAATGAGTATTACAGCACTAATACAACTGAGTGAATAATCACAGACTATTACAAAGTGATGGGTGACAGCACTAGAGTACAACTGAGTGATGGGTGACAGCACTAGAGTACAACATTAAAGAGGACACATCCTGTAGCAGGACACTAGAACTCTTGGGTAGAACCAAGAGACATATAACAGAGGAAACTGTTATCACTCTGAAAAAGTAAACACCTATGAAGTGTAACGTGATCCTTTATAGACAACGTTTCGCCCAACACAGTGAACTTAACCAAGTCACAAACACTTCTACCTGATTCTACACCCGATAAATACTCGTGTATTATTCACCCAGGTAGTTCTGTTTGTGACTTGATAAAGGTCGCTGTGTGGGCGAAACGTTGTTACTAAAGGATTACCTTATAGTGTATCTGTGTTTACCATCGTTTCGGTATTTTATATCATTTGTCTCCATCATTGTTTTTTAATGGTATGTAATACCGGACAGTTCATGAATAAGACACGTTTCCAACACTTTGCTCTATTTATTACCGAAACGTTTCGCTTATACGGCAGTCTTCTTCAGTCAGATGCGGAGGAATTAGTAGTAGTGATATAGAGATAATGTAATCAGTCCTTCAACTCTGGAGAAAAAGTATTTGAGGTGGTCAGTCCCTCCATGGTCAGTCCCTCCATGGTCAGTCCCTCCATGGTCAGTCCCTCCATGGTCAGTCCCTCCATGGTCAGTCCCTCCATGGTCAGTCCCTCCATGGTCAGTCCCTCCATGGTCAGTCTCTTCATGGAGCTGAACTCTTCTCCACGCTGAGGGACTGACCACCACTTTTTCCCCAAGGTTGATGGCCTGATTACACCTTTGTTTCACGACTAATTCATCTGTATTTGACTGAAGAAGCCTACCTCGTAGGCGAAACGTTTCATCAATAAAGATACCTAAATGGTGTACATGTGTCTTAATCCTCTTCTTCAGTCGCAAGAAAAGGTTATTAGTATACTGGATGTAGCTGATGGAGAGATTGGGGGAATCAGTCCCTCAGTCTTGATAGAAACCGGGAGGTATTACATTTACTATTATCTATTATATCTATCGGCATATAGGTTTCTCTCAACCTTTGTTCGGAGGGTCGACCAGTGTGCGACTCCCTCACTCTTAAAATTTTCTTAAATCTAAATCTTTACCTTTGATTTACCTTTAATGAGTTCCGAGAGTTTTTTCTACTCCCGGAGCCCGGCCATGGGCCAGGGTCTTCTGGTGCTTGCCTGATCAACCAGGTTGTTGCTGTTGGTGGCTCTTCAGGCCACCAACAGCACGATGGACCCGGAGAGCCCTCGTGCCTGAAGCTGTGCCTCCAGACAGCGATGCCGGGGCAGTAACACGAGGGATGTTAGCATTAACCTATGCTATATACTGGTGAGGTTAATGGAGAAATCTGCGGTTCTCTCTCTCTCTCTCTCTCTCTCTCTCTCTCTCTCTCTCTCTCTCTTTATACAGGGTTTGACAAGGTTAAGGATCCCTAGCTTTATTGACAGCTATTTACAGGTTAAGGATTCCTAACTTTATTGGCAAGCTAAGAGCTGTTACCTACATCAGCTCATTTGAAAGCATTTTTATTGTTATGAGACATACAAGTAGGGAACAGGATGAAGTTGGAGCCATCTGTGGGCCAGCATTTTCATGTGATCAACTGACTTTATCTTGTTGACATCATTATGCTGTACGAATGTGTTCCAGACTCAAGTCATCCTGGGAATAAATGATCTCAGATGAAGTGATGCTCTGGAGAAGTGTACACAGCCAGTGTGAAGTTGCTGCTTTCTGCCCGTCTTGTGGTATCTCTCTCTCTCTTTCTCTCTCTCTCTCTCTCTCTCTCTCTCTCTCTCTCTCTCTCTCTCTCTCTCTCTCTCTCTCTCTCTCTCTCTCTCTCTCTCTCTCTCTCTCTCACTCTCTCTCTCTCTAATACAACCACAAACACAAAACAGGCTGCAACACGTCATCTTGTGTGATCTTCTCTCTTGTGGAAGATCTGACAAAAGCTGTCACGAGCTGTGGTGAGCTGTCATGAAGGAGCGTCTCTCTGTCAGGAAGCTCCATGCAGACTGCCCACACACAATACTCTGAAAGCTACTGCAATATAGACAGAGATGTTGGTGCGTAGGAGTATGGAAACTAGGAGCTAGTTAATTGGGTTGGTGATGGGTGTGGGTTTATGATGGGTGCGGGTTGGTGATAGGTGTGGGTTGGTGATGGGTGTAGGTTGATGATGGGTGTGGGTTAGGGGATGGGTGTGGGCTGGTGATGGGTGTGGGTTTCTGATAGGTGTGGTTTGGTGATGGGTGTGGGTTGGTGATGGGTGTGGGTTGGTGATGGGTGGTTAGGGGTGACAGGAAAATATGGATCACTCCAAGCTATCTGTCTTTATATTGACCTCTCTAAGACTTACCATCACTCTCCTTTATTGACCTCTCTAAGACTTACCATCACTCTCCTTTATTGACCTCTCTAAGACTTACCATCACTCTCCTTTATTGACCTCTAAGACTTACCATCACTCTCCTTTATTGACCTCTAAGACTTACCATCACTCTCCTTTATTGACCTCTCTATCTCTTTCTAATTTGATTATTTTTGACTTTGACTTTGTGCTGTCCGTCATTCCCAGCACCAGAACAAATATGTGTTCTTCATTGTTCACTGATCAATAACTTCTCGACCTCTCGATGTTCACTGACCTTCTGACCTCTCTGTGTTCACTGACCTTCTGACCTCTCTGTGTTCACTGACCTTCTGACCTCTCTGTGTTCACTGACCTTCTGACCTCTCTGTGTTCACTGACCTTCTGACCTCTCTGTGTTCACTGACCTTCTGACCTCTCTGTGTTCACTGACCTTCTGACCTCTCTGTGTTCACTGACCTTCTGACCTCTCTGTGTTCACTGACCTTCTGACCTCTCTGTGTTCACTGACCTTCTGACCTCTCTGTGTTCACTGACCTTCTGACCTCTCTGTGTTCACTGACCTTCTGACCTCTCTGTGCTCACTGACTAGACCTCTCAGTGTTCACTGTTCGATAACCTCCTCGTTTATCCCCCCTTTCCCCAGCTGGCTGTAAATGAGCACTCGTTAATCTCAGCTCCAGTTTTCATTATGAGAATAAATTTTGGGTTAATTAGGAAAAGATTTTTTCCAGTAAATCTCATCTAAATTTTTTGTTGTGTGTGTGTATTGGCAAACACAAGAGCGGCAGGAAAAAACATGAAGTCATCATGTCTGAACGTGGAGAGGAAAATGTAAATAAAAAAAAAAAGATTCTTGACATATTTTGGGGACATTGTTTACTAGACACACACACACACACACACACACACACACACACACACACACACACACACACGTAGATAACTTAGAGACTGTCCAGAGAGATGTTAGAGAATCTTTGTTGTCAGAGGTGATCATTGTCAACTGTGATGAGAAGTTTGACATTAATGTTGGCCATGTTGACTGACAGCAGGAGGAGAGGAGACATGATAACAACGTATAAGATCTTGCAAGAACTTGAAAGATGAAGATTTTTTAGTAGCCACAACAGTAATAACGATAAGCCAGAGTTGCAGATTCAGGAGAAATTGAAGTGGAAAGGACAGAAATTGATTTATCTCAGAGTGGTTGACAAGTGCAATGTCTTAAGACAGGAATTAGTAAGTTCTGAAACAACTGCAATATATATATATATATATATATATATATATATATATATATATATATATATATATATATATATATATATATATATATATATATAATATATATATATATATATATATTATACAGAATATTGAAGAGGAGACACTATGTGTATAACTCTACTACAAAGAGATAAAAATACATAAAAATAGATAATTAAACAAGAAGGTGGCCTCTGGACGATGGCCAGAAGCTGTTTTTTTTTTTGTGCACTGTATATAAATGGATGGACGCACGAATGGACGCACAGACGGGTAAGGAAAAAGTGAGCGCGCTACATGGACGATGGAAGGCACAGAAGAACAGATAGATAGACAGAGAGAGAGAGAGAGAGAGAGAGAGAGAGAGAGAGAGAGAGAGAGAGAGAGACAGAGAGAAACATTGCACTTATATAACAAACGCTAAAAAGGCACACAAAGGCTCACAGATCCGCAGAAAGGCTCACAAAGGAACACAAACCCACACAACTACTCACAAAGGAACACAAAGGCCATCAAACAGTAGCAGACCTTTGGAGACAAACGAGGTTTTTAAGGGAACGCTTTATTGAACAACTAAATTAAAATTTTATTGAACAACTTTGTTCCAAGTTGCTTAAATGTACAGTATTACACTTGTCGCTTATTATGACCTCTATAACATATATTAACAATAAACAAAATAATATATATTTTATCACTCTAGGCTTATATATAATATATATATATATATATATATATATATATATATATATATTATATATATATATATATAATATATATATATATATATATATATATATATATATAAACAGCTATTGGAGGATAGATGGGCTAATGAGAGCATAGGAAATGGGGTCGAAGAGGTATGGGGTAGGTTTAAAAATGTAGTGTTAGAGTGTTCAGCAGAAGTTTGTGGTTACAGGAAAGTGGTGCGGGAGGGAAGAGGAGCGATTGGTGGAATGATGATGTGAAGAGAGTAGTAAGGGAGAAAAAGTTAGCATATGAGAAGTTTTTACAAAGTAAAGTGATGCAAGGAGGGAAGAGTATATGGAGAAAAAGAGAGAGGTTAAGAGAGTGGTGAAGCAATGTAAAAAGAGAGCAAATGAGAGAGTGGGTGAGATGTTATCAACAAATTTTGTTGAAAATAAGGAAAAGTTTTGGAGTGAGATTAACAAGTTAAGAAAGCCTAGAGAACAAATGGATTTGTCAGTTAAAAATAGGAGAGGAGAGTTATAAATGGAGAGTTAGAGGTATTGGGAAGATGGAGGGAATATTTTGAGGAATTGTTAAATGTTGATGAAGATAGGGAAGCTGTGATTTCGTGTGTAGGGCAAGGAGGAACGACATCTTGTAGGAGTGAGGAAGAGCCATTGTGAGTGTGGGGAAGTTCGTGAGGCAGTGGGTAAAATGAAAGGGGGTAAGGCAGCTGGGATTGATGGGATAAAGATAGAAATGTTAAAAGCAGGTGGGGATATAGTTTTGGAGTGGTTGGTGCAATTATTAATAAATGTATGGAAGAGGTAAGGTAACCTAGGGATTGGCAGAGAGCATGCATAGTTCCTTTGTATAAAGGCAAAGGGATAAAAGAGAGTGCAAAAATTATAGGGGATAAGTCTGCTGAGTATACCTGGTAAAGTGTATGGTAGAGTTATTATTGAAAGAATTAAGAGTAAGACGGAGAATAGGATAGCAGATGAACAAGAGGCATTAGGAAAGGTAGGGGGTGTGTGGACCAGGTGTTTACAGTGAAACATATAAGTGAACAGTATTTAGATAAGGCTAAAGAGGTCTTTGTGGCATTTATGGATTTGGAAAAGGCGTATGGCAGGGTGGATAGGGGGCAATGTGGCAGATGTTGCAGGTGTATGGTGTGGGAGGTAGGTTACTGAAAGCAGTGAAGAGTTTTTACGAGGATAGTGAGGCTCAAGTTAGAGTATATAGGAAAGAGGGAAATTATTTCCCAGTAAAAGTAGGCCTTAGACAAGGATGTGTGATGTCACCGTGGTTGTTTAATATATTTATAGATGGGGTTGTAAGAGAAGTAAATGCGAGGGTCTTGGCAAGAGGCGTGGAGTTAAAAGATAAAGAATCACACACAAAGTGGGAGTTGTCACAGCTGCTCTTTGTTGATGACACTGTGCTCTTGGGAGATTCTGAAGAGAAGTTGCAGAGATTGGTGGATGAATTTGGTAGGGTGTGCAAAAGAAGAAAATTAAAGGTGAATACAGGAAAGAGTAAGGTTATGAGGATAACAAAACGATTAAGTGATGAAAGATTGAATATCAGATTGGAGGGAGAGAGTATGGAGGAGGTGAATGTATTCAGATATTTGGGAGTGGACGTGTCAGCGGAAAGGGGGTGTATGAAAGATGAGGTGAATCATAGAATTGAATGAGGGGAAAAGGTGAGGGGTGCACTTAGGAGTCTGTGGGGGACAAAGAACTTTGTCCTTGGAGGCAA
>NC_069435.1:32258831-32266331 GCF_026875155.1 Cherax quadricarinatus | reverse complement strand
CCCAAATTTATTTTTTAAAAGTTTTAGAAAGTAATAACAAGCAATTTCCAAAGGTCGACAGGAATTTAAAATTAATCTGGTTTTATAAAAAGCAGTTTTTTACAATAAAATTTAATATTTTTCCTTTTGGGTTTTTTAAATTTGTTTCCCTTTATAAATTAATAGAATTTTGGGGGGAATTTAATTTAAAACCTGGACAAAAAATCTTTTTAAAATTTTCCCTTTTTTCTTGGGGGTAGAAATAGTTTGTGGGGTGGTTGTGCCAAGGACCTACCAAGTTGGGTCGGGGGGCGCGTCAGGTTTTTAAACCCTTGTGGGATCTGATAGGGGAAAGGGGCCGGGGCCCGACCCCTTATATAGTTCCTTGGAAAGCTTTACTTTTTATAAATTCCCTTTATTTTTGTGAGTAGTCACGAAAGCGCTTTGGGAAAATTTTCTATTCTTTTAAGTTTGGGTTTTTTTTGCAATTTTTATATATTTTTAAATATATATATATAATATATTTTAAAAAATATATATATATATAAAAATAATATATATTTTATATAAATAAATATTCTTTCAAAGTACCAGCCGCATCCCACCCAGGGGGGGTGGCCCAAAAGAAAAACTGAAAATTTCCCCCTTTTAAAAAATTTTGTTTTAAACAGGAGAAGGGGTTAATAGCCCCTTGTCCCGGGAAATTTTTGTCGCCCTTTAAAGCCCCACAGGCTTATAGAGGAAGAAATTTTTGTTTCCCCTTTCCCCCTGGAAAATAAGAGGAAAAAAAACAAAAACAAGAAAATTTAAAAAAAAATAGAAAAAAACCCAGAGGGGGTTTTTATATAATGCTGACATGTAGTGTGTTTTTAAACCCAAAATGTAAGTTGAAGTATATTTTTTAAAAAAAATATTATATTATATTTTATATATATTATTTATTTTTATATATATAAAATTTTTTTATATATATTTTATAAATTTTTAAAAAAAATATAATAAATTTTTTATATTATTTTTAAATTTTTTTATATATATAATATATATATATTTTATATATATATATATTATATATAATATATAAATATATAGCACTGAAGTTCCCCCGTAATCAAGATTTTTTAAATTTTTTTTTTAAGGGAAACAAGGGGTGGAAGTAAAATTGAAACCCCAGCAGTTGTACAACCCCGGGTCCCAAAACTTGGGGCACCCCCAGGCAATCCTACTTGTCACGTCATTACAACTGGTCTTGGATACCCTGGGACACAACAAAATGCAAAGGGTTTTGTGTACCCAAGGATTACAAGTGCATATCAGGGTACTAGTGAACAAAGGTGAATGGCCCAAAAATAACAAATGGGGAAAAGGGGGGCAGTTGGGTATTTGTCTTTTTTAAAAGAAAACCCAAAAAATGATTGATAAAAGAGTAAAAAAAAGGAGGGCCAGATAGTGAATTTTGTTCTCCAGGGCCCCAGTACTCGCTCCACTTTCTTTAATTTGGGTTTTACAGGGGACAGAATTTCTCCACTTCTCTTTTTTTTTAAAATTGTTTTTTTTCAGGTTCCCCCAGTAACTCGCTCCACTTCTCTTTATTTTTGTGTTTTTCCAGGGCACAGTACTCGCTCCACTTCTCTTTATTAGTGTTCTCCAGGGCACAGTACTTGCTCCCCTTCTCTTTAATTTGTGTTCTCCAGGGCACGTTTCTTTTGCTTTCCCCTTCTCTTTTATTAGTGTTCCCAGGGCACAGGGACTCGCTCCCCCTTTTTCTTTTTTAGTGTTCTCCAGGGGGCATAATGCTTTTCCCCCTTCAATTTAGTGTTCTCCAGGGCACAGTACTCGCCCACTTCCCCTTTTTTAGTGTTCTCCAGGGGGACAGTACTCGCTCCACTTCTTTTATTTTGTGTTCACCAGGGCACAGTACTCCTCCACTTCTCCCTTTTTTAGTGTTCTCCCGGGCCCCGTACCTTTGCTCCACTTCTCTTTTTATTTTTTCCAGGGGCCCCGTACTTGCTCCACTTCCTTTATTAAATGTTCTCCCCGGGGACAGTTCGCTCCACTTCTCTTTATTTTGTGTTCTCCAGGGCACAGTTTTCTCGCTCCACTTCTCTTTATTTGGTTTTCCAGGGCACGTACTTTGCCACTTCTCTTTATTGTTTTTTCTCCCGGGGGACAGTATTTGCTCCACTTCTCTTTATTTTTGTGTTCTTTCCGGGGACATTTCTGCTCCACTTCTCTTTATTATGTTTTCCCCGGGGACAGACTTGTCCCCTTCTCTTTTTTTTAGTGTTCTCCAGGGCACAGTTTTTGCTCCACTTCCCCCTTTATTTTGTTCTCCCGGGAAAAAGTACTTGCTCCACTTCTTTTATTAGTGTTCTCCAGGGGACAGTACTCGCTCCCCTTCTCTTTTAAATTTTATTTTTTCCGGGCCCCAGTTCTTGCTCCAAATTTTCTTTATTTTTTTTCTCCCCCGGGGACAGTACTCGCTCCACTTCTCTTTTTTAGTGTTCTCCAAAGGGGACATAACTCGCTCCCCTTCTCTTTTTTTAGTGGGTTTTCCCCGGGCAAAAGTCTCGCTTTCCCCTTCTTTTTTATTAATTGGGTTTTCCCGGGCACAGTACTTTGTCCACTTCTCTTTATTATTTTCTTCTCCCGGGGGAAAGTACTTCGCTCCACTTCTTTTATTAGTGTTCTCCCCGGGGGACAGTACTTTGCTCCCACCTTTTCTTTATTTTTGTTTTCCCCCCGGGCACAGTAAATCGCTCCAATTCTCTTTATTTTGTTTCCAAGGGGGCCCCCACTCGCTAAATTCTCTTTATTAGGTTCCCCCAGGGGGCAGACTCGCTTCCCCCCTTCTCTTTTTTAGTGTTTTCCAGGGCACGTAAACGTCCCTTTCTTTTTTAGTGTTCTCCCGGGGCCCCGTACTCGCTCCCTTTTCTTTTTTACAAAGTTCCCAGGGCACAGTACTTGTCCACTTTTTCTTTATTAATTTTTCTCCAGGGAAAATAAATTGTCCCTTCCTTTTTTAGGTTCTCCAGGGCACAGTACTGCTCCACTTCTCTTATTATGTTCTCCAGGGGACCCGTACTCGCTCCCCTTCTCTTTATTAATTTTTTTCCAGGGCCCCAGTAAATTGCTCCACTTCTCTTTATTAGTGTTCTCCCGGGCCCCCGTTTTCTCGCTCCACCTTTTTCTTTATTTGTGTTCTCCCCGGGCACAGTACTCGCTCCACTTCTCTTTTTTATTTTTCCCCCGGGGGACAGTTTCCGCTCCACTTCTCCCTTTATTTTGTTTCCGGGCACGGGACTGATCCCCACTTCTCTTTTTATTTTCCCCGGGCACCCGTACCGCCCCACTTTTTTTAAAATTTTGTTCTCCAGGGGGACAGTAAATCGCCCACTTCTCTTTTTTAGTGTTCTCCCGGGGCCCCCAGTACTCGCTCCACTTTTCTTTATTAAAATTTTTCTCCGGCCAGCACATTACTTGTCCAAATTCTCTTTATTTAATTTCTCCCGGGCAAAAAGTACTTTCCCCCCTTCTCTTTTATTATGTTTTAAAGGGCAAAAAAAAAAGAATCGCTCCAAAAACTCTTTTTTTAAAATGGTTTCCCGGGAAGGGTTGTCCCAACCCCCTTTAAAGGTGTTCCCAAAGGGAAAAGTAATTGGTACTTTCTTTAAAAAAAGGGTGTTTTAAGGGAAATCTTTGGGTCCCCTTTCTTTTTTAACTAAAATTTTTTTTAAAGGGCCAAAACCCCCCCAAAAACCCTTTCCTAGTATTCCCCCGGGCAAGAAAAAATTCCCCCATTTTAAAAAAGTGTTTCCCAAAGGGAACCCGTAATTTTGGGGCCCCCCCCTTTCATTTAAGTTTCCCCAGGGGGAAAAAACCCTCCCCTTTTTTATATACAGGCTTGGGGCAACTTACTTTCTCCAAAAACCCTTTTTTTTGTTTTAGGCACAACTCCTTTTCGGTTTCCCCTTCCCCTTTAAAATTAAAGGGCTCCCACCCCCTTCTCCTCTCCCACTTCCCCCCCTTTTTTTTTTTCATTCCCCTCCCCGTACCCCACTCCCTTCTTCCCCCTTTTTTTCTTCCCACACCCTTCTTCCCCCCTCCCTTTTCTTTGGTTTCCACAAAAACCCCCCCACACTCCCTCTTATTTTCCTTCCAACTCCCTCCCCACCCCCTTTTCCCTTTTTTTTGTTCCCCCACTTCCCCCGCCCCACCCCCTTTTCTTTTTGTTTCTTTTCCCGGGACCCGGCTCCACTTTTCTTTTGGTTCCCACCCCATTTTTCCCCCCACTTTCTTTAGTTTCCCCCCCGGGCCTAACCCCCCCTCCCCCCTTGTAAAAACCTAATTCATAAAACCCCCTTTCCCCCCCGTTATCCCCCCTCCCCCCCAGTCTTTAAAAACCGCCCCAAACCCTTTTTTCCCAAATCCCCTTCCCCGTTCCCCCCCCAGGCCCCCCTGTTCCCCCCCGGCCTTTTCCCGTTTCCCCCCCTTTTTTCAAGAAAAAAACCCCGAAATTGCCCCCCCCTCCCCCCCCCTTCCCTTTTAAAACCCCCTTTCCCCGGGTTAACCAAACCCCCCTTTCCCAAGCCCCCCTTAGGGAAAAAAAATTTCTAGGTCCCTTTAAAAAAATTTCTTTAATTATCCTTTCCCGGGTCTTCCCAGCCCCCCCCAGCCCCCAAACCCCGGTAAATTCCCCCCTGCCCCCCCGAAAAAATCCCTAGCCTTTAAAATTCCCTGTCCCCCAAAAAACCTCCCTTTCCCCGGTTTAAAAATTCCCAAGGGGCCCCCCTTTAAATTCCCAGCCCCTCCCGCCGCGGGTTGTCCCCCCAGCCTCCCTTTAAATATTTTTTGTCCCTCCCCGGGGGGTTTCCCCGCCCCCTTAACCCGCCCCCGGGGGAAAACCCCCCAGCCCCCCCCTTTTTTCCCCGGGCCCCAACCCGTCCTGGCCCCCCCAGGGGGGCCCCCCAGCCCCCTAAACCCCCCCTACCCGGCCTCCCCCACACCCCCCCCCTCCCACCTTTCCCCCCCCAAATTTTTTTTCCCCCCCCCTCCCCTTCCCACTCCCCTTCCCCCGTCCCCACTTCCTTTTTGAAAAATTTTCCCCCCTTCTTCTTTTGTTTAAAATTTTAGGTTTTATTTTTGGGTTTTATTTTTGTTTTTTTTTGTGGTTTTTTTTAGTTTTTTTTTTTGGTTTTAATTTTTTGGGTTTTTTTTGGTTTTTATTTTTTTTTTGGTTTGTTTGGGGGTTTTTTTGGGGGGTTTTGGGGTTTTGGGGGGAAGTTGTTTTGGATGGGTTTGTTTTGTTGTGGTGGGTGTTTGTTGTGGTTTTTAGTTGTTTAGGGGGGGGGGGGTTTTTTTTTTTCCCTTTTAGGGGGGGGGGGGGGGGGGGGTTTTTTTTTTTTTTTCCAAGTTTTTCCTTTTCCCATCCTCCCCCTTCCCCAGGCCTCCCTCCCGGTTCTTTTTTTCCCCAGTTTCCCTCCTAAGCCTTCCCCTTTTCCAAAGCCTTCCTTTAAAAAACCCCCCAATTTTCCCAGCCTTTCCCCCCAGGGGCCTCCCACCCAGGCTTTCCCTCCCAGCCCCCCCCCTCCCGCCCCCGTTCCCCTTTTTCCCAACCTCCCCCCAGGCTTTCCCTCACCCAGCCCCCTTTTCCCAAACCTTTCCCTCCCCAAAGGGGCCCCCCTTTTTCCCCCCCCCTCCCCCCAAATTTTCCTTTTTTTCCCCCCCAAGGGGCCTTTTTTTTCCCTTTAAAATTCCCTTTTTTCCCACCCCCTTTTCCCAAACCCCCCCCAGGCCTCCCTCCCCGCCTTCCCCCTCCCCAGCCCCCCAACCCAGGCTCCCTTCCCCAGGCCCTTTGCCTTTTCCCAACCCCGCCTCCCCCCATTTTTCCTTTCCCACCACCCAGGCTCCCTTTCCCAGCCTCCCCCCTCCCACCTTTCCCCCCCCTTTCCCCCGCCCCGCCTTTTTCCCTTTTTTCCCAGGGCCTTTCCCTTTTCCCGGCCCCTTTTTCCCAACCCCAAAACCTTTTTCCCCCAAAAAAGGGTTCCCCCCAACCCCCTTTTCCCAGCCAACCCCAAAACCCAGGTTTTCCCTCCCAAAGGGGGCCTTTTTTTCCCTTTTTTCCCCCCTTTTCCCTTTTCCCCGTTTTTTTAAGTCAGGTGGGCTTTTTAAAGCCCAAAAAAATTTCTGTTTCCTGTCCTCTTGTTTTAAGTTTTTTTTTATGGGTTTGGGGTTTAAAATTGTTTTGGTTTTTGAGGGATTGTATGGTTTTTTTTGTGTGTGTGTGTTGGGGGGTGTGTTTTTGTTGGGTTTTTTTGTGTTTTTTTTGTTGGTTTTTTGGGAATTTTTTGTTTTTTTTGTGTTTGGTTTTTGTTTGTTTTTATGTGGTGTGTTTGGGGGAATTTGGTTTTTGAGTTTTTTTTTTTGGGTTTTTTTGTGTTTATTTTTTGTTTTTTTTTTTGTTTTTTTTGTAGGTTTTTTTGTTTGGGTTTTGGGGAATTGGTTTTTTTGTTTTTTGGGGAAAATTTGTCCGAAGTAATAATTTTTAATGGTTTTTGTTTTTTTGGTTGGGGTTTTTTTGTGGGTTTTTGTGTGGTTATTTGTTGGGTTTGTTTTAGAGTTAAAGTGTGTTGGTTAAAAAGGGGTTGGTGGGGTTTTAAAGTGTTTGTTTATGTGTTTGTGTGTGTTGTGGTTTTGTGTGTGTTGTGTGTGTGTGTCTGTGTGTGTTTTGTGTTTGTGTTTTTGTGTTGGTTGTGTGTTTTGTTTTTGTGTTGTGTGTGTGGTTGTTGGGTGTAAAGGTTTTGTTGTTGTGTGTGTGTGTGGGTTTTGGGGGGTTGTGTGTGTATTTTAGTGGGTGTGTAGGGTGTGTGTATGTTGTGTTTTTGTGGTGTGTATGTGGGGTTTTGTGTGTATTTTTGTTTTTTGTGGGTTGTGGTGTGTGGGGTGTGTGTGTGTGTGTATGTGTGTGTGTGTGTATTGTGTTGTTGTATGTTTGTGTGGTGTTGTTGTGGTGTGTTTGTGTGGTGTGTGTTGGGGGTGTGTTGTGTGTGTGTATGTGGGGGGTGTGTGTGTGTGGGTGTGTGTGGTGTGGTTGTGTGGTGTGTGGTGGTGGGTGTGTTGGGGTGTTGGTGTGGTTTTTTGGGGTGGGTTGGGGTGGGGTGGATGGTAGTTTTTGGTTTTGGTGGGTGGGTGGGTGTGTGTGTTGGTGTGGGGTGTGGGTTGTGATGGGGGGTGTGTGTGTGTGTGTGTGTGTGTGTGTGTGGGTGGGGGTGGGTGTGTTGGGGTGTGGGTGTTTGGTGGGGGGGTGTGTTGTTTTTGTGTGTGGTTTTGGTGGGTGTGTGTGTGGTGTGTGTGGGTGTGTGTGTTTGGGGGGTGTGTGGGGGGGTGGGGTGGTGTGATGGGTTTTGTGTTGTGGGGGTTGTGTTTGTGTTTGTTGGGTTTTGTGGGTGTATGTGGGTTGGTTTGTGGGTGTGGGGGGTGTTTGGGGGGTGGGGGTGGGTTGGTTTTTGGGGGTGGTGGTGG
>NC_069435.1:32246331-32253831 GCF_026875155.1 Cherax quadricarinatus | reverse complement strand
CCACCCAAGAAATAAGCTCTGATGTGAAAGTCCCACTCAAATCCAACCCCTCCCACTCATGTACTTATCCAACCTAAATTTGAAACTACCCAAAGTCCCAGCCTCAATAACCCAACTAGGTAGACTGTTCCACTCATCAACTACCCTATTTCCAAATCAATACTTTCCTATGTCCTTTCTAAATCTAAACTTATCTAATTTAAATCCATTACTGCGGGTTCTCTCTTGGAGAGACATCCTCAAGACCTTATTAATATCCCCTTTATTAATACCTATCTTCCACTTATACACTTCGATCAGGTCTCCCCTAATTCTTCATCTAACAAGTGAATGTAACTTAAGAGTCTTCAATCTTTCTTCATTAGGAAGATTTCTAATGCTATGTATTAATTTAGTCATCCTACGCTGAATGTTTTCTAACGAATTTATGTCCATTCTGTAATATGGAGACCAGAACTGAACTGAATAATCTAGGTGAGGCCTTACTAATGATGTATAAAGCTGCAGTATGACCTCTGGACTTCTGTTGCTTACACTTCTTGATATAAATCCCAGTAATCTATTTGCCTTATTACGTACGCTTAGGCATTGCTGTCTTGGTTTAAGGTTGCTGCTCACCATAACCCCCAAGTCCTTTTCGCAATCTGTATGGCTAAGTTCTACATCATTAAACTTATAAGTACTAGGGTTATGGGCACTCCCAAGCTTCAGAACCTTGCATTTATCTACATTGAACAGCATCTGCCACTTTTCGTTTGAATCAATTATCCTACCTATCTTTGTGTCATCGGCGAATTTGCTCATATCACTAGTAATTCCCTCATCAATATCATTGATATATATTATAAACAACAACGGGCCCAAGACTGATCCCTGTGGAACGCCACTTGTTATAGATCCCCACTCGGATTTAACCCCATTTATGGACACTCTGCTTCCTGTCAGTGAGCCATGACTCGATCCACGAGAGCACTTTTTCCCCCAATGCCATGAGCTGCCACTTTCTTTAACAGTCTATGGTGCGGAACTCTATCAAAAGCCTTACTAAAATCTAAGTAAATCAAATTCTTTATCGTGGTCAACAGCCTCAAAAGCTTTACTGAAGAAAGTTAATAAATTAGTTAGACAAGACCGGCCTCTTGTGAATCCATGCTGAGTATCATTAATCAAGCTATGCTTATCGAGATGGCTTCTTATAATCTCAGCTATAATTGACTCTAGTAATTTGCCTACAATTGACGTCAGGCTTATTGGGCGGTAATTTGACGGTAACGACTTGTCCCCTGTTTTAAAAATAGGAATTACATTAGCCATCTTCCACATATCAGACACTACACCTGTTTGAAGAGATAAATTAAAAATATTAGTTAATGGTTCACAGAGTTCCATTTTGCATTCCTTAAGAACCCTTGAAAAAACCTCATCAGGGCCCGGCGACTTATTTTGCTTCAGTCTGTCTATCTGCTTCACAACCATTTCACTAGTGACTGTGATGTTACATAATTTATCTTCTAGCCCACTATAAAAATTAATTACTGGAATATTGTTAGTGTCTTCCTGTGTAAAAACTGAGAGAAAATAATTATTAAAAATCGAGCACATTTCATTATCTTTGTCAGTAAGGTGCCCGTAGTTATTTTTAAGGGGACCTATCTTATCTCTAACTTTTGTTCTATAGACCTGGAAAAAACTTTTTGGGTTAGTTTTAGAATCCCTAGCAACTTTAATTTCATAGTCCCTTTTAGCTTTTCTTATCCCCTTTTTAATGTCCCTCTTAATGTCAATATACTGATTCATAAGATGACCCTCACCTCTTTTGATACGCCTATAAATTCCTTTCTTATGCCCTAGTAGATATTTGAGCCTATTATTCATCCATTTTGGGTCATTTCTATTTGATCTAATTTCTTTTTATGGGATAAACGTTCTTTGAGCAGCATGTATAGTGTTCAGAAAACTGTCATATTGATAGCTCTCTTCGTTACCCCAGTCAACAGATGATAAGTGTTCTCTAAGCCCATCGTAATCTGCTAAGCGAAAATCTGGGACTGTTACTGAGTTATCGCTACTATCGTACTTCCATTCAATGCTAAATGTAATTGATTTGTGATCGCTAGCACCCAGTTCCTCTGAAATTTCTAAATAATTAACAAGGGATTCATTGTTTGCCATAACTAAGTCAAGCAGGTTATTTCTCCTTGTAGGTTCTGTCACAAACTGCTTCAAAAAACAATCCTGAACTACTTCTAAGAAGTCGTATGATTCTAAATTCCCAGTCAAGAAATTCCAATCAATATGACTAAAGTTAAAGTCTCCTAGAATTACTACATTATCGTGCCTTGTGGCCTTAACAATTTTCTCCAATAGTAGTCTCCCTTGGTCCCTATCTAAGTTTGGGGGACGGTATATCACTCCTAAAATCAGTTTTTCATGCCCCTGTGAAAATTCTATCCAAACAGACTCTGTATGTGTTACTTCAGACTTAATACCCGTTTTTATGCAACAGTTCAAGCGATCTCGGACATACAATGCCACCCCACCCCCCTTCCCGATACTTCTATCTACTTGGAACAATTTAAAACCCTGAATATGACATTCTGCAGGAATGTCCCGACTTTTTTAATTAAACCACGTCTCAGTTAAGGCAAATACATCAATGTTACCTGCACTAGCAACCAATCTCAACTCGTTCATCTTATTCCTAGCACTACGGCAATTAGCATAATAAACATTGAAAGACTCTCCTTTCTCTTTACCCTTCCTGCTCATTTCTGTTTTTCTACTAAACCTATTATTGTCCTTATCACCCAAAGTCCCTGGCTTTTCAATATCTACCTCATTCTGCTTATTACTAGTTCCCCTAGAACTCGTAATATTATTACACTGGGACTTCACTGTTTTCCTGCCAAAACCCATACCACTAACTATTCCTAGTTTAAAGTCCTAACTGCTCCCTCCACTGCAGTTGCCAGTGCTACCACCCCAGACCTAGATAAGTGAACCCCATCCCTGGCATACATGTCATTTCTGCCATAGAAGAGGTCCCAGTTGTCAACGAATGTTACCGCATTTTCCTTACAGTATTTGTCCAGCCAATTGACACCAATTGCCCTGGACAACCATTCATTTCCAACTCCTCTCCTTGGCAAAATACCACATATGACAGGGTTCCCACCCTTTCTCCTAATTATTTCTATTGCTGACCTATACCTGCTAATCAGGTCTTCACTCCTACGTCTGCCAACATCGTTGCCTCCAGCACTGAGACAGATAATAGGATTGCTCCCATTACCTCTCATGATGTCATCCAGACAGCTAACAATATCCTCCATCCCAGCCCCAGGAAAGCAAACTCTCTGTCTCCTACTCCTGTCCAAGCAGAACGCCCTATCCATATACCTAACTTGGCTATCCCCAACAACAACAATATTCTTACCTTCCTTGGTGTCGTTCGTCGTGATGTTCCCAGTAGTCGACTCACATTCGTCGGGTAGCACTGAGAATGTATTAGATGTTTCCACAACAGTTTCCACGGCAGTCTCTTTCTTCTTCATCGTTTCTACCTTTCCATTCGTCTTCTTGATCGTCAACTTCGTTCCCTGCTGTCCAGCCACCTGAGGACTCAAAACAGGAGGACTACTACGAATCTTCTTGTTTTCCTCGGTCAGTCGCCGAATCTCCAACTTCGCCAACCTCAATTCTTCCTTAAGCTGTTGGTAAAGTTGCTCGATGGAGGGCATCTTGCTTCAATTCGTAGAGAGCGCGCAAACAG
The DNA here is from genome assembly GCF_026875155.1 of Cherax quadricarinatus. Lineage (NCBI taxonomy): Eukaryota > Metazoa > Arthropoda > Malacostraca > Decapoda > Parastacidae > Cherax > Cherax quadricarinatus. The sequence goes on along the minus strand of NC_069435.1, from coordinate 32,250,059 downwards.
GTCTTCACAGAGCTAAGTACACTTCAACACTGCACAAAAGCCAACTCAATCAGGAGCTACTGCGCAGCACGTCCGCACGGCCCAATAGCGATGCGAACCTTCACTCACCTTCACTCTCACCTTCAATCACCTTCACTCTCACCTTCACTCTCACCTTCACTCACCTTCACTTTCACATTCACTCTCACCTTCACACACCTTTACACTCTCACCTTCACTCTCACACTTCACTCTCACCTTCACTCTCACCTTCACTCACCTTCACTCTACATTCACTCATCACATTCATCTCACCTTCACTCACCTTCCACTCACCTCATTCTCACCTTCACTCACCTTCACTCTCACCTTCACTCACCTTCACTCACCTTCACTCTCACATTCACTCTCACCTTCACTCACCTTCACTCACCTTCACTCTCACCTTCACTCTCACCCTCACTCTCACCTTCACTCACCTTCACTCTCACATTCACTTTCACCTTCACTCACCTTCGCTCACCTTCACTCTCACATTCACTCTCACCTTTACTCACCTTCACTCTCACCTTCACTCACCTTCACTCTCACCTTCACTCTCACCTTCACTCACCATCACTCAACCCTTCACTCTCACCTTCGCTCTCACCTTCACTCACCTTCAATCACCTTCACTCTCACCTTCACTCTCACCTTCACTCACCTTCACTCTCACCTTCACTCACCTTCACTCACCTTCACTCACTTTCACTCTCACCTTCACTCTCACCTTCACTCACCTTCACTCACCTTCACTCTCACCTTCACTCTCACCTTCACTCTCACCTTCACTCTCACCTTCACTCACCTTCACTCACCTTCACTCTCACCTTCGCTCTCACCTTCACTCTCACCTTCGCTCTCACCTTCACTCTCACCTTCACTCACCTTCACTCTCACCTTCACTCACCTTCACTCTCACATTCACTCTCACCTTCACTCTCACCTTCACTCACCTTCACTCACCTTCACTCTCACCTTCACTCTCACATTCACTCACCTTCACTCTCACCTTCACTCTCACCTTCACTCACCTTTACTCTCACCTTCACTCACCTTCACTCACCTTCACTCTCACATTCACTCTCACCTTCACTCTCACCTTCGCTCACCTTCACTCACCTTCGCTCTCAGCTTCACTCTCACATTCACTCTCACCTTCACTCTCACCTTCACTCTCACCTTCACTCTCCTTCACTCACCTTCACTCTCACCTTCACTCTCACCTTCACTCTCACCTTCACTCACCTTCACTCACCTTCACTCTCACCTTCACTCTCACCTTCACTCTCACCTTCACTATCACCTTCACTCACTGTTACAAAAAACGCGATTCTAAAAGCTTAGAGATCTCCAGTGAATACTAGAAAGGACTGCCCTTCTAGCATCCAGCCTGTTACTGGGTTTTCGTAACAAGTAGTCAGTATCCTTGGCCAATTATCCATTAGAAATCAGTAATATTCAATAGTGCTTCAGGATTACAACTGGTAGGCTACTAACTAGAGAAATTAAAATTTAATAAATTTATTAAGTCTAGAGGTATATTATCAAATTAAATTAATCACAGTAATCAAAATAAAATCAATCTCTCGAGTTCAATATTATTGTGCTGAAAGCACATATCACATTTATAATTCTTAAGTACCGTCTGGTACATTAACATTTAATAAGATATTACAAATATGTACAAGTAAGTTGTGTATGCGTGTAAATGCTCTAAGTAGTTCGCTATGTCTCACGACTCGACTAGACTTAAACAAGTGACTGACAAAGTCCTCAAATAAAATAACTTCTTGACCGACTGGCAACCAGAACAGTCTGCTTGAACAATGAAAAGAATGCTAAGCCCAATAGCCATATAACAAGCGACGCGACACAATCAGGATCAAGAGATAATATAACGACACTAAGTAGGGACCATCAGCAGATCCTCCACAAAAGTTACAAAACTCCCATACTACTGAATCTAAGTTCAGCATAGGAAAAACCTTGACTGTGACAATACACAGAAACCAGTACAAAATTAGGTCAGAAGCTATAGCTAAGGACCTGAGATGCTCAGAGTGTCTATGTGACACACAACCTCAGTACAACGTCGAAAATCACTAAGTCTATACAATGTTCTGTGAACAGAGTTCTACAGAACTAACAAGAATAATGAGACAGACAATCTGTCCAACCACCAAGCGAGTCTAGAGCAGACTGAATACTTCACGAGAGGTGAGGACACCCCCCCTCGATCACGTGATAGCCCCGTGGACAGCACAGCTCAGAAGCCGGCAGTATAACGAACGACAAGCGATAATTACAGTAGTTTGACAATCAAGACTTGAACTGAGCACATATTATGTACATCTTAACAACATAAGTCAAATAACAATATAAAGCAATATATTTACGATTTAGCTATTATCGCAAATATAAGCAATATAAAATTATATGAAAAGATAATATACATTATATATATACATAATAATCATTGTAACCCATTCAGGGGTTGCAAAACTCACCTTCACTCTCACCTTCACTCTCACATTCACTGTTTTAACTGGTCTTTTCTCTCCTGGTTCCACCAAATTCATTCTTCCCAGCAACTGCGTCTTACCGCTCTCCAATCTCTTTTATCTTCTAGTTTTATTTGGAGATCTGAAAAGGATTTAGAAGAGAGAGAGGAGGGGGTGTGGTGTGTGGTGGTGTGGTTGTGGTGGTGGTGGTGGTGGTGGTGAAGGTGGTGGTGGGGTGGTTGTGGTGGTGGTGAAGGTGGTGGAGAGGTAAATTGGTGGTGGAGGAGGAGGAGGAGGGGAGGAGGTGTGGTGGTGTTGTAATGGTGTGTGGAGTAAGGTGGTGGTGGAGAGAGTGGAGGTGGTGAGGAGGAGATGGTGGAGGTGGAGAAGGTGGTGGAGGAGGTGAAGGTGGTTGGTGGAGGTGAAGTTGGTGATGGAGGAGGAGGTGGAGGTGGTGGAGGAGGAGGATGGTGGAGGTGGAGAAGGTGGCGGAGGAGGTGAAGGTGGTGGTGGAGGTGAAGGTGGTTTGGTGGAGGTGGGAAGTTGGTGGTGGAGGAAGGAAGGTGGAGGTGATGGAGGAGGAGAGGTGGAGGTGGAGAAGGTGGTGGAGGAGGTGAAGGTGGAGGTGAAGTTGGTGGTGGAGGAGGAGGTGAGGTGGTGGAGGAGGAGATGGTGGAGGTGGAGAAGGTGGTGGAGGAGGTGAAAGGGGGTGGTGGAGGTGAAGGTGGTGGAGGAGGAGGTGGAGAAGGTGGTGGAGTAGGAGGTGGTGGAGGAGGTGGAGGTAGTGGAGGAGGAGGGGGGGTGGAGGAGCAGGAGGTGGAGGTGGTGGAGGAGAAGGTGAGGTGGTGGAGGAGGAGGAGGAGGAGGAGGTGGTGGGGGGAGAAGGAGGTGGTGGGGGGGAGGAAGGTGGTGGAGGAGGAGGTGGTGGTGGAGAAAGGGGGTGGTGAAGGAACAGGAAAAAAGGAGGAGAAGGAGGAACAGGAGGGGGATGAACAGGAGGAGAAGGAAAAAAAGGAGGAGAAGGATGAAAGGGGAGAAGGAAAAAACAGGAGAAGGAAAAACAGGAGGAGAAGGATGAACAGGAGGAGAAGGATGAACGGAGGACAAGGAAAAACAGGAGGAGAAGGATGAACAGGAGGAGGAGGAGAAACAGGAGGGGGAACAGGAGGGGGAGGTGAACAGGAGGAGGAGGGGTGAACAGGAGGA
>NC_069435.1:32149876-32245831 GCF_026875155.1 Cherax quadricarinatus | reverse complement strand
TGGGGATTCTGGTTTTACGAAAAAAGGGGGCCCCTGCATCGTGATGAGCGGTTTGAGAAGACGGAAAATACATATTCCTAGCAGCTTTGATGTGTCCTTCCCAAAGTTACCCTTTTATCAGTGATAACAAAAGTTTTTTTTTTTTTTTTTGCCGGTTGGTACATATAAAAATGACATTTAAAATTAGATTTTCTTTCCATTATGATTAGGGGGAAGAGAAGTCATTTAAAAATTTTTTTTTTTTTTTTTTCAAAAAGTCACCGTTCCCCCCGAGGCAGGGTGCCCCAAAAAAAAAAGAAAATCCCCAAAAAAGAAAATGCTTTCACATCTTTCAATATTTTCACCACACTCACAAAAATCACTTTTTTGCGAGGTGCTCAGAATACAACAGTTTAGAAGCATTAGTAAAAAGATCACAACTATCCCTAAAACGCCAATACCCCAAACCCCTCCTTTAAAGTGCAGGCTTTGTATTTCCCCATTTCCGGGATAAAGTGACTATATGAAAATAACCGTTTCCCTGAATCCCTTCAAAAAAATATTACCCTGCTGACACTCCAACAGATCGTCAGGCCCCAAGTACCATTCGTCTCCATTCACCTATCTAACACGCTCAGCAACTGCGGAAAGCCCAAAGCCTTTGCCCAAAAACCTCCTTTACCCCCTCTCCCCAACCCTTTCGAGGACGCCCCTCCCTCGCCTTCCTTCCATATGATTTAATGCTTTCCCATGTTATTCTCTTTGATCCATTCTCTAAAAATGCCCAAAAACCCCCCAAAAACCCCCTTCCCCCCTTGACTAAATTTTTTAACCCCAAACCCCTTTTTCCAAAATTTCCACACTCCGAAAATTTTTTGCAAAATTTACCCCACACATTGCCCCCTTTGACAGGCTCTCCCCTGCCTCCAAAATGTCTCCTCGCTGCGCATTTCCACCCAATTACACCCATATAAGAGGTTGGTCTACTATATTTCAACATTCCCTTCTTTGCCTCCTAGATAACGTTTTTTTACTCCCCTTTTACCTCGGGACCACTCGCCTTTTTTCCCCCATCAATTCTATGATTAACCTCTCCTTCATAAATCCAACCCCCGACAGTAACTCCCAATATCTGAAAACATTCATTTTCCGTATCCTCCTCCCCAATTTGATATCCTTTTTTTTTATCTAAATCTTTGATCCCTCTCACCTTACTCTTTTTTTATGTTCCTTTTAACTTTTACCTTTACACCATTCCCCAAAAACCATCCTTAATTTTGAATTTTTCTTTGAATCCCCCATAACACGGTTTCATCACAAAAAGAAACGTTTTAAATTCCCTTTTTGAATTTGATTCCCCTAATTTATTCCCCCCCCTCTCCCAAAACCCCCCTAGATTTATTTCCCTTTTTACAACCCCACTATAAATTTATTTAAAAAACCTGGTGACATTAACATCCCTTTGGCCCTACTTTTCCCGGGGAAAGTATTTCCCCCTCCTTTTCACCCCCCAAAGACCCCCTCACTATCCTCATAAAATTTTTTTTTACAGCATTTAAAACTTACCACCTTTTCCCATATACTTGCAAAATCGCCACGTTGCCCCCCTACCACTCTATCATACCCTTTTTTCTAAATCCATAAATGCAAAAAAAACCCCCTACCTTTATCTAAATACTGTTCATATAGCTTCAATGTAAACACTTAGATCTACACCCCCTTACCCCCTTAAAAACTCCTTCTCACGCAACCCTAATTTGTCTTCCCTCTAATTTTTTTAAATTAAAACCCCTACTTACACTTTTCCTGGTATATCAAAAAACTTTTCCTCTATATTTTACAATCTCTTTTGTCCCCTTTCCCTTTATATGAAGGGACTTACATGCTCCCCCCCCAACCCCTAGGACCTTCCCCCTTTTCATCATTTTTTAACAAAGTCCCAACCACTCCAAACTATACCCCCCCCGCTTAAACTTTTTCTGTCATGATCCCTCAGTTCCGCGCTTTACCCCCTTTATTCTCGTTTGCTTGCGTACCTCCCCCCACTTCATTTGTTTTCTTCACTCCAAAAAAAAGGTTCCCCCCCTGCCCAGTGCATGAAATTCCCACCCCCTTTCTTTCCTCAACATTTTTAAAAGTTCCTAAAAATTACATAAAAACATAAGAAAGGAGGAACACTGCAGGAGGCCTGCTGGCCCATACTGGGCAGGTCCTTTACAATTCATCCCACTAACAAAACATTTGCCCAACCCAATTTTCAATGCCACCCAAGAAATAAGCTCTGATGTGAAAGTCCCACTCAAATCCAACCCCTCCCACTCATGTACTTATCCAACCTAGATTTGAAACTACCCAAAGTCCCAGCCTCAATAACCCAACTAGGTAGACTGTTCCACTCATCAACTACCCTATTTCCAAACCAATACTTTCCTATGTCCTTTCTAAATCTAGACTTATCTAATTTAAATCCATTACTGCGGGTTCTCTCTTGGAGAGACATCCTCAAGACCTTATTAATATCCCCTTTATTAATACTTTATTAATATTCTCGCCATCTACCTAATACCTCCCTCTCCCCATCTACTAACTCCCCTACTCTGTTTTTAACCCTTTGACTGTCGCGGCCGTATATATACGTTTGCGAGGTACAGTGTTTGACGTATATATACTCATAAATTCTAGCGGCTTCAAATCAGGCAGGAGAAAGCTAGTAGGCCCACATGTGAGAGAATGGGTCTGTGTGGTCAGTGTGCACCACATAAAAAAAATCCTGGAGCACGCAGTGCATAATGAGAAAAAAAAAACTCCGACCGTTTTTTTTAATTAAAATGCCGACTTTGTGGTCTATTTTCGTATAGTATTTGTGGTTGTATTCTCGTTTTCTTGGTCTCATTTGATAGAATGGAAACTATATTATAGAAATGGAAGTGATTTTGATTAATTTTACTATAAAAAGAACCTGGAAATGGAGCACAAAGTACAGGAAATGTTTGATTTTTGCCGATGTTCAAAAGTAAACAAATGATGTCATTGTCCAATAAATGTCCAAATAGCCATTCTAATACTCAGTCATGAATGGGTTGATGTAATTTTTACAAATATTACAGTATTGCAGTAGTCTGCATAACAGTAAATCTTCTATTTTTTGTTTGAATAAAATTTCAAAATAAAAAGCAAGAGTAATATCACAGGGACCTGGAGACATGACTGATGAACAAAGAAAATGTTATTTTAGAGCCAGGAATGTCTGCATTGTTCATTCTGGACCTTATTTTGAAATTGTCGTATTTTTTAATTTTCATGAAATTGGCCAAATTGCAAATTTCTGACCATGTTATTGGGTAGTTGAAATCGGTTAAATGGGCAGTTTCTTGTACTCAATAGATAGAAAAAATAGAGTTCTGAAGAAATAGTTATGAGTTTGGTTGACTGGAATAACGGAATTAGCCGAAAATAGGGCTCAAAGTGGGCGAAATTGCCGATTTTTAAATATCGCCGAAGTCGCTAACTTCGCGAGAGCGTAATTCCGTCAGTTTTCCATCAAATTTCGTTTTTTTGGTGTCTTTACAATCGGGAAAAGATTCTCTATCATTTCATAAGAAAAAATAATTTTTTTTTTTTTTAAATTTTGCGACACCAGGAGACACCTCAGGATTTGGGGTTGCGACAGTCAAAGGGTTAACTGACAGATCCATACTTTCCCTAGGCTTTCCTAACTTGTTTAACTCCAAAAATTTTTCTTATTTTTATTAAAATTTCTTGTGAGTGCCTCTCCCACTCTATCATCTGCTCTCCTTTTGCACTCTCTCACCACTCTCTTCACCTTTCTTTTACTCTCCATATACTCTGCTTTTCTTATAACACTTCTGCTTTGTAAAAACCTCTCATAAGCTAACTTTTTCTCTCTTATCACACCCTTTACTTCATCATTCCACCAATCACTCCTCTTTCCACCTGCCCCCACCCTCCTAGAGATAGGCAAACTTCTGCCCCACATTCTAATACTGCATTTTTAAAACTATTCCAACCCTCTTCAACCCCCCACTACTCATCTTTGCACTAGCCCACATTTCTGCCAACAGTCGCTTATATCTCCCCCGAACTTCCTCCTCCCTTAGTTTATACACTTTCACCTCCCTCTTACTTGTTGTTGCCACCTTCCTCTTTTCCCATCTACCTCTTACTCTAACTGTAGCTACAACTAAATAATGATCCGATATATCAGTTGCCCCTCTATAAACATGTACATCCTGGAGCCTACCCATCAACCTTTTATCCACCAATACATAATCTAACAAACTACTTTCATTATGTGCTACATCATACCTTGTATATTTATTTATCCTCTTTTTCATAAAATATGTATTATTACCAAATCTCTTTCTACACATAGCTCAATTAAAGGCTCCCCATTTACATTTACTCCTGGCACCCCCAAATTTACCTACTACTCCCTCCATAACATTTTTACCCACTTTAGCATTGAAATCCCCAACCACCATTACTCTCACACTTGATTAAAAAACTCCCATGCATTCACTCAACATTTCCCAAAATCTCTCTCTCTCTCCTCTACACTTCTTTCTTCTCCAGGTGCATACACACTTACTATAACCCACTTTTCACATCCAATCTTTATTTTATTCCACATAATCCTTGAATTAATACATTTATAGTCCCTCTTTTCCTGCCATGCTTATCCTTCAACATTATTGCTACTCCTTCTTTAGCTCTAACTCTATTTGAAACCCTGACCTAATCCCATTTATTCCTCTCCATTGAAACTCTCCCACCCCCTTCAGCTTCGTTTCATTTAAAAAATTTATTTAATAAATATTTACTCCAATTAAAATAGGGCTCTAGCTAATAAATGAAATCTTTCCTCAAAGTTATTTGTGACTAATGCTCGGAACTTGGAGCTCATGGAAACAACTTTGTAAAAGTACAGCTCCTATGTTATCTTAGTCATTCTGCACAGGGAAAACCTTGAAGCCTAATTACTGATCTTGAGAGCTTTCCATATACTCTTTAATTTTTTCCAGGTTAACAGCCATGTGCGTCATCACCCTCCAAATGTTGAATATCCACAACCCCATCCTCGTGATCTTGCTGCTGAGGAAGAGGAAGAAAGTAGGTGCTACATTATTTTAGCATGGTATATTACACTCACTAACATCTCTTGATATTTATACTTGTGCTACAGTGGGAAACTGGAAATTTTTAAATTGAGCTTAATGCACCTAATGTTGAAAGTGGAGGAGTTGTGAATGTATATATGTTAGTAAGTTTCCAGTTACCCAAAATAGTTGGGACCTGAGCCAGTTCACCAACCTGGATAGCACTGTACATTATTGCAGAATGTTTAGAGATTTTCATGGGAATCATATCTGTGGTGCAATTACATATAATGGAATTGTCATACAGATGCACTCTGCATTAAATCGCTCTGTACTTTTAAAATTTGGGTAGGGACAATGCAGTTAACAGGTTATTCATTGGGCCATGTCTTTTTTTTTTGTGGGGGGGGGGAGAGAGAACCCTGCTTATTGGACTGGTTGTTTAAAATGTGAAATAGAATATCGGGCTGAAAGAGAATTAATAATTAAAATAGTTTTACGTGAATATACTAGTAGTGTAACAATGTTTGTGTTGGGTGATGAATATAATGTACAGTGTGTAATTTTGTATACAAAAGGACAAAATTATGATTACTTCTGCAGTTGACACACTGCATAATTTGTTGAAATTATTTCTTTTACAGGAGGTGTAACAACTTGGACTTGAGAGACTTCATTTTATTACTCTGTACTAGTTGCAAAGCTTTTCTATATGGTGACTGGGATAATCTACATAGCTTGTTTCATTGCCATTCTCATTGTGAGTGGATATACATGTCATTGTCTTAATACTGTGTCCCCCCATTGCTACTTTGATTAGCAATGGTAATAATTTGTTTGTTTATTGAAAGAATGATATAAATGTGGTGAGTGATTCCATCATGCTTTGTTACTTTGGAGTTGTACCTATGTGATGTTAAGATGTAACTTGTTGTTTGTTCAGTCACACACTTTTTTTTTTTTTATTTTTTGATAGAAAAAAATATCTACAGGTAGGTGGAGGACATATAATTTGACTACATTATATTGTAACCACCTTTTCCCTCAAAAAAAAAAAAAAAAAAAAAAAAAAAAAAAAAATTAAAAGTTTATAATTTATGGCGTGCCTGTCATTTGAACTATGATGTATTGTAACGTGTAGAGGCTGCAGTTTCGGAGGTGAATCATAGTTCAACTCTTATGCATGTTATTGTAGAATATAAACAGTGTTATGGCATAGGTGAATCTTCGAAAACAACACTTGCCAAATGCTGAGAGCTCAGCAAACTACATTCTGACTAAATTTACTGTTAGGTATCTTAAGTGGTTTTGTTTGTATTTCGTTACAAATGCCATTTTGAAAATAAGATCTTGTTTTTTCAGGGGTTTATGCCTGACATTAATTCATGCTGCAATTTTTTCCAAGAAAGCTATGCCAGCCTTGCCCTTTTCCATGCATTTGGCTTATTTTACCTTATTCCACAATCTCTTTTAGTTGTTGACATTTCGACTGAGGCAACTTGCTAGTGAACAATTTTATATATAGTTACAAGTCACATTTTAAGCCAGATAGAGGTATATATTTAGCAATGCTTATATTATTCAACCTAGTGAACCATGAGCAAGTGTGTGTATAATGATTGATGTCTCAGAAGTAAAACTTCAAGATGATTCTGAGTGTGTGGGACAACCATTTTTAAGGCAGAAGCAGCAATAAGACCCGAGTATGTTATGTGTATTCACTACAACGAAGTACTGAAACTAATGAGAAGACATTGCATATGAAGGGCCCTTTTTGTAATTGCTTATCAAATACTTGATCATAATAGCTTAAAAAGCTTAGAATGGGTAATAAACTTCATACATAAATATGGCTATGCTTATTCCCTATTGTTAATATATACATTTTATATAAGATTTTCATGTTTTAAGTTTTAGATTTGATTTTTGTATTTGTTAGAACTAGCTTTTTACTCAAGTCTGTAGGCATTTTCACATACATTGCCGTCTTGTAAATGACTTAATATTTTTGCAGTGGTTCACAGAAGCTTTACATTTGAAGAAAGAAAGTGTCATAGGCACATTAAATTGATACTATTAAATAGCCAAAAAAGTCAGTTCCATAATTTTTCTCTGCTATTGGAAAAAAGCATAATATACCAATGAAATAATAATTATATCAATGTTTAATTCTAGATATTTAAATATCTTTTCTTGAAATAAAGGGGATTCCAGGAGAATTTACAGCACCATTTTTGGAGGGGCTGTAGCACACGACCATCTACAAATATCTTCAGATTGGTATTGAAGTTATGCTATGCTTCTGAACTCCATATGTAAATCAAAGACTCAGTCTGACAAAGCCAGAATATGATTTGGTCATTTTGAAGTCTTGGGACATTAGTATTTATTTGGACAATCATATTTAGACAATAGCCATCATGTAACCAGTTAACTATACACATTCGAAAAACAGGCAGCAGTATAAGGGACTCCATTGATATAAATTTTATTTCTTTAGGTGAAAATACTTACTTTCTACTCTTGATTTCTTCTAGAGGTTATGATGTCATCTGGAGTATCATGTATCATCTGTATTTGAGAGGCAAAGAATCAGGAACTTGGGGACACTGTATGGAGTTAACAGGGGCACAGATTAATTTGGAAGTATTTTTCAGTCTCAGCATGGTCAGGAAGTGGGAATAATTTTGGTGAGGAATGGTGAAGGCAGGCCCCATACATAGTATGAAGAGCAGGTACATGAGCCCACGAGGCTAAGGGGGAGTGAATATGAAGGATTAGCAAGGTTAACAGCAGGGCTGATCAGCCCCAACACTTGCAACATGAACAGGCTTGAGATACAACTATTTACTGCCACCCCCCAAGGTGAACTGTAATATGTACAAGAAACTGCAAATAACTGTGTAAAAAATTCTTTTGTTAATGTTTCCTATCATACTATACCTTTTGCATATTCTTCCATCAAAACATTCCTCCCTGCAGTTGCGTATGACCCTTCGGGTTTGTGCATAGTTTGATTATATATTATTGCAAGGCAGGGTTGGCCCTTGACCAAAGAAGGAAAAACATTCATTAATTTCATTTAATGGCTGTCTTGCGAAGACGCGTTCTGACGTCACGCTTCATATTACGCTTCGACTACGACATCTCGCCTCCTCCTTCAGAGGCAAGCATTACTAGACTTTGGTCCAGGCTAATTGGACCCAAGGCTTGGAAATTAACTCACAACCATCCAGTAAAAGCCACCTCTCTCCATTTTGCTCCCTATCTGTATATGTACATTTTTTCTGCTGGAAAGAAATGTTCCTATATTGATATCGCTGTTTTCTGTAGTTAATACATCTGTCTTTCTTCCTCTTTTTCACACACAGGCTGGTATCCCACCAAGGCGGGGTGGCCCAAAAGGAAAAACGAAAGTTTATTCTTTTCGTTTAAGTAATATACAAGGAGAAGGGTTACTAGCCCTTGCTCCCGGCATTTTAGTCGCCTGCTTAAAACACGCATGGCTTACGGAGGAGAATCTGCGCCACTTCCCATGGAGGTAGAGAGGAAATAAACAAGAAACAAGAATAGAAGAAAATAGAAGAAAAAACCCAGTGGGGTGTGTATTTATAATATGCTTGTAAATGTTATGTGTTAGTGTGACATATGTGTTAAGTAGAAGTAGCAAGTCGTATGTTTATGAAGACTGAATAAAAAGACACCAGCAATCCTACCTCATGTAAAACAATTACGGCTTTGTTTTACACTCGCTTGGCAGGATGGTCGTAACCCCCCTGGGCGGTTGCTGTTACAACGTACTAACTAGAACAGCTTGCCTTTATCTTTATTAAATAAATTCTTCAGATGATACCCCCGAGGTCATACAGTGGCCCTTAAACTTGGTGAAAAAGTCAACACATTCAGTTTGTGACCTAAAAAAAAAAAACTTGCTTCAGTGGATTTCTTGTACATTAGACTTTATTAATTACAATTATGTATACAGGTATACATGGGTGTTACCTAAGTTTATGATGTTCCGTAGAAGTGCTAATTGTCCTGTCACTGTTAAATTTGACTAGGCCAGACTTTTGACCTATAAATCAGGACATGAAGCTAAGGTATGGATGGTAATATAGAATATCCCTAAATACCAAATAATAGAGATTTAGAGATGGTATAGAATGTTAAACACTAGTTTTTTTTTATTTCAGGAATTGCGCAAAGGCCCAATTTCTATTTTTAGTTTATTTTTTTATTAATAAACTGGAATATTTTGAGATGTGACATTTTCTTTGTTTTACTAACAGGCATTGTTTCAAGTAACATGTATCTTAAACAGTTTGGTTCAACAGGAATATAATGTTAATTCAGCTCAAATCTCCTCATGCAGAATGGGTGAGGTTTGAACTTATGGACAGCACTCCAAAAACTAGCAGGCAGTCTTGGCCCAACTATTTCTATTTCCCTATTAATATTAATCCAACTAGGTGTATTCTGTAGACAAACAAGGTTAGCAAGGGCCCCCTCTATTGACAGTAGTTTTCACAAACTAATCTCTCACTACCATGGTTTGTGAAAACTCTGCATTTTTGTGTTATGGGGGGTCATATGCTAACCTCCCGTTTATGGAAAGCACCTAGTTGGATGAATCCTATTAGGTGATATGATAAGATGGTTAAGGCATTGGCTACCAGTTACTTCTTAATAGACTGGCTTTACTATGGGTGTTAAACCTACGTCATTTGAAGTTGTTAAGTCGTCTCTATTATGATTTCGAGTCATTCAAGGCTGTTATGATGTATAGGACATTTAAGCGAACAGCAAATAAACTCTCAATAAAGTAAGGAGTGTAAGAGTTTACGTCACTTTTAAAAACAAATAATATATTGTGTGTTATATGAAATTATTGGGCTTTAAATTTCTATTCAACATCAGGGTATAGCCTTTAGTGACTTGAGTTATTTAAAAGTTTCTGATTTGATATTATGTCAGTGTCGCAATATTTTGTAAATTTTAAAGGGTCACTTATTAGTTATGGTACTTTAGGTTAATATGCGAAAGTCCATTCTAAGAATTTTAATGATACTTTGTGATAAATGTGAAGAATTTAGTTTATTGCATCACGGAGATATAATTTATGCTATTATGAAGTAACAAGTCATTTTACTTAACGTGATGGTTAGAAAAGTGAACCAAATACTTTGGATATTTTATGTGGGTAAGTTTTTATTTTGAACCTTGTTCACTCTAAACATAGCTGGGGCATGAGAAGCTTGCCTCATGAATGGGACACTGCACGTGGCTACCAGTCCATGGCGATCCTTCTCAAATCTTACACTTCTAATGCATGTATTTGTTGAAACTTATTTATTCTGCTATCTAGAGCTTTGCAACTCACTTGACTTCACTAAATTCTGCTTACTACTTATATAACCCTATGTTTCTATGCCCACCTATGTTTGGGGTGAATAGTCCAGGACTGATATACCACAATTAAGAGTGCTCAAGTTTTGTCTTTAACCACAACTTGTTGGTTATCATATAACAGGTTTTCAACTTTGGAAGTTTTACCTCACATTGAGGATTGTTATGGCAGTAAAGATTATGGTTAACATATTAAAGGTTCACATTCATGAAAAAATAAATAAAAAAACAAAAAAAAAAAAAATAAAACAAAAAAAAAAAAAAAAAAGTACTAAATTTGTTATATTTCAACTTTCCCCACTTGAAAGAGAAGCAGTCCTCGCAAAGCATTTTTTGCTTACATTATTTATTAGTAACAGTATCTTGCTGATAAAGTAAAGTCTTTTGAGAATTTTTATATTTGTGAACCTTACTCCACATTCTCAGTCTAGTGGTTGGAAGAATTGTTGTATTAAAGAGCAAACCTGATTACTCCCAATTCCCCAGGTGCTGTTCAACCCCTACGTGTTTAAATGCTTTCCTTAAAATTCTAACGAGCGATGATGATGATGATGGTGATGAAATACCATTAATTACTCATAAAGGACTAATCCTGTCATTCTATGCTTTGAGAATGATAATAGGAGAAATTTTAAATAATTTTATTTAGAAATAATACTTGAACTGCATAGGATTGCTGAATGGGACTATACAGATTAGTGCTTTGTGTATATATTAATATTTATTTGCATATGATTTGTATCAAACTAAATATTTAAGTCTCTCTTCAAATTTTATATTTCTTCAAAGTAAAAACTTTTTAAGATAAATGTAATGTATGATTCTTTGAGCAATCTTCTATTATTTTTGTTTCCTCTAAATGCCTCTAATTCCTAAATTTTAGTTAAGAAAATATTACAGTGCATACTCTGTGGTGAAAAGTTGCTGTTTTTTTTTTTTCAAACTCTAAAAGAATATGGGGGATATCATGCTCAATGTTATTGTACATCTGCTTTGTTTTGTATATAGAGTAATATTTTTTACACTGCTGTCAATGTTATAAAAATCTTCATTAACATTTGCAAAAGTTTAGATATGATGCCTAACAAGAAATAATCAAAACACATTTTATTAGGGAAAACAAGAGACTTGGGAAATGTTGTTCCGATAATCCTTAATAGGCGGGTGGTGTGTATACAGGTCTTTGAGTATATCAGTGCTAGATTGATACTCCTAGAGGTTGTACAGTTAGCTTATGTATAAGTACTTATGAAACTAGTATGGCATTATAAATAAGCATATGTTTGGGTTCTAACCGTGTCTTTAATATATAATTTGAATTTTTTGTAACAGTAAGTTACATTCAGCGAAAGCTATTTTTAAATAATACTATCAAAGCTGCTGATTGGGAGTATTCACTGTATCAATACTTGCTCTCGGTGGCTGATTTCAAGCAGTTTGCAGAATATGGAGTAGACATGATTCAAGTATCTCTGTAATCTGTGATCAGCAGGTACCAAGGAAGACAGAGTAATCAGGGTCAAGCTGAGGATTGCTGAAGCTCATAGCCTCCTTTTTTAACATTGATTTAGTATTGTATGCTGGTTTTACTGACTGCAAAGTTTTTACTTGTAGAGAGGACACAGCTTTCATTTATATAGGAAGAAGGTAAAAACATTAATGAGGTTAATCTGTAAAGCTGTGAAGGAAAACCCCCATTCTCATTTGGTTAATGACAACATAGAAATGAATGATAGTTTCAAAAGAAAATAGGTTTAAGGGTGTTTTGTAAACAAGTGAATGTTGGAAAGGATTTTTAACTGTGTTCTCAGTACAAGCTGTATTATAAATGCTTTCATAGATTGATAAAGTAGGATTCTAGATCAACATTAGAGTACAAATTAAATTTTTTTAACTGGATTGTGAGCTTTGCTTTGTAAGATTTGACCTGAATTGCGAGACATTTGAATTTGATGAATAGACTGTGGAAAAGAAGTCATAAAATTAAAGATTGCTTTTACAAAAGGGCACAGATATTTAATTTCACAAAATGATATTTCAGAGAATTGCTATTAGAAACCTATAATAAAAATAGAATAGAGGAAACATAGATATATGAGAGGTGAGAGTATGGAAGAATAAGATTTGAGGCAAGGTTGTAGCAGGGATCCTTTAAAAGCACTCCATTTTGCCCAAGGCTGAAGCTTTATCATAGTTATTCAAGGAAGGTGTGTCTTTGGTCAGCACTTGTTCGGAGGCAATTTGGAGGGTACACCCTACTGCCGTAGCATGGAAAAAACAATCGATTTGATACTATATTAACTCATTCCATTATAAACTGTAGGTGAGTTTGATGTAATAGTAAAGTATTTGTTTTTTTACATGTTACTGTAGGGTGTGGTGCGAATGTAGGCTACAGTAGATACAGTAAGAAACCCCCTTTTTTATGTTACTTGTGCAGTCATCATATGTACTCCATGACATTTGTAAAGTTATCAAGTGGTAGATTTTAAGTAATTCGAATGTTTATAGCCAAATTTCACCTCAACATGTGTTCTTCCTGGAGCTTAAGTATCTGTTCTAAGTTTTATTAGCATTCAAAGAACTAGTCAGATTGTTGCAGAGTTCATTTTCCTTGCAAATAACTCATCACTAGGAAATTTCAGTTACTGTTTATTTGGGTACATGATTTTTGATAGCTTAGAGAGAACACAAACTTATTTTAGCAATGTAAAAAACTTTTAAGTGGAATGGTTCTCCTGTTGCAATGTGCCTTTTATGCCCAAAAAATTCATTTTAAGCTATTATGGACATTTTTTTGATGTTTTTTGTTGGCACCTTAAAAAAAAAAAAAAAACAAAAAAAAAATGTCCTTTTAGATCATACATTTTGTTATTTTGGAGGAGAATATTCTTTTATTTTTGGCAGATATGTGCTAATAGATTTTAGCTTAAGGGTTTGGTATGGATTTTTTAGGGGAGTATAAGAGTATCAAAATCATCCTGAGCTGGTCCACTCAGTCACATTTGGTCTGGGGTAAATTTCCTTCTGTTGAGTTGTGAAGAATGTTTAGTTCTCAGCTTTAATCTTGCCATGTGCCCACAACAAATCTTTGATTAATAATGATACTGGTAGTTCACAAAGGGTGTACTGCATCTATGCAGTCCACAAAGTCAGTATTGTTGGTGTACTGTATTTTATACTACTATATAAAACTGTATAATATGGGAGTTCCCATTAGTATCTTTTTCTACTTGGGTTTTATCCTTTTATAACTAGTCAAATGACATTCAATTTTGTATCTGAGAACGAGGCATAAGGTCTTTGTAATCAAATGCTAAATATAATACATACTGTGTATTCATTGCACTCTTCATCATACAAAATTTTTATTTTGACAACAAGCTCTTATTATATTTGCATCACATGTTGGGAAGCAGTGCATTCATGCTTTATGCATAGCTCAACATTCAATCCTCATTCATATATTTAAACAGTATATGAATGGTTAGTGTGATTGGCTTATATAATTGTGTGAACATTGTGTATTCTATGAGAACTTTAATGTGCTTTTAATAAATTGAGAATGAGTATGTTACAAAATTGCTTTCATATCCTTTTCTTTTTCAGTTGACACTCTGTAGTTTGTTTATTAACCATCTGTCTTAGATTAAATTATGTTATTTGTAATTCTTTGAAGTTAAAAATTTTAAATTTTCAGATTAAACGGTTATGTTTGGCATTATGGGTTGCACTATACATCTTGTTTATGTCTTAACGGTAGCTAATTTTTTAAATGGTGCAGTGTATACATTATTTTTATTTTGTTGTAATAGGTCATTTCATGTAGTCTTCTGATTTATAAGTAATATTTGCAATGCTTAGAAAAGGGATGAATTATTGCTTTAGGACAATGTGCAAACAGCTGACACGTTTTGAAAATATGTATGGATTACCTTGAAGGTGTAAGTTGTTGAAATGATGTGTTATGAGGGAAGCAAAAGCACATTTTAGGGGCTGTAAATGAAAAGGGAAATGGTTTCCAGTAAGACTGGGGGCTTATGAAGGATATGTATGTTACAATATACCTTAGAAGGTCTGTGTTTTAAATGTTAAATTGTTCTTGAAAATATGTAATGAAATAAAATGCCAAGAAATTGTAGACACTGTTGAGAACTTATTCTAGCCCACTTCTGACCTGATCGTTACCTCTTTTGGGTTTGTATTTTCTGCCTCCTCTACCGTTCTAATTTGATACTACTGGGATTTCTATTGCCATTTTGCATATGTTTCCTTGCAACTTCTCTTCACTACAGAAAAATCTTGACTAGTAATCATTACCTATGTAGTGTTTCAACTACCTTTTTCAATTTTCATTTGTCATTTATATTTTTCTTTGGATTTTCGAGGAAATTGGCAGGCTTCATCTGTTGGTCCATTTTTTATCTTGAGTATGTATTTACCTACTTTATGTTAATATTGCCATGTTGCATGGTTTTATCTGTTCCTTTGCAATCTGTTAGTCCCCGTAGCTGGTGAAAGGGACATTCTGCAGTATTAAAATAGGTGATTTTTAGTTTCATCCCGAAGGATTGGTAACCAGGATAACCTAATAGTCAGCACATCAACCAGACTTGTTATCGCATTTGAGGTTGTTCTAATCCTATCCCCAGGATGCAAATGCAAGTCGACTAATCCTGGGTACCATACTTAGTGCTAGATGAACAGGGGCAGCAAGTGTAGGGAAATATGCCCAACATTATCTGTTTAATGGGAGCAATCCCCTGTCTGTGTGAGCTGAGGTTACTATTAACCAAGCCATGAGCAATCCTATATTGAAAATGCTTCACCCATAAACCATTAACCATGCAATGGGCTTTGTCACAAACATGAATCTGGAGAGGGAGGGTAAGTATACAAGGAAGGGCAGTAAGGTGGACAGTCAGGTTAGGTGTAGATGAGGGGTGGGTGTAGGTCTTCTTGCGTGCGGCCCGTGGGTTGTAGGCTGATTAAAATAAAATTCTTCTGAAATGGTAGATAATATGTTCTGAAAGTAATGAACAAAGGTATGAAATTTGATGGGAAGAACTCGGAATTATGCAGGCACAAAGTTAGCGATCTTACACAATTTTACACCACCAGCAATTACACCTGCAAGTTCATATTTTAGCCTAATTCCATTGTTCCAGTCGACCAGATTCTTAGCTATTCACACTAGCCTTCCATTCTATTGATTTAGCACATGAAAATGCTCATCTCGATACCCTTATACGGTTAAAGTTATCAGAATTTGGTAATTTTTGCCAGTTTTTAACACAATTCAAAAAAATACCATTTTAAAATAAGTCCATTAATACACAGTAGACATTTCTGGCACTAAAACATTTCCTCTGTTCATTAGTCACATTCCCAGTCTCTCTTTTTTTACAATCGCTCTTTATTTTGAATTCTACATTCACATAAAATTTGATTTACTTGTTTTTCGGATGAAATATAAACCAGGATTATTCATGGTTTACAGGATCCAGTAATTGAATTAGATCTATTAAAAACCAATTAAAACAGACTGGGGGTTGTGGGCGAGACTTGATGTCCTCACAAATATTGGGAAAAATCTAAATTTCTGCTAGTTTTACCTCAATTTCAAGCTACTTCCAATGTTGAAAAACAATCAAATCATCTTAATTTCAGTCTTGTATCTTCCATTCTATCAAATGATACAGAAACAGCCAAGAACCATTAAAAAAACATTTGAGAAAACACTTGGCAGATTTGCTATTTTAAATCATAATTATGTTTAGTTTTGTTGTTCCCATCATGCACTGGGGGGGGGCGGGGGCAGGATTTTTGATGCACAGAACCAATCTCTTGAATCTATGCAAAAGTTACCAACTCTCTACTTGTCTGAATGAGGTGAGCTCTGATTTGGCACTACATCAGGGACCCTGGCCTCAGTGAAGTAGATCTACGTGATGGACAGCTAAAGAGGTCGGGAATTTTACTGTACTTTAACTCTTCAAGGGGGGCTCCTTGGTGTGGTGAGGAGGCTATTGGTATGTGAATTAGACCTGATGGTTCTCCTTACTCAGACCTAACCTAATACCCCCCCAATCTCCACCCTTCCCTATCCCATACTCCATACCCTCCCTTTTCCCTTTCCTCCTACTCCCGTCCTCCCTTATTCCCTTAATCTTTTTGGCTGTAGGATTCTTCCCCACAGGCATGCGGTTCCTCGGTAGGGGGAAGGGTTACCGGGGGTCCCATCCCATTATGTTGAGGTTCTTGGATGGTGGGTAGTTTGCCGTGGAATCTGGATGCCTGGAGATGTCATGATCCCTTCCGGTATCCGGGGGGTGGCTTTGGGTGTCTTTTGGACAACGAGGTATATCTATGGAAGCGCCTTTTGAATTACGGGGGTGGTGGCGAAGGAGGTATGCTTGTGGCGGATATCGGCCGCTTCTCTTTTGTCCACCGAGGTAGCTCGGCAGATGTGAGGTTGCTATCCCGGATTGCTGGTTTACTGGCATGAAGGGGTAGGGTATGGCACGTGGTTCCATGCTGCATCTGCTGCTACTTGCGGTGCTGATGTCTCTTGGGCGCAGAGGGAGATTTCTGGCCCTTTCATTCCTCCTAGGAATATCCTCTTACTCCCCCCCCCTTTTTTTTATCTTCTTTTTTTTATTTTTTAATTTTATTTTTTTTTCTTTTAAAAAACAAAAGACAAGGAAGTAACTAACATGGAGATCCAATCCATGAAATTCCTACCCCGGGCCCCTTCTTGATACCGCACCACCATTCTGACCTGCCTCGTTTTTGAACCACTCTTCGGGACACCATGATTGATGCCCCTGTCTATGTGGTGCTGTTTCCTCACCCGCTTCAGGTTAAGGTGGCTTCGACTGACTCCTATCATTTTTGTCTAGGCTCTCCTTTGACTATGCTTACGGACTCTCTAACAATGCGGGCAATTTTCGAATCGCCAGCCTGTTTCATGTCGGACACTCCGGTCCCACTCCTAAAATGCCAACGACAATTGCATGATGATGATATTTCACACCTTCTAGTTCTTTCAGAAACGATCAACCCGTCATGCACTCCTTTCACGCTCAGTTTCAGTATGCACAATGCGACTAAATCTTTACTTTACGATCTACATTCCTCTAGTGCCTTTCTTTCCATCCAATAGGTATATTGGCAAGGCGCTCCACGACATGTTGGTAGAGATTTTTCCTTTTATGCTCTTAAGAGCGGTACGCGTATTCATCACTGTTCAGATTGCGACAAGTCATGATCTTCTCTTCTTTGCATTTCGTTACTATTCAGCCATATTGAAAAACACCATTCCCTCAATTCTTGTAGTGTTACTGTCATTCTGCCCCTTCCATAGTCAACAGGATTTTGCAGACATGTGGCAAGACCATTCTCGAACAGCTGGAACTTCCAAGATCTACCAATCCTCATGGTAGGATGATTTCGTTTTCCTGCAACGCGGGCGGGGGCGAGGCGATACCCTTGCATGTGGCTCAATAAAACCTATTTGACAGCCATGACAGTGCTCCAATCGTTGTTTTTGTAGCAGGACATCGGTTTTAAAGTGCGAAGGTGACCCCTACACCCAACAGTGTAGAAAATGCTGGAGATTTGGTCACCCAGTGAAATAATGAGGTCTATATTGAATGCCCATTCTGCTGGTGCCGAGATGACCATTCTAATACATCTTGCACGTGCATTAATTGTCATGAAGCTCACCCTTCGTACTCTCGCTGTGCCAGGTCTACTTAATGAGCGTGAAATCATTGCCTCCAAAGAGGCAGGAAGGTCTCCTTATGCATTGGCAGTTTCTCTCTCTGACTCCGAGGGAGTCTACCCCGTGTTCTTATTCTAGTGTTTAAAAATGTACCCCCTCTGCTGGGGGCCATCTTCTGCAGCTCCTCCTCTGTGGTTAACCTCCCAATAGCCACTCCCGGTATATAATTCTTTTGCATGTCTGGCTCTGACGGTTCCCATACTACAACACCTAAGTTGTTCTAAATTCTTCGCATCCTTCCTCACAAGCCTGGTATCGACAAGATCTCGTACGACACTTATACCAATCGCCCCTCTATTCTCAGAGTCCAAAAATCCCCATTGCTTCCAAATCTTCTTTGCCCCATCCTTCCAATTCTTCCCATCTCTGCAATTTACTTTTCCAGTCTCTGTGCCTAGTTTCTTTCCCCTCTCTGGCGCTTACAGTGTGGAGGTTCACCTCCTCCTCGTTTACCTATGCCTTCACCCCCGTCTCTCCCAAGTTTCTCCCTCTTCTGCCACCTCCAGGGGTGTTTCTGTCCCCTCCCACACTACTTCTCCAGTCCCCTACACTTTTTGTCCCCCCCTACTTTGGTACAGGTCCATTACTGTCACAAATCTTTACTCACCCTCCTCCTTGCTACTCCAATATGATCTCCCCATTTACGTCTTTGAATTCAGAAACACTTTGAAGCCATTTCAGGAATATATTGCTGAAGAACACTGAACTTCAATGTACACTGATTCCACCTCCTGTTCCTTCTCTTTTCCCTCTCCTCATCTCACAACTCCATTCTTCACAATGCTAAGTTCCTTCGCTGCTTGATCGTCTTCCGATGCCACCACACATTGAATTTTCTCAAACCCCTCTGTCCGTAGGGTTGCCCTTCCTACGGTTTTCTTGTATTTTCCTTCATCGCCAAATCATGGTAGTTACAGTGGAATACGCGGCCTCGGGTAATTGGGGGTGAGCTTCAGATGTTGCTTTCCAGGTTTTCCCTTGTTGTGTGTTTACTTACAAGAACAAAATTACACTCAGCGGTTTTCCAAACTATCTCAGGCTATAATTTATTGTTATTCTTGGATCCTTTATCAGATGGGACCTTTAATGAAAGTGCCATTTCTTTTACGCAATGATATTCCATACTGTCAACCATTTGTCCATACCTCGCTGCATTACCACATGAGCCCGTATCCACTTGAATAAGATGGTTTACAATGTGTTCTTTATATCTCTTCCTTCTCAGGATTTTTTATCGCAGATTTGCCTTTTCTTGTTTCATCCTTACCACCACTACTTCTGTTTCTTAGTGATGTTTAATGACACCATTTCCTTCTGGGGGGGGGTCTAGTGACTCATGTGACCATCGAGTGGAGGCTCTTCTCGCCTCTAGCCCACTTCCATGTTTTAAATACGGTGGTAACTACAAACCATTTTGATCCTCATAATCATACTCTCTCTCTTGAATCAATCTATCGGTCTGCTCTTCTCCCATGCACTAGACTTCGCCTGGTCTGTTCTACCGGAATTACATGACAGCGATCATTTTCAATCATTCTTACGTCTCTATAATATTCACCACGCTTTCCGTAGCCTCGTGACAATTTGATCGGGCAAATTGGGACCTTTAATCGCAACTACTGCTTTTAGTGAGGTTCTTCTTCTCCTCCATTATGAGCTCCTACACCTCTTATCGATGTCTGTTTTAACCGCAGCTTCTTATCTATACCCCAACCTCAGGCAGGCATCTCGTAGTGCGTGCATTGGGGTCTCCAGCTTGGTGCTCGTGCAGTACGTTTGAAACGCGCTGGCATGGGGACAGGTACCGGTACAATCTAGAACTGATGAGAGACTTGATTTTAAGCAGAAGTGTGTGGTCGCTCGCCATGTTCTCCGTGACGCTAAACGCACTTGCTGGCGAGAATTGTTTTCCAAATCACCTCTGCTTCCTCTATGTGTGCAGTGGGAAAAAGTGAGGAAATGAGTGGTTAAATACTCTCATGACCCGGCTCCTGTTTTACAGTCGCGGTGCTGAATGGCAAACCTCTGATGTTGCTATTGAAATGACACTCAATGGTCCGTATTTCCTGGGGCTCCAAGTTATGCCCATAGTGTTCTTTCATCAAAGTCTGCCAGAGAGTTAGTACTTGGACTTTCCTCTCTCAGAGAAACCAGTATAATGTGCTTTTAGACTTCGGGAACTGAGGGCAACACAATCAACTTTGCCGATCATCGGCAGCTGGCCTGACGGACATCCATATTTGGATGGTTAAACAATTTACATCAGTCGCCTTGTAGTTCCTCTTACACCTCTTCAATATTTTGGTCACAAGCAGTTCTTCCCTGCTGATGGAAATCTGCCATATGTTCTCCCTTTCCGCTTGCTGGGTTACTCGGGACGTGATGCCGCCAAATATCGTCCATGCTCCTTACTAGTGCCGTTTTGCAAAGTAATGAACGTTCTGGCAATCGATGTTTAATGTTTTATTTTGAGACACACTACAGGCTCTACAAACATCATTATGCTTTCCGTACTAAGAAAAAAAAAAAAAAACGGCCCGCCGATTCTACCACAGGACCCGTACTACGCTTGGATACCTCCTGTGTTGTAATGCCTTTGCAAATAACCACTCAGTTATTGCCATATTTTTGACTTGAGAGGCATGTGACAAAATTGGAGGTTAAATATTTTGGCCCAAGCCCACTCGTTAGGCCTCCTAAGGCAATCTACCTCCTTCATTCTAGAAACTTTTTAACTGAAGGACATTTCCGTGTTCAAGATAAATAATGTGCCTCTCCCGGACTTTGTCCAGTGAAGGTGTCCCTCAGTGATGTGTTCTGAGCACAACACTTTTTCTCTTGATAAAATGATTTGGCCTCTGTTCTTCCACCAATATTTGGTCATCATCTTGTTGATGACTTCGTAGAGCTTGTGCAGGGCGTGACTGTCATCTCCACTGCAGTGTCTTTCCAGCATGCGGATTGACCACAGTGTTTCCATGATCGGACTTGGAGCTCATGGAAACAACTTTGTAAAGTACCGATACTATGTTATCTTAGTCATTTGCAAGGAACCTTGAAGCCTAATTGCTGATCTTGGTGCTTTCCATATACTCTTAATTTTTTCCAGCGTTAACAGCCATGGTGCGTCATCACCCTCCAAATGTTGGAATATCCAACTCCCCATCCTCTTGGTACTTGCTGCTGAGGAAAGAGAAAGGAAGATAGTAGTGCTACATTATTTTAGCATGGTTTATTGCACTCACTAACATCTCTTGATATTTTATACATTGTGCTACAGTGGGAAACTGGAAATTTTTAAATTGAGCTTAATGCACTAATGTTGAAAGTGGAGGAGTTGTGAATGTATCTATGTTACGTAAGTTTCAGTTTACCAAAATAGTTGGGACCTGAGCCAGTTCACAACCTGGATAGCACTGTACATTATTGCAGACTGTTTAGAGATTTTCTTGGGAATCTTATCTGTGGTGCAATTACATATAATGGAATTGTCATACAGATGCACTCTGCATTAAATCGCTCTGTACTTTTAAAATTTGGGTAGGGACAATGCAGTTAACAGGTTATTCATTGGGCCATGTCTTTTTTTTTTGTGGGGGGGGGGAGAGAGAACCCTGCTTATTGGACTGGTTGTTTAAAATGTGAAATAGAATATCGGGCTGAAAGAGAATTAATAATTAAAATAGTTTTACGTGAATATACTAGTAGTGTAACAATGTTTGTGTTGGGTGATGAATATAATGTACAGTGTGTAATTTTGTATACAAAAGGACAAAATTATGATTACTTCTGCAGTTGACACACTGCATAATTTGTTGAAATTATTTCTTTTACAGGAGGTGTAACAACTTGGACTTGAGAGACTTCATTTTATTACTCTGTACTAGTTGCAAAGCTTTTCTATATGGTGACTGGGATAATCTACATAGCTTGTTTCATTGCCATTCTCATTGTGAGTGGATATACATGTCATTGTCTTAATACTGTGTCCCCCCATTGCTACTTTGATTAGCAATGGTAATAATTTGTTTGTTTATTGAAAGAATGATATAAATGTGGTGAGTGATTCCATCATGCTTTGTTACTTTGGAGTTGTACCTATGTGATGTTAAGATGTAACTTGTTGTTTGTTCAGTCACACACTTTTTTTTTTTTTATTTTTTGATAGAAAAAAATATCTACAGGTAGGTGGAGGACATATAATTTGACTACATTATATTGTAACCACCTTTTCCCTCAAAAAAAAAAAAAAAAAAAAAAAAAAAAAAAAAATTAAAAGTTTATAATTTATGGCGTGCCTGTCATTTGAACTATGATGTATTGTAACGTGTAGAGGCTGCAGTTTCGGAGGTGAATCATAGTTCAACTCTTATGCATGTTATTGTAGAATATAAACAGTGTTATGGCATAGGTGAATCTTCGAAAACAACACTTGCCAAATGCTGAGAGCTCAGCAAACTACATTCTGACTAAATTTACTGTTAGGTATCTTAAGTGGTTTTGTTTGTATTTCGTTACAAATGCCATTTTGAAAATAAGATCTTGTTTTTTCAGGGGTTTATGCCTGACATTAATTCATGCTGCAATTTTTTCCAAGAAAGCTATGCCAGCCTTGCCCTTTTCCATGCATTTGGCTTATTTTACCTTATTCCACAATCTCTTTTAGTTGTTGACATTTCGACTGAGGCAACTTGCTAGTGAACAATTTTATATATAGTTACAAGTCACATTTTAAGCCAGATAGAGGTATATATTTAGCAATGCTTATATTATTCAACCTAGTGAACCATGAGCAAGTGTGTGTATAATGATTGATGTCTCAGAAGTAAAACTTCAAGATGATTCTGAGTGTGTGGGACAACCATTTTTAAGGCAGAAGCAGCAATAAGACCCGAGTATGTTATGTGTATTCACTACAACGAAGTACTGAAACTAATGAGAAGACATTGCATATGAAGGGCCCTTTTTGTAATTGCTTATCAAATACTTGATCATAATAGCTTAAAAAGCTTAGAATGGGTAATAAACTTCATACATAAATATGGCTATGCTTATTCCCTATTGTTAATATATACATTTTATATAAGATTTTCATGTTTTAAGTTTTAGATTTGATTTTTGTATTTGTTAGAACTAGCTTTTTACTCAAGTCTGTAGGCATTTTCACATACATTGCCGTCTTGTAAATGACTTAATATTTTTGCAGTGGTTCACAGAAGCTTTACATTTGAAGAAAGAAAGTGTCATAGGCACATTAAATTGATACTATTAAATAGCCAAAAAAGTCAGTTCCATAATTTTTCTCTGCTATTGGAAAAAAGCATAATATACCAATGAAATAATAATTATATCAATGTTTAATTCTAGATATTTAAATATCTTTTCTTGAAATAAAGGGGATTCCAGGAGAATTTACAGCACCATTTTTGGAGGGGCTGTAGCACACGACCATCTACAAATATCTTCAGATTGGTATTGAAGTTATGCTATGCTTCTGAACTCCATATGTAAATCAAAGACTCAGTCTGACAAAGCCAGAATATGATTTGGTCATTTTGAAGTCTTGGGACATTAGTATTTATTTGGACAATCATATTTAGACAATAGCCATCATGTAACCAGTTAACTATACACATTCGAAAAACAGGCAGCAGTATAAGGGACTCCATTGATATAAATTTTATTTCTTTAGGTGAAAATACTTACTTTCTACTCTTGATTTCTTCTAGAGGTTATGATGTCATCTGGAGTATCATGTATCATCTGTATTTGAGAGGCAAAGAATCAGGAACTTGGGGACACTGTATGGAGTTAACAGGGGCACAGATTAATTTGGAAGTATTTTTCAGTCTCAGCATGGTCAGGAAGTGGGAATAATTTTGGTGAGGAATGGTGAAGGCAGGCCCCATACATAGTATGAAGAGCAGGTACATGAGCCCACGAGGCTAAGGGGGAGTGAATATGAAGGATTAGCAAGGTTAACAGCAGGGCTGATCAGCCCCAACACTTGCAACATGAACAGGCTTGAGATACAACTATTTACTGCCACCCCCCAAGGTGAACTGTAATATGTACAAGAAACTGCAAATAACTGTGTAAAAAATTCTTTTGTTAATGTTTCCTATCATACTATACCTTTTGCATATTCTTCCATCAAAACATTCCTCCCTGCAGTTGCGTATGACCCTTCGGGTTTGTGCATAGTTTGATTATATATTATTGCAAGGCAGGGTTGGCCCTTGACCAAAGAAGGAAAAACATTCATTAATTTCATTTAATGGCTGTCTTGCGAAGACGCGTTCTGACGTCACGCTTCATATTACGCTTCGACTACGACATCTCGCCTCCTCCTTCAGAGGCAAGCATTACTAGACTTTGGTCCAGGCTAATTGGACCCAAGGCTTGGAAATTAACTCACAACCATCCAGTAAAAGCCACCTCTCTCCATTTTGCTCCCTATCTGTATATGTACATTTTTTCTGCTGGAAAGAAATGTTCCTATATTGATATCGCTGTTTTCTGTAGTTAATACATCTGTCTTTCTTCCTCTTTTTCACACACAGGCTGGTATCCCACCAAGGCGGGGTGGCCCAAAAGGAAAAACGAAAGTTTATTCTTTTCGTTTAAGTAATATACAAGGAGAAGGGTTACTAGCCCTTGCTCCCGGCATTTTAGTCGCCTGCTTAAAACACGCATGGCTTACGGAGGAGAATCTGCGCCACTTCCCATGGAGGTAGAGAGGAAATAAACAAGAAACAAGAATAGAAGAAAATAGAAGAAAAAACCCAGTGGGGTGTGTATTTATAATATGCTTGTAAATGTTATGTGTTAGTGTGACATATGTGTTAAGTAGAAGTAGCAAGTCGTATGTTTATGAAGACTGAATAAAAAGACACCAGCAATCCTACCTCATGTAAAACAATTACGGCTTTGTTTTACACTCGCTTGGCAGGATGGTCGTAACCCCCCTGGGCGGTTGCTGTTACAACGTACTAACTAGAACAGCTTGCCTTTATCTTTATTAAATAAATTCTTCAGATGATACCCCCGAGGTCATACAGTGGCCCTTAAACTTGGTGAAAAAGTCAACACATTCAGTTTGTGACCTAAAAAAAAAAAACTTGCTTCAGTGGATTTCTTGTACATTAGACTTTATTAATTACAATTATGTATACAGGTATACATGGGTGTTACCTAAGTTTATGATGTTCCGTAGAAGTGCTAATTGTCCTGTCACTGTTAAATTTGACTAGGCCAGACTTTTGACCTATAAATCAGGACATGAAGCTAAGGTATGGATGGTAATATAGAATATCCCTAAATACCAAATAATAGAGATTTAGAGATGGTATAGAATGTTAAACACTAGTTTTTTTTTATTTCAGGAATTGCGCAAAGGCCCAATTTCTATTTTTAGTTTATTTTTTTATTAATAAACTGGAATATTTTGAGATGTGACATTTTCTTTGTTTTACTAACAGGCATTGTTTCAAGTAACATGTATCTTAAACAGTTTGGTTCAACAGGAATATAATGTTAATTCAGCTCAAATCTCCTCATGCAGAATGGGTGAGGTTTGAACTTATGGACAGCACTCCAAAAACTAGCAGGCAGTCTTGGCCCAACTATTTCTATTTCCCTATTAATATTAATCCAACTAGGTGTATTCTGTAGACAAACAAGGTTAGCAAGGGCCCCCTCTATTGACAGTAGTTTTCACAAACTAATCTCTCACTACCATGGTTTGTGAAAACTCTGCATTTTTGTGTTATGGGGGGTCATATGCTAACCTCCCGTTTATGGAAAGCACCTAGTTGGATGAATCCTATTAGGTGATATGATAAGATGGTTAAGGCATTGGCTACCAGTTACTTCTTAATAGACTGGCTTTACTATGGGTGTTAAACCTACGTCATTTGAAGTTGTTAAGTCGTCTCTATTATGATTTCGAGTCATTCAAGGCTGTTATGATGTATAGGACATTTAAGCGAACAGCAAATAAACTCTCAATAAAGTAAGGAGTGTAAGAGTTTACGTCACTTTTAAAAACAAATAATATATTGTGTGTTATATGAAATTATTGGGCTTTAAATTTCTATTCAACATCAGGGTATAGCCTTTAGTGACTTGAGTTATTTAAAAGTTTCTGATTTGATATTATGTCAGTGTCGCAATATTTTGTAAATTTTAAAGGGTCACTTATTAGTTATGGTACTTTAGGTTAATATGCGAAAGTCCATTCTAAGAATTTTAATGATACTTTGTGATAAATGTGAAGAATTTAGTTTATTGCATCACGGAGATATAATTTATGCTATTATGAAGTAACAAGTCATTTTACTTAACGTGATGGTTAGAAAAGTGAACCAAATACTTTGGATATTTTATGTGGGTAAGTTTTTATTTTGAACCTTGTTCACTCTAAACATAGCTGGGGCATGAGAAGCTTGCCTCATGAATGGGACACTGCACGTGGCTACCAGTCCATGGCGATCCTTCTCAAATCTTACACTTCTAATGCATGTATTTGTTGAAACTTATTTATTCTGCTATCTAGAGCTTTGCAACTCACTTGACTTCACTAAATTCTGCTTACTACTTATATAACCCTATGTTTCTATGCCCACCTATGTTTGGGGTGAATAGTCCAGGACTGATATACCACAATTAAGAGTGCTCAAGTTTTGTCTTTAACCACAACTTGTTGGTTATCATATAACAGGTTTTCAACTTTGGAAGTTTTACCTCACATTGAGGATTGTTATGGCAGTAAAGATTATGGTTAACATATTAAAGGTTCACATTCATGAAAAAATAAATAAAAAAACAAAAAAAAAAAAAATAAAACAAAAAAAAAAAAAAAAAAGTACTAAATTTGTTATATTTCAACTTTCCCCACTTGAAAGAGAAGCAGTCCTCGCAAAGCATTTTTTGCTTACATTATTTATTAGTAACAGTATCTTGCTGATAAAGTAAAGTCTTTTGAGAATTTTTATATTTGTGAACCTTACTCCACATTCTCAGTCTAGTGGTTGGAAGAATTGTTGTATTAAAGAGCAAACCTGATTACTCCCAATTCCCCAGGTGCTGTTCAACCCCTACGTGTTTAAATGCTTTCCTTAAAATTCTAACGAGCGATGATGATGATGATGGTGATGAAATACCATTAATTACTCATAAAGGACTAATCCTGTCATTCTATGCTTTGAGAATGATAATAGGAGAAATTTTAAATAATTTTATTTAGAAATAATACTTGAACTGCATAGGATTGCTGAATGGGACTATACAGATTAGTGCTTTGTGTATATATTAATATTTATTTGCATATGATTTGTATCAAACTAAATATTTAAGTCTCTCTTCAAATTTTATATTTCTTCAAAGTAAAAACTTTTTAAGATAAATGTAATGTATGATTCTTTGAGCAATCTTCTATTATTTTTGTTTCCTCTAAATGCCTCTAATTCCTAAATTTTAGTTAAGAAAATATTACAGTGCATACTCTGTGGTGAAAAGTTGCTGTTTTTTTTTTTTCAAACTCTAAAAGAATATGGGGGATATCATGCTCAATGTTATTGTACATCTGCTTTGTTTTGTATATAGAGTAATATTTTTTACACTGCTGTCAATGTTATAAAAATCTTCATTAACATTTGCAAAAGTTTAGATATGATGCCTAACAAGAAATAATCAAAACACATTTTATTAGGGAAAACAAGAGACTTGGGAAATGTTGTTCCGATAATCCTTAATAGGCGGGTGGTGTGTATACAGGTCTTTGAGTATATCAGTGCTAGATTGATACTCCTAGAGGTTGTACAGTTAGCTTATGTATAAGTACTTATGAAACTAGTATGGCATTATAAATAAGCATATGTTTGGGTTCTAACCGTGTCTTTAATATATAATTTGAATTTTTTGTAACAGTAAGTTACATTCAGCGAAAGCTATTTTTAAATAATACTATCAAAGCTGCTGATTGGGAGTATTCACTGTATCAATACTTGCTCTCGGTGGCTGATTTCAAGCAGTTTGCAGAATATGGAGTAGACATGATTCAAGTATCTCTGTAATCTGTGATCAGCAGGTACCAAGGAAGACAGAGTAATCAGGGTCAAGCTGAGGATTGCTGAAGCTCATAGCCTCCACTGGGGTCCTCTTAAAAGGGGGGCCCTTACGGGTAAAAGAGGCCTTGGTCTGAGGGAATTAGACCTGTCGGCCCCTTTCATCGACCCAAACCCTAATTAAACCCCCCCCTCCCCCCCCCCCCCCCACCCCATCCTCCCTTTTTCCTTTCCTCCTCCTCCTCCCCACCCCTCCCTTTTGCCCTTCCTCTTTTTGGCCTTTGGGATTTTTCCCACAGGCACACTAGTTCATAGGTAGGGGGAAGGGTACCGGGGTCCATCCCATTCCGTTGAGGTTCTTGGCAGTGGCGTAGTTTGCCGTGGGATCTAGATCGCCTGGGGATGTCTCGATCCCTCTCCGGTATCCCGGAGGGTGTCTTTCGGGCAACGGGTGTATCTCTGGAAGCCACCTTTCAGATTCCGGGGGTGGTGGCCAAAGGAGGTATGCTTTGTGGCGGATATCCGGCCGCCCTCTCTTTTGTCCACCGAGGTAGCTCGGCAGACGTGAGGTTGCTATCCCGGATTGCTGGTTTACTGGCATGAAGGGTAAGGTATGGCACAGGTTCCATGCTGCATCTGCGCTACTTGCAGTGCTGAGGTCCTCTTGGGCGTGGAGGGAGATTTCTGGCCCTTTCATTCCTCCTAGAAACTATCCCTCCCTGGTCCCCCCTTTTTTTATTCTTTTTTTTTATTTTTATTTTCTTCTTTCTTTTTTTTTTCTTAAAAACAAAAAGAAAGAAGTAACTTAACCATGGAGTCCCAAATCCATGACCCCGCTACCCCCGGGCTCCTTATTGTTATCGCACCCTGTTCTGACCTCGCCTCGTCTTTTGGCCACTCTTTGGACATTCCTAAGGCCCCTGTACCTCTTGCTGGTGCTGTTTCCTCACCTGCTTCAGGTACCGGGGCTTCCACTGACTCCATCAATTTTTCTGACCTCCGCTCTTCTTTGACTATGCTTCCGACCTCTCCCTCTATGGTGCAACGATTTTCAAATCGCCAGCCCGTCTCACGTCGGACTGACTCTAGTCCCACTTCTAAACACCAACGACAATCTCCTGACGATGTTACTTCGTTACCTTCCCATTCTACTCGGAAAAGACCGACACGTCATGCACTCCCTCTCCACACACAGTTTCGGACCACACAATGGACTAAATTCTTTACTTTACGACCGACTTCTTCTACTGCCTATCTTTCTGACCATAGTATTGGCAAAGCGCTCCTACGCCACGTTGGTAGAGATATTTCCTTTAATGCTCTTAAGAGTGGTACGCACATCATCACAGTCCAGAATTCTACCCAAGCTCATGATCTTTCTCTTCTTTCACATATCGATACTATTCCTATCACTATCGAAAAACATTATTCCCTCAATTCTTGTAGTGGCACTGTTATTCTGCCCCATATCATAGCCCCAACAAAATTTTTCCAGACATATGGCAATGACATTCTCGAACAGCGGGAACTCCAAGATCCCCCAATTC
Organism: Cherax quadricarinatus; assembly: GCF_026875155.1. Classification (NCBI taxonomy): domain Eukaryota; kingdom Metazoa; phylum Arthropoda; class Malacostraca; order Decapoda; family Parastacidae; genus Cherax; species Cherax quadricarinatus. Next base: position 32,215,929 of record NC_069435.1, on the reverse strand, counting down.
TAAAAGGTGGGACACTTATGTTCTTCCGCCCCGGGCGAAGACGATGCCCTTGCAATGTGGCTCGTTTAATTTTTTGACAGCCGTGAACTCCCATCCTCTGTTTATGTAGCAGGACATCGGTTACAAGTTCGGAAGGTGATCCCTACACTGCAACAGTGTAGGAATTGCTGGCGATTTGGCCACCCAGCAAAATATTGCAGATCTATAGCCGAATGCCCAGTCTGTGGTGCCGATGACCATTCTAATACATCTTGCAGTCGACCTCCCTCTTGCCTTAATTGTCATGAGGCTCACCCTTCGTACTCTCACCATTGCCAGGTCTACTTAAATGAGCGGGAAATTCGTTGCCTCAAAGAGGCAGAAGGTCTCCCTTATGCTATGGCAGTTTCTCATCTCCGCCTCCAAGGAAGACTACCCCGTGTTCCTTATTCTCATGTTTCAAAATGTCCCCCCCACTTCTGGGGTCCCATCTTCTGCAGCCTCCTCTGCAGTTGCCAGTCCCATAGTCACTCCTGTATCTAATTCTTTTGCTGTCCTGGGCTCAGACGTCCCTACTTCAACACCTCAGTCTGTCCTCACTTCTTCGTGTTCTCCCTCACAAACCCCGGTATCGACAAGACTTCGTACGACACCACCTCCCAATCGTCCCTCTACTTCTCAGAGGTCCAACAAATCTCCTTTAACCCCTCCTTCCCTTAATCCACCTCCACATTTTACCTTCCCGGTCTCTGTACCTAGGTCTTTCCCTTTCACTGGCTCTGTTACAAGTGTGGAGGTTCAGCCTCCTCCTCGTACTGTGCCTTCCTCCCCTGTCCCCTCCCAAGTTGCTTCCTCTTCTGCCACCTCCCGGGTTTCTGCCTCTTCTGTCCCCTCCCCAAAACTTCTCCAGTTCCCTCCACCCTTTTTTGCCCCCCCCCTACCTTGGTACAGTCCATTACAGCTCCGATCTTTTACTAAAAACTCCTCCTCCTTCCATCTCAATATGTCTCCCATACAAACATCTCTGAACTCCGAAACACTTGAAGCAATCTCTGAATAATTGCAGAGACCAAACCATCAAGGGACACTGACCCCCCTCTGTTCCTTCTCTTTCCCTCTTCTCCATCTGCGCAACCCCTTTTCTTCACAAATGCACCTTTCCCTTTCCCGCTACTTGAACGTTTTCCTTTGCCACCACATGTGGACTTTTCTAACCATTACTAGTCCGTAGGTACCTTACCTGCGGATTTCAGGTATCTTTATCATTACCAATCATGGCCTATTTACAGGGGAATATTCGCGCCTCAGGGGTAAGCTGGGTGAGCTTCAATGTTCCTCCCAGTTTTCCCTGTTGGTGTTTGCTTACAGAACCAAAATTACACTCTGCCATTATCTATCCCATCTCAGGCTTTTAATTTATTGTATTCTTCAGATCCTTTTCCTGATGGGACCTTTAATGAAAGTGCCCTTCTTCTATGCACTGATATTCCGTACCATCAGCTATTTGTTCGTACTTCGCTGCATTACACAGCAGCCCATATCCACTTGCATAGGTGGTATACACTCTGTTCTTTGTATCTCTCTCCTTCTCGGGCATTATCTATCCCAGATATTGCCTTTCTCGTTTCGTCATTACCGCCACCACTTCTGTTACTTGGCTATTTTAATGCCGATCATTTCCTCTGGGGGTCTCTCACTGTGATTCCCGTGGCATTCAGTTAGAGGCTTTTCTTGCTACCCACCCCCTCCATGTTTTAAATACAGGTACTCACACCCATTTTGATCCTCGGACTCGCACTGTCTCTTGCATCGATCTCTCTGTATGCTCTTCCTCCGCCGCATTAGACTTCATCTGGTCTGTTCTCCCGGATTTACATGACAGCAATCATTTCCCAATCATTCTTACTTCCCCTTCATATTCACCACCTCTTCGTATCCCACGCTGGCAATTTGATCAGGCAAATTGGAACCTTTACTCACAACTAACTGTTTTTAGTGAGTTTCCTTCTTCATCCTCCATTGATGAGCTTTTACACCTCTTCTCGTCCTCCATTTTAACCGCAGCTTCTGATTCTATACCCAAAACTTCGGGCAGGCATTCTCAGAAATGCGTGCCTTGGTGGTCTCCAGCTTGTCTCGTGCAGTACGTTTGAAACGCGCTGCATGGGGGAGGCACCGGTACAATAGAACCACGGAGAGACTTCTTGATTTTAAGCAGAAGCGTGCGATCGCTCGCCGTGTCATCCGTGATGCTAAACGCACTTGCTGGCGAGATTGTCTCCACCATCACCTCTGCTTCCTCTATGAGTGCAGTCTGGAAAAAAGTACGAAAACTGAGTGGCAAATATTCTCCTGAACCCGCTCCTGTTCTGCGGGGTTTCCAGTGTTGATATAGCAAACCCACTAGATGTTGCCAATTGAAATTTGGGAATCATCTGGTTCGTATTTCTCAGGGGCTCCATCTATGCCCCTCGTTTCTTTTCCCCAAAGTCTGCCAGAGAGTTAGCACCCTTGGACTTTTCTTCTCTCAGAGAAGAACAGTATAATGTGCCTTTTACCACTTTAGGAACTGGAGGCAACACTCTCAGCCTGCCGATCATCGGCACTGGGCCCCGACGACATTCATATTCGTATGCTAACAACATTTACATCAGTCAGCCCTTGCAGTCCTATTACACCTTTTCAATCTTATTTGGTCACAAGGAGTTCTTCCCCAGCTGTGGAAATCTGCCATTGTTCTCCCTTTCCCCCAAAACCGGTACTATGGGACATGAAGCTTCCCCCTATCGTCCCATTGCTCTTACCAGTACAGTTTGCAAAGTGATGGAACGCCTGGTTTAAAAAGACGTTTTTGTGTTGGTATTTAGAGATGCACAACAGTCTCTCCACTCGTCAATATGGCTTTCGTAAGGGCCGTTCTACCCTAGACCTATTCCCCCAGTCCCCTTCTTGATACCACACCCCGTTCTGACCCCGCCTCATCTTTGGACCACTCTTCGGACACTCCTCATGCCTCTGTACCTCTTGCCGGTGCTGTTTCCTCACCCGCTTCAGGTACTGAGGTTTTCGACTGACTCCTTTGAGTTATCTGACCTCCGCTCCCCCTTTGACTATGCTTCCGGCCTCTCCCTCTACGGTGCGGCAATTTTCGAATCACTGGCCCGTTCTGCGTTGGACCAATTCTGGTCCCACGCCTAAACGCCAATGACAGGTACCTGCTGATGATACTTCTCCACCTACTAGTTCTTCTCAGAAAAGATCAACACATCCTGCACTCCCTTTCCATGCTCAGTTTCAAACTGCACAAAGGGCTAAATTCTTCACTTTACAACCAACTTCCTCTACCGCCATCTTTCCGACCACAGGATTGGCAAGGTACTCCTACGCCATGCTGGTAAAGATATTTCTTTTCATGCTCTTAAGAGTGCTACGCACATCATCACTGTACAGAATGCTACCCAAGCTCATTATCTTTCTCTTCTTTCCCATAAGATACTGTTCCTGTCACTATTGAAAAAACATCTTCCCTCAATTCTTGTAGTGGTACCGTCATTCTGCCCCATACCATAGTTCAACAAAATTTCCAGACATGTGGCAATGACATTCTTGAACAGCTGGAACTCCAAGATCTCCCAATCCTCAAGGTAGACACTTATGTTCTTCCTGCTCGCGGGCGGAGACGATACCCTAGTAATGTGGCTCGTTTAACTTTTGACAGCCGTGAACTCCCATCCTCAGTTTATGTGGCAGGACATTGGTTACAAGTTCGAAAGGTGATCCCTACACCACAGCAGTGTAGAAATTGCTGACGATTTGGCCATCCAGCTAAATATTGCAGATCCATAGCCGTATGCCCAGTCTCTTGGTCTGAGGAATTAGCCCTGTCGGTCTTCTTCCTCAGACTGAACCTAATTACCCCCCATTCTCCCCTCCCCTATCCCATCCTCCCCTTTTTCCATTCCTCCTCCTCCTCCTCACCCCTCCCTTTTGCCCTTCCTCTATTTGGCCTTTGGGATTTCTCCCACAGGCGCGCTAGTTCCTAGGTAGGGGAAAGGACACCGGGGTCCATCCCATTCCGTTGAGGTTCTTGGCGGTGGCGTAGTTTGCCGTGGAATCTGGATTGCCTGGGAAAGTTTCCCCATCCCCTCCGGTATCCCGGAGTAGCTTTGGGTGTCTTTGGGCGACGGTGTATCTTTGGAAGCCACCTTTTGGATTCCGGGGTGGTGGCCGAAGGAGGTATGCTTGTGGTGGATATCCGCGCCCTCCTCTTTTGTCCACCGAGGTAGCTCGGCAGATGTGAGGTTGCTATCCCCGGATTCGGGTTTTACGGGCATGAAGGTGGGGTAGGGCCCGGGGTTCCCCCATGCGCATCTGCCCCTTTTAACGTGTTGAGGTCCCTTTTGGGGCGGGGGAGGGAGTTTTTCCACCCTTTCATTCCCCCTGGGAACTATTCCTCCCCCCCCCCCCCTTTTTTTATTCTTTTTTTTTTTTTTATTTTTTTTTCTTCTTTTTTTTTTTTTTCTTAAAAAAAAAAAGAAAAGGGAGTAACCTAACCTGGCAGCCCTAGTCCCATAAAACCCCACTCCCCCCCGGGGGCCCCTTCTGATACCGCACCCCATTCTGACCCTCCCTTGTTTTAGCCCAAACCTTTTTGGGAAACACCCTGAGGGCCCCGAACCTCTTGCTGGGGGCGTTTCCTCACCCGCTTTCGGGAAAAGGGGGTTTTCACTGATTTCCTTCAATTTGTCAAAACTCCCCATCCTTTACAAAGCTTCCCGGGGTTTTTCTCCCCAACGGAAGAAAATTTTTAAAAAAAATTTAAACCCCCCATTTCACCCCGGGACCAATTTCCGGGCCCTACTCCTAAACCCAACTAAAACTCCTGATAAAGCTCCTTCGTTCCCTTTCCCCATTCTTTTTGGAAAAGGGAACCGACATGTCAAGAAACTCCCTCTCCACGCTCATTTTCCCGGCCCCAAATAGGGGAACAAAATTTCCCTTTTATTTTAAAGACCGACTTTTTCTTCTGCCTCCCTTTTCCCTGACCAAAATTATTGGAAAAGTTTTCCCTGGTCATTTGGTAAGATATTTCATTTCATGCTCTCAAGAGGGTATGCGCATCGTCACTGCCCCAGAATTTTTACCCAAGCTAAATGATCTTTCTCTCCCTTTCAAAATATCGATATACTCCAATCACTATGAAAAACACCCTTTCTCCCCAATTCTTGTATTTGGTACTGTCTTTCTGTTTTTCTGCCCCAAAACCAAAGTCCAACAAAAATTTTTCCCATCATGGGGCAAGACATTTTTAAACAGCGGAACTCCGGGAAATTTTCCCAATCCTCAAAGTAGACACTTAGCCTTTCCCCTCCCGGGGGCGGAGACGTTCCCCTTGCAATTTTGGCCCTTTTAAACTTTTGACAGCCAAAAACCCTCCCGTCCTCTGTATATTTTCGGGGGGACATGGGTTACAATTTTCAAAAGGTGATCCCACACCGCAACAATGTGAAATTTTTGGCGTTTTGGTCCCCAAACAAAATTTTGCAGATCTATGGCCAAAGGGCCCCAAATCTGGGTGCCGACAAACCATTCAATGCATTTTGGGCAGTCAACCTCCATCTTGCCTTAAATTTGTAATAAAAGTTCCCCCTTTTCGTACTCCCCGCCGTTCCCAGGTCTACTTAAATGAACGTGAAACCGTTGCCTCAAAAAAGGCAAAAGGTCTCCCTTAAGCTATGGCAGTTACTCATCCCCGGGCCTCCAAAGGAGACAAACCCCGTTTTTCCCTTATTCCGTGTTTCCAAACATCCCCCCACTTTTTTGGGGTACCATCTTCTGCAGCCTCCTCTGTTTTCCCCCTCCCAAACCACTAGGGCCCATCTAACCCTTTTTTCTGTCCTTGGCTGTGACGTCCCAAACATCAACTCTTTCCTTTTCTCAAAACCTTTGCGCCCTTTTCCTCACAAGCCCCAGTATCGACAAGACCCGTACGACACCAATATCAATCGCCCCTTTTTACTCAGAAGCCCAAAAAAAAAACCCAAAAATTTGCTCAAATCTTTTTTTCCCCTTTTTTCCTTCCCTTCTTCCACCTCCACACTTTCCCTTTCCAGCCCTCTGAACCTAGTTTTTTTCCCCCTCTCTCTGGCTCTATTACAAGTGGGGAGATTCCCCCCCTCCTCCTCGACTAGGGCCTTTCCCCACCCCTGTCCCCCCCCAAAATTTCTCCCCTCTTCGGGCCCCCTTTCCCGGGTTTTTTCTCCCTCTTCGTTCCCCTCCCACATTTTCATCCCAGCCCATTACACTTTTTCCCCCCCCTCTATTTTGGGTACAGTCCTTATTTTCCCCAAATCTTTATTTTTCCACCCTCCTCCTTCTTCCCAAAAATGGCCCTCCCTAAAATTTTTTTGAATTCAAAAAACATTTGAACCATTCAGAATATATTGCAGAGACAAAACCCTTTCAATGGACACGATTCTTTTCCCTTTTCCCTTCTCTTCCCTCTCCTCCATCTTAAACAACCCCATTCTTCGCGACGCTCCGTTCCTTCGCTATTTGAACGTTTTCCCAAATTTGGCCACCACAGGGTTAAACTTTTCAAAACCCCTCTACCCTAGGGCCTTTACCTCCCAGTTTCCCCTATATTTTCTTAAATCCCCAATCAGGCCTATTTACGGGGTTTAATCCGCGGCCTGGGGAAAATCGGGGTGAGCTTCAGATGTTGTTTTTCCCGTTTTCCCCTTTTTGGTGCTGTTTACAAAACCCAAAAAATTAAAACTGGGGGGCTTTTTTTTTCTAACCTATCTCGGCTATTTTTTAAAATTGAAATTTTTTTCGGATCCTTTCTCAGATTGGGACCTTTAATGAAAGTGCCCTTCTTCTACGAAATTTAAATTTCCCCGTAATGTCAACTTTTTGCCCATACCTCGCTGAAATTACACGCACCCCCCGTATCCATTTGAAAAAAGGGGGTTTCCCAATTTTTATCTTTATTCTCCCCTCCTTCTCAAAGCATTTTCTATCCCAACTTTGCCTTTCTTGTTTAAAATCCTTCCCACCACCACTTCGTTACTTGGTGTTTTTTAATGCCCACCTTTTCCTTTTTAGGGGGGTCTCATTGTGACTCACGTGGCTTTCGGGTTGGGGGCCCTTTTCTCGCCCCTCACCCCCCCCATGTTTTAAAAAACGGGTATTTCCCACCCTTTTTGATCCCCGTACCCCATACTCCTTTTGGGAAACGATCTATCAGTTGCTCCTTCCCTTTCCCACTGCACAAGACAACCTGACTTAAAAAAAATTTCAATGACACGTTTGAAATATAAAAACCCCCCCCGGGAATTTGAACCCGCGGTCATAAGCCCTAAAAACTCCAGCCCGCCCGCTTTAGCCACTAACCCCTACCACAATAAGATTCATCCAACTAGGTATATTTCACACCACGGGAAATTTTAGCCAGGCACCCTGTGACCACAAATGCAAGTTTTTTACAACAAAACCCAGCAGCGTGGCCGTGACGAACTCTAGCTCAAGTCCCTTCACTGCCGAAAACCCTGACTAAAAAATTTTAAATGACACGATTGCAAATAGACTTACCTGGTCTTTTTTCTCCCCAGATTTAAACATGACGGGCGATCATTTTACTTCCCCTTTCCCAAATTCCCACCACCTTTCCGAAAGCCCTCGCTGGAAATTTTTGATGGGGGCAAATTGGGATTTTTAAAACTCACACCTCCCCTGTTTTTTAGTGGGGTTTCCCCTTTTTCATACCCTTGAGACCTCCTACACATCTTCTCGACTCATTTTTAAAACCGCAGCTTCTCTTTCCTATCCCCCAAAAACCTTTCAGGCAGGATTCTCAAAGTGGGGCCCTTGGGGTCCCCCTGCTTGTGCTCGGGGCAGAAGGGGTTTGAAACTTTCTGCAGGGGGCGGTCCCGGGTAAAAATAGAACCGCTGAGAGACTTCTTGTTTTTTAAGCAGAAGCGTGCGATCGCTCGCCGTGCCCATCCGGGGAACTAAAAGCATTTGTTGGCGAGACTAGTTTCCACCATCACCTCTGTTTCTTCAAGTTTGAAATCGGGAAAAAAAGGGAGGAAAATTTAGGGGGTAAATACCCCCCCTACCCAGCCCCTGTTCAAAACCGGGTGGGCTGTGTTGATGTAGCAAACCCTCCGACGTTTCCATTGAACTTGGAAACACATCGGGTCCTTTTTTTCCCCAGGCCCATCAAACCCCCCTCGTTTCTTTCCTAAAAAGTCTGCCAGAAGTTAGAAACCCTTGGACTTTTCTTCTCTCAGAAAAGAACAAAAATAAGTCCCCTTTTACACTTCAAAACGGGAAAAAACCAACGCTCTCAGCTTGCCGATCACGGCAGCTGGGCCTGAGGACTTCATATTTGTATGTTACAAAAATTTACATTTCAGCCCTTTAGTCCCCCTTACACCCCGTCAATCTTTTTTGGGCCAAGGAAATTCTTCCCCCAGCTTTTGGGGAAAACTGCCCCTTGTTCTCCCCTTTCCCCCAAACCGGTTTTACAGGACAAGTGCCCTCCCATTATCGCCCCATCGCCCCTTACTATGCAGTTTTTTTTCAAATTTATGGAACGTCCCCGAAAAAACGACGTTTAATGGTTTTTTAGAACCCCCCAACAACTCTCCGCTAGTCAATAAGGCTTTCCCTAAAGGGCGTTCTAAACCCTAGACCCCTTTTCAAAACATTGGATACGTATTTTGTAATGCCTTTGGGGAATAATCAAATCAGTTATTGCCATTTTTTTTTGAAACCTTGAGAAGGCAATTACACAACTTGGAGGTATAAAAATTTTGGGCCCCGGCCCCCTTCCTTAGGCCCCAAAGGGAATCTACCATCCTTCCTTTAAAAACTTTTTTTTTTTGGGAGACTTTTCCCCCGGTTTGAGTCAATAATGTTTTTTTTTTCCCCGGGCTTCGGTTTCCAAACTGGGAAAGGGGTCCCCCAGGGGTGTTTTCTAAAACACAACACTTTTTCCTCCTTTTTTCCCAAAAATGATTTTGGGCCCCTTTTTCTTCCACCCAAAAATTGGTCATCACTCTTATGTTGAAAGACCTCGCTATTTCTTGTGCAGGCGCGACCCGTCCCTCCTTTTTTAAAGGGGAGTTTCCCCTCCAGCATGCGGGTCCCACCGTTTTTTTCCACTTGGGCCACCACACCCCGGGTTTAAAAATTTTTTCCCGTACCAAAAAATCACCAAATTACTTTTACTAAAAGCTCTGTTAAACGCCGATCCCTCCCCTTTTTTCTCTAAAGGGGTTTCCCCTATCCCCCCAACGTGATACAGTCCCGGGGTTTTTAAACCTTCTCTTTGACCTCGGTTTTTCCTGGGAAAACCCCACATAACCCTCTGAAAGGGAAATTGTCACAAAAACCGGGAAAAACCCTTTTTAAAAACCCTTTTCTCACCTTTCCCGCGGAGCTGATCGTCGAACTTTTCTTCGCCTACATTCATCCCTCGTTTTAATCGAAACTTTATTTTGGTGCCAGATTTATTCCGGGCCAAATCCTGCTAAAACCCCTCTACCCTTTAAATCATCCTCACCAAGGAATTTCTTTGGGGGCCTTGGGATTTTTTTGCTCTTTTTCCCTTTTTAGGGGCCTCTATACAGAAACGAAAGTTCCATCCTTGTCCCATCCCCCGTTTTTTTCCCATTGCCCTTTCCTTTCTATGTACACTCTCACATTTTACACAATCCTTCCCTTTATAGAAAGGGCCACCGATTTTTATGACCTTCTTTATTCGTTTTGCCGCCCCCCCCCCCCCTTTTTTTCTCCGTCCCCCTTTTTTCTTTGCCTACATTCAAATCTTGTCTTCCCTTCAGTTACCCCCTTTATATGTTTATGTAGCCCTCCACCTTTTTCCTTTCCCCCCTGGGAAAGTTCCCGCTGTTTGGGTCTGTTCCCTTTTTCACTCCCTTTTCTCGGGAAAACCCCAAATGCCTAAGGTGGCTTCCCCCTCCTTTTTTTTCTTTATCACTTCCCCTCCCATTCTCATGCCATCGCTGTGGGACACAGATGGCCTAAGTCTTCAGACCGGGGGGGTCAGAAACCCCCGCATGTTTCTGGGCAGCCCTCGTGCGGGGACATTTACTAACTTCAAACTAGCATTTTTACTGTGAACTGAAAGGCCCTTCTTGCAGGGACTTATTTTGTATCACATCTATCCTTTGGGCATCATTTGTAGGTCTCGACTACCCTTTGTGCTCTACAGGGTAAAACAAAATTTTTATACAAACCTCCCCTAGTTTTTCCCCATCCAACTTTGGGGTACGCCGTATCTCCACCAAAAAATAAAAATTTGTTTTTTGTTTGGGGTCCCCGGGCATGTCGACCCTACGGGCAATGAACAGGCCCAAAACTGCTGCCGGGCACAGTACAAACCCTACAAAAATCCTATCGAGGTGTTTTCCCTTTCTGGGCTATTTTTGGGTGCCAAAAAGCTACCCACCTTCGCACCCGTTTGGCCCAAAAACGTTGGTCAACCCCTGCTCGGTAACAAACTTTATTTTATTAAACCGAGCATAAATTTTCTGGGCCCTCTTTTTGTCATCAGTTTTCCCAGGTTTTGGGGGACCACTCTCTCCCCCTTCGCATTGGTCACAGGTCGTCTTTCTCAAAGGGTATCTCATGGGGGAGGCAAAAAGTTTCCTCTCTCTGACAGTGTCAAGTTCCAGTATCCCATTAGGGCCCATTCTGTTAGACTGCCCCCTCTATCAACGAGCCGCAGAAAATTTTTCCCCCAACGTCGTCTTCGTTTTTCCCACTCTCTCTTACCTTTCCCCTTTTTGCTGATGGGCCCTCCTTTAATTTCCGACTCCCCTCATTGACTTCTTACAACGACTATTTAAATCCACAAACTCTGATTTCTTTTTCGCACTCCCCTCAGCCCTTTTTAGTTCATTCTTTTGATTTTCCCTTTCCCCCCTTTTTGGTTTTTATGCCCTTTTATCACATTTTGGGGTTTCCCCTTTTATCCCTCGTTCCCCCTTTGCCCTTTCAATTTTTTTGCCCCTTTTTTTTGGCTTTTTTTTGGTTCTTTTTTTAAATTTTTTAGGGCAAAATAATCTCCCGCTTCCCCAAAATTGGGCCTCTGTTTTAAATATGGAAAATTTATTTTGGAAATTCTTTTCTGGGTTTTTTTCAGGTTAACCCCAAGCATCAAATTTTTAAAACTGGCCCAAAAATTTTTCAAAAACCCCCGGAGAATTTAACCCCAAGTAAAAAAATTTTTCCTTTCCACCTTCCCTTAAAAGGGAAACCCCAACCCTTTATTACCGGTTTTTCTCAAAAATTGAAAAATTTTTAAAAATGGGCTAATTTAAAAAAAAAGGGGGATAACCCCAGCCCTTTTCTAAAAACCAATTTGGTAAACCCCCTTCTTCCCGCACAATTGCCCATGGTTTTTTTTAATCTTTTTGATATTCTTCCCCTTTGGCCCAAAATTTTCCCCTCGGTTTTTTCCCACCCCGGTGTATTTGCCCTTTTTTTAATTTTTTTTTTTTTTTAAAAAATTTTAAAAAATTCGTTTGGGGAAAATAATTTAATTGAGCCTCCTTTTTGTGATTAATTTTTGGTTAAGGCCATTTATTTTAAAAATAAAATACCCCTCTGCATTGGTACTTACTTAAAATTCTTTTTAAGGGCCCCAATCTTTAAAATTTTTTAAAGGGTTTTATGGGAGACATTTTTTTTTTTAAAAAATGCCATTTAAAACAACGGAAATTTAAATATTTTATTTCTTGCTTTTTTAAAAAAAAACCCTTTTAAAACCCACCTTTATCCGGGGCCTTCAAATTTCTTTTTAAAATACTTTTCCCCACAAACCCGGTCCCCTTTTTTTTCACCCAATTTTGCTTTACCCTGCCTTTCCCCCCCCATTTTTTTAAAAAACATTCACCCCCCCCCCCTTTCCCCAATTAAAACCCCCCCCTTTTTAATGCAAAAGGGGCAACCCCGGAAAAAAATTTTTTTAATTTTAATATTAAATTCCAAGTGGGGAAAAATTAAGTTTTTTTTAAAATTTTTAAAAAAAACATATGAATTTAAAAAACCCCTTTCTAAAAGGAAAAAAAAAAACAAAAAATGATGTTAATGATATGATGATTCTTGATAATTTCTACTTAATACTTAAGATTCTTAAAATAAAGATTCTTAAAATATTTTCAAAGATTGACTTTATGAAACTATTTAGAAGCAATATACAATTTATATTGCTATATAATAAATAACTCCTAAAACCAAAATGCAACCAGCAAATTTCCTTCACAACTGTCAAACAGAGTCATGGTGTACTCATACATTTCACATATTTACATATACTGCAGCAAAATAATCTTAGTGGACGGAATTGGTGACGTGGTACTGTGTACGTATTAAAGAAGTCTTAATGGATATACAACCAGTGATGCTGAATCTCTTTCAGAATAAGAAATAGTTGAAGTACAGTAGTTGAAATTGAGCTATATACAAAAGGATGATTTCAGTCAAGCAGCTGAGCTTTGTCTGCAACTTGAAATGGTGTACATACTTTGAATATTGTATCAGCATATGCTAGAAGTATGGTCATTGGAAAGTCCATAGAGAGAGGTGTATGTACCTTAATGTGTGTACACTGAGTTTACATAATCCCTATATTAGGGATTACAATTAATCGATGTTAGTGTACAAATAGCTCGCAGCCTAGATGACCCTCGTGCAGTCAACAGGCTTTAAACCTAACAAACTATATCATGCACATAATAGTGATTAAACACGAGAATGGATGGACTGTCTCCTCAGCTAAAACTAATGGGTTTGTATTATACCTGGTTAACCAGATTTTATTTCTGGAGATTTCTTACTGTTTTCAGAACTAAAAGTTGGATCCTTGATTAACCCCAATAACTTTGATCAACTATGTACATCAGAGCAAACATGTGACATACAGTAATAATTACCTATAATGTATAAGAGTACAGTACATATTTGAAACTTGCCCAACAGTTTTTTTTTCAGTAATTTTATTATCATATATATATATATAATATATATATATATATATATATATATATATATATAATATATATATATATAATATATATTATATTATTTGAAGTATAGTAACTAACATCTGTCTTATGTTAGAATCATAAGAGGTAGCAGTGTTATATGGGGATGTGTAAAATATAATTTATTTTTTTAACTCAAATTTTTTTATACCAACTAAAATATGCTTGTCTTTATACTTTGCTTTGTAAAAATCTGTCAGCCTCCTCAGGTCACAAAATCAGTATTGTAATTTTAAGCAAATAATTCATCAAAGTCCTCTTCATCTGTGCCATCTGAGCAGTCTTTAACTCCATTGTTTAACTGAGAGAGAGCAAGGCAAGTGCCATCCAAACACTGCAATTCTGGGCACACTTCTGGAGGTAGGGTGATTGATGCATCAGTTTCTTCCAGTGGTGTAATTGTAGTTGTTTCTTCTGGTACAGATGTCATTACTTTCTCATCATCAGTATTGAAGAAAGAAGTATGGGCTTCTGTTGGAACTGAAGATGGTACTGTCATGTCGAGCTCTGGAGGAGAAACAAGTTGTTAGGTACAGTACTGCACTATTTTGGAATTTTCCAACTTAAAAGTGGTAAAGACTGTGTGTGTATAAACTGTAGGAGGAAAGATTAAAGGCAAAAAAACTATACTTTTTAAATTCTTACTGTAAGTTTCAAAGAGTGATTTTTTGATACCTATTCAACATTTTCTAAATGCAGTTAGTAAATATTAATATTGTAAATATTATCAATATTATTCTATAATCAATATTTTGCGAGTGTCAAGAAAGGACAGGCATGAAGAACTGAACATGCAGCCAGTAGCGGTACGCTGAACAGCTTATACATACTTGATGGGAAGTGGTGAGCAATGGTAAGTTTTCCTTTAATTTTGCATGTTACCATGTAAATAATAATTTGGGGTATATGAAAGGTATAATGGAGCATGACTTTTTGATAAATCAAATTGTGGGGAGTCTTGGCCATATTGAAGCAAATGTAAGTCTGTGCCATGTTCGAAGTCAGAAGTCTCTGAACTAGGGATGTGTTCTTGCTCTGTATGGGGTACATATATGTTTGAGGCATCCCCATCTGTCTGTTGAATCTCAGTGCCATCATTCTGAATGCCATAGTAGGCATTCTTAGCTGAATGAGTGGCATAAGACTGGGTTGGAAAGGCCAGAAGAGGTTCTTGAACAATTGCTTGAGAAATATCCGATGAATCTGGTTCACTGTCAGAGTCTGTTGATACTACTTCAGCAGTATGATCATAACTTATTCCTTCCTTGAGAAACTCCTCTTGAGGAAAGAAGTTTAAGTTTGTGTTTGAAGATATTCTAGAAGTCCTGAGTGTGGGGCGAAGGCGAGTTATGCGTGCAGAAGCTACAGGATGACGGGATGGGATTCGTAACCTTAAAGAACTTCCAACATTATCTTCAACTTCTTTTGCTGCCTCTTCTTTTACCTCTTCCTTTTCTATTACAGGCTTATCAAAAATGGATGGAATGTTACGGTGGCGTTCTCTAAAGCCTCCAGTTTGACTCAATTCATAAGAGGGTGTAGATGGAAGACGAGAAGAACGCCACTGTTGAAAACGTGTTCTGAAGTTCCCAGATGTACTTGATTCAGTCTCGGGTGGAAATGTAGGAGAGATGCTTTTGGGAGAGACTGAGGGTCTGCGGGAAAAGGGGCGGTTAATATTGGAGAAGCGAGTAGTACCTCTGATTCTTTCAGATTTTCTGTTTTCTTCAGGAAAATTTGTAATTGGCATTGAAATGTCAATATCTTTTAGTTTAATGTTTCCTTCTTCCAAAACCTCCTCATTTGTAATCTGGCTCTCTGTCTTTGCTACCAAAAATTCACTAACAGAGTGGGGTTCATTTGTCTTTGACTGTGTATCTTGCAATACAATTTTAGGAATTCTTACATCTGAGACTTGTTGATAATCTCCAAAATTTTCAGATTTCAGGGAAAGTTTATCATCTTGCTGAAGAAAATCGTCATTTTGAGAAATGCCAGAGACCTTTTGCTCCTGAGAAGACTGAGGAATGTGCTGTATGTGTTGTTGCTCAAGGTTTGTTTGGAAAGTTTCCTGTAATGATTGCTCTTCTTGAAATGCCTTGATGCCATTGTTAATTGACTGTTCATTAGAGTGAAGTTTGTGAGTTTCCAAAAGGGGACCTTCATTAGAGAATGTCTGAAATGGCAGTGTTTCTTGGTGATCAACATGTACAGGCTCTTCTTCTGGCAAGTACTGAGAGTTTTCATGAGAGAATATCTGTAATTTTTCTTGAGTGGATGTACTTGAATAGTCATTACTGTCAGTATTTAATGGGTTTACAGAGTAAGAAACAGGATGATTAGATGATGAAATGCCATCATGGTAGTTGGAGGGTTCAGTTTGAAAGTTGTAATTCAATCTTTCTTGCCTAAATTTTTGGTGTTCATTAAAATGAGGCTGGTTTGATACTTCCTCAGATAACTGATGATGGAGGTTAGTCTCTCCAGAATACAGCTGTAATTGTTCTTTGTCACTTGAAGGATCTAGATTACTATCTACAGCAGATGGCACCCCAACTAATGCTTCTTGTGAAGGAACAAGTTCCTGCTGGTTTGCATCCTGAGAAAAGATTTCTCTTGTTTTATCTCTAGACTGGGGCAAATTAACGTTATTGCCAGTGACTGCACTCTCTGCGAAACCTTCAGAGAGTAATTCTGCACTATTGTACTGGTCAAATTCATTTCTGTCTTCTACAATCTCTTCAAAATCACCACCTGGGAGTGGAAACTGTCCTAGGGATGTCAGAGTTTCAAGGTGTTCTCCACTATGAGAAGTCTGTGTCATTGATGGATGCTGTGTGTCACAGTTGGTCTCGTCACTGTTGTCATGGCAGTCGTCGGCACCGTCACACATCCAAGACACCGGGATACAGAACTCCGTTGTAGCACACCGGAAGTCACCGTGGTTGCATCCTAGGATATTTTATTATGAATATTTTATTGAAATTAATTTCAGTATTAATAAAAATGTTTGACTAGTTAAATTCAGTAGGACAGTTTAATGTCTAGAATTTAAATTTATGAATGGATAATTATGTGATAATATATTTACTTTAACTTTTTGTAATAAAATTTCAATTAGAAACCTAGTAACAGCTTTAAATAAAGCAAATAATTTTGATGTGAACAGTTTATAAATATATGAAAGGCTATAAACAAAATTTATGCAAGTGTCATAACTATAAATATCAAAAAGTACTGTATTACAATACATATTAATGATTAAGGGGATAGTTCCTGGAATGAACAAAACATCTGCAACACTTGGGTATTTTTAGTGTAGAGATTTTTCACCATTCAGTGCCTTTATCAATGAAAAAGAGAATAAATGCTGGAGACGTGGAAGAGGTATGAGAGGTGACGAGTCTCTTAACTTGATGGGGAGTGTTCATGTTCTCAGCGTTGATTAATAAACGCTGAGGGATTGATCACTTCAAATTACCTCTGCATGTCTTGCACCATCTTTGGTATTTAGTCTGTATTGGGCTGATAAAGCCACTTGTTGGCAAAACATCTCTACAATAAAGATACCCAAGTGTTGCACATGTCATTCAGCAACTTGTCAGTTCTGTATACCATTAATATCAAATTCCTGGGAGGTTTAAACCAAAATATAGGAAATGTGATTGTCATTTTATTCATCAATCATTTCTGCATACATGCAAAATTGCCTTAATGAATCTTGTCATGTGCAGCAGTGTTTGAAGAATAATTGATCAATCTCTTAATCACATTTTCAAGAAATAAGTGCTGAGCTATTCCTAAAAAAAAAAAAAAAATATTTCACTAAATTGAAAAATGGTGGACAGTATTAAAAAACTATTATTCAGAAGCAATGTCATATCAAGAATTGCCACTTTGCAAAGGTAAGAAGTCAGTCATGTTAGTCTTGTCCATAATATGTTGAGTAATTCTACCATGTACAGCATATATTAATGCATATTTATTTTTTACCTTATCGGCTGTCTCCCACCAAGGCAGTATGACTGCCTTGATGGGACATGGTTGTTGAAGTTATAGTGTATGCAGGCAGACCCTGTTTTACGGCATTTCACTAATACAGTGGTTTTCAATTATACCCATTCTTCATCTATTCAGACTTCTCACAATATATATATTCACCATTCACTAAGCTGAGGATGAAAATATTTTAAGGTAAGTAATGTGTGTACTGTATATGCTCTTTTTTAGGCCTAGCTATATTGCTCGCTTAATATATGATAGTGTAAACATATCAAGCTTTTATATTAATTTTTCTAGAAGTGAAAAAAAAAAATTAATTTTACAGCAGTAGCCTGGAGCCTAACCTGCTGTACAAGCAGGGCCCTCCTGTATACAGGCAGGCCCTGACTGTATGGCTCCTAAAGTTCACAACCCAAAACAATGAGCAAGAATCGCCAGCGGGTGGATAAGAGCAGGTTTTTCACTATAGAATGCCTCTAAAATGCCAGATGTGTTTACACTATCATACATTAAGTGCTCAATACAGCTAGACATAAAAAGATAAAGTAAAATAAATACACAGTACGTACAATACTTACCTTCAAATATGATGCCGTTCATCCTTATCTTACGCAGCTGTTGTACGAAAATGGCGGAAAAGTGGTAAGAGCACTTAGGATAATGAACAATGGTTCATTTGAAAGCCAATGAAAATGTGAAACACTGAAAAGTGGGAGCTGTATATGCAGGGTCCTCCTGTATATACATTTTATGTGGAAGGATAATATTTTTAGTTCAGTTTAAGTGACAAAGATTTTTGTACAGCATAAGAATTCTGATAAAAGCAGTGTGTATGCCTCTTAAGAAATTTCATCTTGAAATACAGTTTTTTCCATCCTATAAAGTTACTGTGAAGCCTGGAGAGAGAGGGAGAAATATGCAATGACATCCCGAGACTCACCAATATGTGTGCAATTTGATTCGTCAGAGCCGTCGTGGCACTGCTGCATACCATCACACACAGAAGTCAGCACTAAGCAGTTTAAACCATCATGACATAGGAACTTTTCATGATCACAGATTATTTCAGGGGTAGTAATGGATGAAAAGTCTCCCTCTGAAGACAAACTTTGATTGGATCCTGACAAACCCTTGGTGGGATTTACTGTTTCTCCCGAGACAGTGTCGGTCTGGATATTATCTTCTGTTCCCTCTTTTCCTTCAAGATCAGTGTTTCTGCCTGCTGAGGATGGAATTTCAGTAGGATAGTCTGCTGAGAAATTTACATTTGAGTCAGAGCTGTCTAAACTTGCCAAAGGATTGTCATGTGGCACAACAGGGTCAGTCTCTGTTGTAGACAGGTCTACTGCTGTTGGATTAAATCCACTACTATGGTAATCAACATTTCCTGGAATATTTTGAGCTGCTTCATAATCGGGATAGTCAAGCGCATATTCTTCACTTGGATTGTTGCTTTCTTCTGTTGCATAGTCACTGCCCGTAGAGAAATCTTGAGGGAGATTTGGGCTGGGAAGTTGCAGAAGGGCGTTGAAGTCTCTACCAATGCCCAACACGTCACCCGGAGCTGTGAGCCAGGTTAATGTGTCATTTGTAAGCATGCAGTTTATTGGAGACATTTGCTATCTGTAGTAGGAATTCTTGTTTAGCATTATGCAGAATCTTGGTAAAGTATGTTCTTCCAGAAAATTGGAAAGATTATATCCTCAAAATAATACACAATGCTAAGCATAGAACAATAATTTTCATATTGTTATAATCTATGTATCTTGCTACATTCATGGGAAAGTGTTAAACTTATACACTACTGTATGTGTAACTTTGACAATCTAGAATGGTACACAAATATTTGAGACTCGTTTTATAATAGTGAAACCCCCATAATCGCAGAGATGCATTCCTGAGATCCTTTTGTTTGCTACATCCGCTTTAAAACATCCAAAAAAGGGTATTTTTTTATTTTTAATTAGATATTCGGTACAAATTGGCATTACTATACTGTACAGTGGACCTTTTAATTTCGCCCCCCCCCCCCCCGCCTTGAATATCATGAATTTTGGAAATTGGCGACTTTTTTTTTTTGTCAAAATATTGGCTTGATTTTCGTGATTTGGCTTAGAAATCGGCAGTTGTATGAAACGCATCCGAATGGCCTCCCAGCCACTGTGGGCACACAAACACCATTCAGAGTCAGTCTGGCATTGTATCTTGGCAAGTGACGATCACTTCACACGTTCATATGATACATTTCTTAATATATTTAATTTGTTTTAGTGTTTGCAACTGCTAAATAAGCCTCCATAGGCCCAAAGAAAGCTAGTGCCAGCCCTTTGGTAAAGAAAGTGAGAAACACAACTGAAGTAAAGAAAGAGATCATAGAAAAATATGAAGGTGGAGTGTGTGTGGCAGAGCATTCCAGGATGTACAGGAAGGCCCATTCAACCATCACTTCCATCGTGGCGAAGAAAAAGGAAATCAAGGAAGCTGATGTTGCAAAAGGTGTGAATATGCTAATGAAAAAGAGATCGCAAATAATGGAAGATGTTGAGAAGTTGTTGCTGGTGTAGATCAAACAAAAAGAGTTAGTAGGAGATAGTGTTACACAGTCGATAATTTGTGAAAAGCAAGGCAGTTGCATGACAATCTCATAAAGAAAAGGCCTGGAATGAGTGCTGATGTAGGTGAATTCAAGGCCAGCAAAGGCTGGTTTGAAAATTTCAATTAGCGAAGTGGCATACACAATGTTGTAAGGCATGGTGAGGCTGCCAGTTCAGACAAACATGTGACTGAAAAATTCCTAAGTGAATTCAAAAACTATGTAGAGGCTGAAAAATTCATCCCCCAACAAGTGTTCAATTGTGACGAAACAGGCCTCTTTTGGAAGAAAATGCCACAGAGGACCTACATCACGCAGGAGGAAAAGGCACTGCCAGGAGACAAGTCTATGAAAGAGAGGCTAACTCTCATGTGTGGTAATGCTAGTGGGGATTTAAAAGTGAAGCATTTACTCGTGTATCACTCTGAAAATCCCAGAGTGTTCAAGAAAAACAGTGTTGTCAAGAGTAAATTTGTGATGTGGAAGGCTAACAGTAGGACATGGGTCATGAGGGACATTTTCTTTAATTGGTTCAATGAAGTGTTTGGCCCCAGCGTGAAGAAATACTTCCTGAAAAATAAATTGGAACTCAAGTGCCTCCTGGTAATGGACAATGCTCCTGCTCATCCTCCAGATTTGGAAGAGCAAATGGTGAAGGAGTTTGATTTCATCAAAATGAAGTTCTTGCCCCCTAAAACCACTCCTCTCCTCCAGCCCATGGACCAGCAGTTCATTTCAAACTTCAAAAAACTCTACACCAAAGCAATGTTTCAAAGGTGCTTTAACATCACCTCGGACTCTGAATTAACCCTAAGAGAGTTCTGGAAAGATCACTTCAATAGCCTCCACTGCATAAACCTTATGGATAAGGCTTGGGAGGGAGTGACTTCCAGGGCAATGAACTCTGCTTGGAGAAAACTGAAGCCAGAATGTGTTTCCCGGACAAAGATTTTGAAGGGTCTGAGGCTGACCCTGACAACTCTATTATTATTATAATCAAAAAGAAGCGCTAAGCCACAAGGGCTATACAGCGCTGCAGGGTAGGAAAGGAAGTGAGGGTATTGGGCAGCAGAAGGGGGGAGGGGCGATCAGTAGGTTACAGAAAACAGCAGGGCGGGATAGTGCAGGGTAGAGGGTAGCAAGAGATCGAGGTAGAAAGGGCTGAAGGTATCATCAGAGTTTGTGAAGTAAGTCAGTTGTTGTCAAAAAGTCAATGAGAGAGTCCGGATGAAAGGTGGGTCCATCAGCGAGAAGGGAAGGTAAAGAGAGAGCAGCGGAGCGAAGACGACGACGGAGGTAAATTCTGGGTGCTCGTTGATAAAGTGTGCAGTCTAACAGAATGTGGCTGACCGATAATGGAACCTGACAATTCTCACAGAGAAGAGCAGGGCGCCTCTCCATGAGATATCCATGAGTAAGACGAGTATGGCCAATGCGGAGACAGGAAGGAGTAGTCTCCCAACCTCGGCACTGGTGACAAGAAGACAGCCAATAACCTATACTCGGTTTAATAGATTGAAGTTTGTTACCGAGTAGAGTAGACTAACGTTGTTGCCAACGGGTGTGAAGGTGGTTAGCTATTGCAGCAAAATAGTCCGTAAATGGAACACCTCTATATGAAACTGGTAGGTCATGTACTGCTGACCATGCAGCAGTGTCTGCCTGTTCATTGCCCTGTACATCAACATGACCAGGGACCCAACAAAAAACATAATCTTTATGCTTGGTAGAGATGCGGCATAGCCAAAATTGGATACAGAGGACTAAAGGGTGAGGTGTATCAAATTTCTGTATAGCCTGTAAAGCATTAAGGGAGTCTGAGACAACCACAACTGATGACACAGGCATAGATGCAATACGGATAAGTGCTGCAAGAATGGCATACAATTCAGCAGTAAAGATACTAGCCGAAGATAGTAAATGCCCTCGTACGACGCTGTCCGGAAACACTGCTGCGAATCCTACGCCGTCAGAAGACTTAGAGCAATCTGTGTACACTGCAATGGCATGAGAATGAGAGCGGAAGTGGTCAAGAAAAAGAGAGCGAGAAGCTACTGTAGACAGTTGGGCTTTCGAGCAAGGGAGTGAGAAAGAACAGACTCAAACAGCTGGAACTTCCCAGGGGGGTAGGGAAAAGTGAGATGCTACATGAACATATAAAGGTGGAAATTGAAGAGAAGACAAGAGCGAATGTAGGCGAAGAGAAAAGGGATGGATCAAACAGGGGCGGCGAACAAATAAAGAATGTCTACTAATATCGGTGACCATTCTATAAATGGAAGGATTGCGGAGATCATGAGAGCGTACATAGTAGTGAAGGCAATGGGCATCACGGCGATCGGAGGAGGATGGAACATTCGCTTCTGCATAGAGGCTCTCAACAGGGGAAGTGTGAAAAGCACCAAGGCCTAAACGTAATCCTTGGTGATGAATAGGGTTGAGGCTAGATAGAGTAGCAGGAGAGGCAGCTGAATAGATCTGGTCACCATAGTCAAGTTTTGATAAAATGAGGGTGGAATGTAGGCGAAGGAGAGTTCGACGATCAGCTCCCCATGAAAGATGAGCAAGGGTTTTAAGAAGGTTCAGCTGGCTGTGATAAGTTGTCTTCAGAGAGGTAATGTGAGGTTTTCAGGATAACCTACAGTTAAAGAGGAGGCCTAGAAACCTGACTATCACGTTCAGGGATACGTGTGCCACAGAGGTATAAAGGATGATCAGAGATGACAGAGCATCTAGTGAAAGTAATTTGGCGAGTTTTGGTACTGGAAAATTTAAACCCATGTGTGGTGGCCCAATTGGAA
Organism: Cherax quadricarinatus; assembly: GCF_026875155.1. Lineage (NCBI taxonomy): Eukaryota > Metazoa > Arthropoda > Malacostraca > Decapoda > Parastacidae > Cherax > Cherax quadricarinatus. The sequence continues at coordinate 32,193,478 of NC_069435.1, read as the reverse complement.
ACACGGTCAACCGCATGCTGGAGAGAAACTGTAATGAGATGACAGTCAGCGCCTGCACAGGCAATAGCGAAGTCATCAACATAGAGTGATGACCAAATATTGGATGGAAGACTAGAGGCCAAATCATTTATAGCAAGGAGAAAAAGTGTTGTGCTCAGAACACCTCCCTGGGGGACACCTTCAGCTTGGGTAAAGTCCGGGGAGAGCACATTATTAACCCGAACACAGAAATGTCTCAGTTAAAAAGTTCTTAAGGAAGGATGGTAGATTGCCTTGAAGGCCTAAGGAGTGAGCTTGGGCCAAAATATTATACCTCCAAGTTGTGTCATATGCCTTCTCAAGGTCAAAAAATATGGCAATAACTGAGTGGTTATTCGCAAAGGCATTACGAACATACGTATCCAAGCGTAGTAAGGGGTCTATGGTAGAACGGCCCTTACGAAAGCCATATTGACGAGTGGGGAGACTGTTCTGCGTCTCTAAATACCACACTAAACGTCTATTTACCAGGCGTTCCAGCACTTTGCAAACTGCACTGGTAAGAGCAATGCGACAATAGTGGGAGGCTTCATGTCCCGTAGTACCCGGTTTGCGGAAAGGGAGAACAATGGCAGATTTCCACAGCTGTGGAAGAACTCCTTGTGACCAAATAAGATTGAAAAGGCGTAATAGGACTGCAAGGGCTGACTGATGTAAATGTTGTAGCATACGAATATGAATGTCATCGGGCCCAGCTGCCGATGATCGGCAAGCTGAGAGTGTTGCCTCCAGTTCCTGAAGTGTAAAAGGCACATTATACTGTTCTTTGAGAGAAGAAATGTCCAAGGGTGCTAACTCTCTGGCAGACTTTGAGGAAAGAAACGAGGGGCATAGATGGAGTCCCTGAGAAATACGGACGAGATGATTGCCAATTTCATTGGCAACATCTAGTGGGTTTGCTATATCAACACTGGCAACCCGCAGAACTGGAGCCGGGTCAGGAGAATATTTACCACTCAGTTTTCGTACTTTTTTCCAGACTGCACTCATAGAGGAAGCAGAGGTGATGGTGGAGACAATCTCGCCAGCAAGTGCGTTTAGCGTCACAGATGACACGGCGAGCAATCGCACGCTTCTGCTTAAAATAAAGAAGTCTCTCCGTGGTTCTATTGTACCGGTACCTGCCCCACGCTGCGCGTTTCAAACGTACTGCACGAGCACAAGCAGGAGACCACCAATACACACATTTCTGAGAATGCCTCCCCGAAGTTTGGAGTATAGAATGAGAAGCTGCGGTTAAAACGGAGGACGAGAAGAGATGTAAAAGCTCATCAATGGAGGATGAAGAAGGAACCTCACTAAAAGCAGTTAGTTGTGAGTAAAGGTTCCAATTTGCATGATCAAATTGCCAGTGTAGGTTACGAAGAGGTGGTGAATATGAAGGGGAAGTAAGAATGATTGGGAAATGATCGCTGTCATGTAAATCTGGGAGAACAGATCAGGTGAAGTCTAATGCAGCGTAGGAAGAGCAGACTGAGAGATCGATGCAAGAGAGAGTACGAGTCCGAGGATCAAAATGGGTGTGAGTACCTGTATTTAAAACATGTAGGGGGTGGGTAGCAAGGAAAGCCTCTAACTGAATGCCACGGGAATCACAGTGAGACCCCCCCAGAGGAAATGATGAGCATTAAAATCGCCAAGTAACAGAAGTGGTGGCGATAATGACGAAACAAGAAAGGCAATATCCGGGATAGATAATGCCCGAGAAGGAGAGAGATACAAAGAACAGAGTGTATACCACCTATGCAAGTAGATATGGGCTGCTGTGTAATGCAGCGAAGTACGAACAAATAGCTGATGGTACGGAATATCAGTGCATAGAAGAAGGGCACTTTCATTAAAGGTCCCATCAGGAAAAGGATCTGAAGAATACAATAAATTATAGCCTGAGATGGGATAGATAACAGCAGAGTGTAATTTTGGTTCCTGTAAGCAAACACCAACAGGGGAAAACCGGGAGAGCAACATCTGAACCTCACCCCGATTACCCCTGAGGCCGCGAATATTCCACTGTAAATAGGCCATGATTGGCAATGATAAAGAACCTGAAATCCGCAGGTAAGGGCACCTACGGACTAGAAGGGTTAGAAAAGTCCACATGCGGTGGCAAAGGAAAACATTCAAGTAGCGAAGGAATGGTGCATTGTGAAGAAAGGAGTTGCGCAGATGGAGAAGAGGAAAGAGAAGGTAATGGCTATTACTGAGAGCATCAAAAAGTGAAAGTAACTGAGAAGGGCAGTTAGGAAGAGAGAGGGGATAATTAAAAATACCATTTGTTTGGTATTTCTACCAGTAAACACTGTATTATCTCCTTCAGATGTTTAAACTATTAAAATGGTACCAATAATTTAGAATGGTATGCTGGTGAGCAGTCAAATGTTAGAGAACATATGGTATACACTTCAACCATTACCGCTAGTAACTGCCAACTGACTCTTTTACAGGTATGTAGATATTTCCCCAGCAAAAATATGCTGTTGATTCCTCTCATATCCATATACTTATGAAAGTAATTTGTGGAGATGACTCAAATATGGAAACTATAACTACTGAGAACACTGGAGATAATGAGCATGAGGGGCAGTGAACGAACAGACAATATGCAGTGTCGTGTTGGTTTCCAATGCCAAAAATAATTACATTTTCTTCCTTGTGCTAAGTGTTAATAAATACACTGGGAAAGGAAGACAAAGCTGATGTGAAAGCTAATGCTGGGGCAACATGCATGTGCATATTATGCACTGAATTGTTTATTATTATTGTAGAGATATGCAAGAGCAGTTCCAAGCTTACTTTAACTTATGTTCACAGCAGACAAAATTAAAATATACCTGTACAGTGCATATTAACATTTGTATATTACTGTATAGTCTATGCAAGTGCTTTTATATGTTTTGACTGTTTGAATTCTGGCCTCAGATCTTGTCTTTGTAGGGAATGTATGAAAGTATAGTAGTACCAACGCTCTTAAATGGGTGTGAAGCTTGGGTTGTGAATGCAGCAGCGAGGAGACGGTTGGAGGCAGTGGAGATGTCCTGTCTAAGGGCAATGTGTGGTGTAAATATTATGCAGAAAATTCAGTGTGTGGAAATTAGGAGTTTACCTGGAGAGAGTTCCGGGGGTCAACGCCCCCGCGGCCCGGTCCGTGACCAGGCCTCCTGGTGGATCAGAGCCTGATCAACCAGGCTGTTGCTGCTGGCTGCACGCAAACCAACGTACGAGCCACAGCCCGGCTGGTCAGGAACCGACTTTAGGTGCTTGTCCAGTGCCAGCTTGAAGACTGCCAGGGGTCTGTTGGTAATCCCCTTTATGTATGCTGGGAGGCAGTTGAACAGTCTCAGGCCCCTGACACTTATTGTATGGTCTCTTAACGTGATAGTGGCACCCCTGCTTTTCATTGGGGGGATGTTGCATCGTCTGCCAAGTCTTTTGCTTTCGTAGTGAGTGATTTTCGTGTGCAAGTTCGGTACTAGTCCCTCTAGGATTTTCCAGGTGTATATAATCATGTATCTCTCCCGCCTGCATTCCAGGGAATACAGGTTCAGGAACCTCAAGCGCTCCCAGTAATTGAGGCGTTTTATCTCCGTTATGCGCGCCGTGAAGGTTCTCTGTACATTTTCTAGGTCAGCAATTTCACCTGCATTGAAAGGTGCGTTAGTGTGCAGCAATATTCCAGCCTAGATAGAACAAGTGACCTGAAGAGTGTCATCATGGGCTTGGCCTCCCTAGTTTTGAAGGTTCTCATTATCCATCCTGTCATTTTTCTAGCAGATGCGATTGATACAATGTTATGGTCATTGAAGGTGAGATCCTCCGACATGATCACTCCCAGGTCTTTGACGTTGGTGTTTCGCTCTATTTTGTGGCCAGAATTTGTTTTGTACTCTGATGAAGATTTAATTTCCTTGTGTTTACCATATCTGAGTAATTGAAATTTCTCATCGTTGAACTTCATATTGTTTTCTGCAGCCCACTGAAAGATTCGGTTGATGTCCGCCTAGAGCCTTGCAGTGTCTGCAATGGAAGACACTGTCATGAAGATTCGGGTGTCATCTGCAAAGGAAGACACGGTGCTGTGGCTGACATCCTTGCCTATGTCTGATATGAGGATGAGGAACAAGATGGGAGCGAGTACTGTGCCTTGTGGAACAGAGCTTTTCACCGTAGCTGCCTTGGACTTTACTCTGTTGACGACTACTCTCTGTGTTCTGTTAGTGAGGAAATTATAGATCCATCGACCGAAGGTGTGGAGTTAATAAAAGTATTAGTCAGAGGGCTGAAGAGGGGTTGTTGAGGTGGTTTGGTCATTTAGAGAGAATGGATCAAAGTAGAATGACATGGAGTGTGTATAAATATAGGGGAAGGAAGGCGGGGTAGGGGTCGTCCTCGAAAAGGTTGGAAGGAAGGGGTAAGGGAGGTTTTGTGGGCGAGGGGATTGGACTTCCAGCAGGTGTGCATGAGCGTGTTCGATAGGAGTGAATGGAGATGAATGGTATTTGGGACCTGACGATATGTTGGAGTGTGAGCAGGGTAATATTTAGTGAAGGGATTCAGGGAAACCGGTTATTTTTGTATAGCCGGACTTGAGTCCTAGAAATGCGAAGTACAATGCCTGCACTCTAAAGGAGGGGTTCGGATTTTTAGCAGTTTGGAGGGATATGTTTGTGTATCTTTATACATATATGCTTCTAAACTGTTGTGTTCTGAGCACCTCTGCAAAAACAGTGATTATGTTGAGTGAGGTGAAAGTGTTGAATGATGATGAAAGTATTTTCTTTTTGGGGATTTTCTTTCTTTTTGGGTCACCCTGCCTCAGTGGGAGATGCCGACTTGTTTAAAAAAAAAAAAAAAAAAAATCTTGTCTTTGGCATTCATGGAAATCTTGCAGATCCCTTTGCAAGAACACGATTCCTTTGATTAAAGATGCAACGATTGTGGGGGTTTCACTGGGTATTTAGAGAAATCCACATTCATTTTATATCTGATGATCTGTTTTATAAAAATATGAAATATTACAACATTAATCATGTTTTAGCAAGTTGTAATTTTATTTTCTGAATTTTTACAATGGTACCTTGACTTACGAGTGCCCCAACTTACTAGTTTTCCAAGTTACGAGCCGTCGCTCAGTCAATTTTTTGCTTTGAGTTGCGACCCAAAATCCGAGTTATGAGCAAGCTTCAGATATGCTGCCACTAGTTGGCGCAGCAAACACCACAACATCTGCCCAGTGTTTTGTGCTTTTTGTGCAGTTATTTTGCCAAATTTCTAACCATGGGTCCTATGAAAGTACGTAAGTGCAAAGGACAGTGCTGAGAAGAGGATGATAATGTCCATTGAATTAAAGCATGAAATCATAGAAAAACACAAAAAAACTTTTGTTTCAGTGTTTTCCTAATGAAACTAGCGATCTAGTGCAGTGAGCCTCACAAACACTGCGTTTTCTCTTATAATAAGACCTCAGAAGGGCAAGAATGGGAAGATATGATCAGAGAGATAATTATTTTTACCTCAGGAGTGGCCGCCGCCACCACTCGTCACATAATGACATTTTATTCATTCTAGAATATATATCATGTTTCTATGTTATTTATATTGTTTATTATGTCATATTAGATCAATTGTGATAGATAAATAAACCATAGAGTTTATATTAGCGTTACATTGAAATATTTTCTCCTGCCTCCCGAGAGCCAGGAATTCTGCTGGAACGGATTAATGGCATTTCAATTAATTTCAATGAGGAAAATTAATTTGATATGTGAGCAAATTGAGTTACAAGCTTGGTCACAGAACGAATTAAACTCTTAAGTCAAGGTACCACTCTATTTTAAATTCAGCGTTCTTGTAATGTAGTGTATTAAAGATAAGCTATGCACTGTAAACCCTCAATTATATGGACTAATAGGGCTGAGCCAGTGGCAACTGTGGTTGACAGAGATAGGATTTGTATGTTGATAACCAATGGACTTTGTTGTTTCGAATTCAATTAGACCCAGCAGACTGTCCCCTATTTCCAAAGTCCATTAAATTAAGAGTTTGCTCTACTACCTATATGCCAAGATGTTTCCATCAAATTTTGATAATCAAGGTGCACACATACATAGGATTTCATAAATTATATCATGTTCGTGCATTAGTTGAACCATTCTGTAATACAAAATTAACATGCACTCAGTTTTTATAAAACTTAAGAAAATGTAGAAAATTGCATGCTGATGAAAAAAAAAAAGGCACAGCAAGAAAATTTTGCAGTAAACAAGAGCTAATTAATAAAATTATAACATGCAACACAGAGTTCATGCATATTAGGTTATGGACATATTGTAAGTACAATACAGTGTTAGGTAATTACAGAATGTAAAACTGGGTTACTTTATCCTTTCCTTTTCTGTACAGTTTTAATGTATGCAAAATTCCATACACTAATTTATACTTTAACTTGTTTGCTAAAGAATGTTATTTAGCTACTACTGAAAGAGAATTACTATTTATATACAAGCCACACAAATTGTATAAAACATCAACCAATAAATATGCACTATTTCCCCCAGCTATGAGATGCACTAATGACAGCCTCTGGTGACTGACCTGGAAGCTGGCCAGGGCACGTTGCCTCATCAGAGTGGTCAAGGCAGTCTGACAGGCCATCACAAACTAGTCTCTTCGCGACGCATCGCCCATCTCCACAACGGTGTTCCAGCCCAACACAAGGCTCTGTACAACCAACACCACAACAACCAGTGTCATACCAATTAGTTCATGTTCACTATTGCTAAATATAAACTTAAAAAGTTTCTAGGCCAACAGAAACACTGCTCAATATAAATGTAAGAACTCTAGAACAATTAACTTATGTGCTGTTTGGGCATATGTATCTGCCATTTAGCTTATTGGAGAATACAAAACCAATTTTTCATTAATCATGTACCAAAAGATTAGTGCCAGCAATAATAATAAAATGAACTTATAAGTTTGTTTATAACCATCTCATGCAATCTCCACTAACATTACCAGCATGTTATCATAATGAGCTCTTTTTGCACATATGTTAACTTACAAACTCCCGAAACCATAATAACACAATTGCGAACAAACCACGGTATGCCGTAGGTGGGGTTAGAACCTATGGAAAGCGAGTCATAAAACTCCAGGCCAGTGCATAAGCCATTGGGCTAGCTGGCTACAATGATTCATCCAACTAGGTATATTTATACACCATAGGGAGGTTAACATGGGGCCCCACTGTGATCACAGTGGGGCTCTGCTCACACTCCAACATCATGCCCATTTAAAAACCACTTTTCTCCATTCACTCCGATCTACCACGCTCACACATTCCCACTGGATGCTCAAGCCCCCTCTCTCTCTCCCTCCAAACTTTCCTGAGATGACCCCTTCCCCTCACTTTTTATATACTGTATGTAAATTTTTTACAGTATTTTTCTAAGTCTTTAATATTTTTATACCTGTATTAAATTGTCTCAAGAATAATTAGCTAATAGCATAGTCTCATTTATATGCAGTACCTGTAATGTTTTTATTGTGTCAATAACATTTTACTGGATTCCAAGTTGTATGACCCATATGTGTTATATATATATATATATATATATATATACTAATATATATATATATTTTATATATAATATTATATATACAGTGGACCCCCGCATAACGATTACCTCCGAATGCGACCAATTATGTAAGTGTATTTAAATAAGTGCGTTTGTACGTGTATGTTTGAGGGTCTGAAATGGACTAATCTACTTCACAATATTTCTTATGGGAACAAATTCGGTCAGTACTGGCACCTGAACATACTTCTGGAGTGAAAAAATATCGTTAACCGGGGGTCCACTGTATATATTTTTTTTTTTTTTTCTCCCCCCCAACAAGTCGGTCGTCTCCCACCGAGGCAGGGTGACCCAAAAAAGAAAGAAAATCCCCAAAAAGAAAATACTTTCATCATCATTCAACACTTTCACCACACTCGCATATTATCACTGCTTTTGCAGAGGTGCCCAGAATACAACAGTTTAGAAGCATATACGTATAAAGATACACAACATATCCCTCCAAACTGCCAATATCCCAAACCCCTCCTTTAAAGTTCAGGCATTGTACTTCCCATTTCCAGGACTCAAGTCCGACTATATGAAAATAACCGGTTTCCCTGAATCCCTTCACTAAATATTACCCTGCTCACACTCCAACAGATCGTCAGGTCCCAAGTACCATTCGTCTCCATTCACTCCTATCTAACACGCTCATGCACGCTTGCTGGAAGTCCAAGCCCCTTGCCCACAAAACCTCCTTTACCCCCCTCTTTCCAACCCTTTCGAGGACGACCCCTACCCCTCTTTCCTTCCCCTATAGATTTATATGCCTTCTACTTTGATCCATTCTCTCTAAATGACCAAACCACCTCAACAACCCCTCTTCTGCCCTCTGACTAATGCTTTTATTAACTCCACACCTTCTCCTAATTTCCATACTCCGAATTTTCTGCATAATATTTACACCACACATTGCCCTTAGACAGGACATCTCCACTGCCTCCAACCGTCTCCTCGCTGCTGCATTTACCACCCAAGCTTCACATCCATATAAGAGTGTTGGTACTACTATACTTTCATACATTCCCTTCTTTGCCTCCATAGATACGTTTTTGACTCCACATATACCTCAACGCACCACTCACCTTTTTTTCCCTCATCAATTCTATGATTAACCTCATCCTTCATAAATCCATCCGCCGACACGTCAACTCCCAAGTATCTGAAACATTCACTTCTTCCATACTCCTCCTCCCCAATTTGATATCCAATTTTTCTTTATCTAAATCATTTGATACCCTCATCACCTTACTCTTTTCTATGTTCACTTTCAACTTTCTACCTTTACACACATTCTCAAACTCATCCACTAACCTTTGCAATTTTTCTTTAGAATCTCCCATAAGCACAGTATCATCAGCAAAATGTAACTGTGTCAATTCCCATTTTGAATTTGATTCCCCATAATTTAATCCTACCCCTCTCCCGAACACCCTAGCATTTACTTCTTTTACAACCCCATCTATAAATATATTAAACAACCATGGTGACATTACACATCCCTGTCTAAGACCTACTTTTACCGGGAAGTATTCTCCCTCTCTTCTACACACCCTAACCTGAGCCTCACTATCCTCATAAAAGCTCTTTACAGCATTTAGTAACTACCACCTATTCCATAAACTTGCAACATCTGCCACATTGCTCCTCTATCCACTCTATCATATGCCTTTTCTAAATCCATAAATGCAATAAAAACTTCCCTACCTTTATCTAAAATACTGTTCACATATAAGCTTCAATGTAAACACTTGATCTACACATCCCCTACCCACTCTGAAGCCTCCTTGCTCATCCGCAATTCTACATTTTGTCTTACCTCTAATTCTTTCAATTATAACCCTACCGTATACTTTTCCTGGTATACTCAGTAAACTTATTCCTCTATAATTTTTACAATCTCTTTTGTCCCCTTTCCCTTTATATAAAGGGACTATACATGCTCTCTGAAAATCCCTAGGTACCTTCCCCTCTTTCATACATTTATTAAACAAAAGTACCAACCACTCCAACACTATATCCCCCCCTGCTTTTAACATTTCTGTCATGATCCCATCAGTTCCAGCTGCTTTACCCCCTTTCATTCTACGTAATGCCTCACGTACCTCCACCACACTTACATTCTGCTCTTCTTCACTCCTAAAAGATGGTATACCTCCCTAGCCAGTGCATGAAATTACCACCTCCCTTTCTTCCTCAACATTTAAAAGTTCCTCAAAATATTCTCGCCATCTACCTAATACCTCCCTCTCCCCATCTACTAACTCCCCTACTCTGTTTTTAATGGACAAATCCATACTTTCCCTAGGCTTTCTTAACTTGTTTAACTTACTCCAAAATTTTTTCTTATTTTCATTAAAATTTCTTGACAGTGCCTCTCCCACTCTTTCATCTGCTCTCCTTTTGCACTCTCTCACCACTCTTCACCTTTCTTTTACTCTCCATATACTCTGCTCTTCTTATAACACTTCTGCTTTGTAAAAACCTCTCGTATGCTACCTTTTTCTTTTATCACACCCTTTACTTCATCATTCCACCAATCACTGCTCTTTCCTCCTGCCCCCACCCTCCTATAACCACAAACTTCTGCCCCACATTCTAATACTGCATTTTTAAAACTATTCCAACCCTCTTCAACCCCCCCACTACTCATCTTTGCACTAGCCCACCTTTCTGCCAATAGTCGCTTATATCTCGCCCGAACTTCCTCCTCCCTTAGTTTATACACTTTCACCTCCCCCTTACTTGTTGTTGCCACCTTCCTCTTTTCCCATCTACCTCTTACTCTAACTGTAGCTACAACTAAATAATGATCTGATATATCAGTTGCCCCTCTATAAACATGTACATATAATATATATATATATATATATATATATATATATATATATAATATATATATATATATATAATATATATATATATATATATATATATTAGTGGCAGTTTGGAGGGATATGTTGTGTATCTTTATACGTATATGCTTTTAAACTTTTGTGTTCTGAGCACCTCAGCAAAAACAGTGATTATGTGTGAGGTAAAAGTGTTGAATGATGATGAAAGTATTTTCTTTTGGGGATTTTCTTTCTTTTTGGGTCACCCTGCCTCGGTGGGAGACGGCCAACTTTTTAATAAATAAATAAATAAATAAAAATAAAATATATATATATATATATATATATATATATATATATATATATATATATATATATATATATATATATATATATATATATATATATATATATATATATATATATATATATCATAGCAGATGAACAAGGAGGCTTTAGGAAAGGTAGGGGGTGTGTGGACCAAGTGTTTGCAGTGAAACATATAAGTGAACAGTATTTAGATAAGGCTAAAGAGGTCTTTGTGGCATTTATGGATTTGGAAAAGGCATATGACAGGGTGGATAGGGGGGCAATGTGGCAGATGTTGCAGGTGTATGGTGTAGGAGGTAGGTTACTGAAAGCAGTGAAGAGTTTTTACGAGGATAGTGAGGCTCAAGTTAGAGTATGTAAGAAAGAGGGAAATTATTTCCCAGTAAAAGTAGGCCTTAGACAAGGATGTGTGATGTCACCGTGGTTGTTTAATATATTTATAGATGGGGTTGTAAGAGAAGTAAATGCAAGGGTCTTGGCAAGAGGTGTGAAGTTAAAAGATAAAGAATCACACAAAGTGGGAGTTGTCACAGTTGCTCTTTGCTGATGACACTGTGCTCTTGGGAGATTCTGAAGAGAAGTGGCAGAGATTGGCGGATGAATTTGGTAGGGTGTGCAAAAGAAGAAAATTAAAAGTGAATACAGGAAAGAGTAAGGTTATGAGGATAACAAAAAGATTAGGTGATGAAAGATTGGATATCAGATTGGAGGGAGAGAGCATGGAGGAGGTGAATGTATTCAGATATTTGGGAGTGGACGTGCCAGCGGATGGGTCTATGAAAGATGAGGTGAATCATAGAATTGATGAGGGGAAAAGGGTGAGTGGTGCACTTAGGAGTATGTGGAGACAAAGAACTTTGTCCTTGGAGGCAAAGAGGGGAATGTATGAGAGTATAGTTTTACCAACGCTCTTATATGGGTGTGAAGCATGGGTGATGAATGTTGCAGCGAGAAGGCTGGAGGCAGTGGAGATGTCCTGTCTGAGGGCAATGTGTGGTGTGAATATAATGCAGAGAATTCATAGTTTGGAAGTTAGGAGGAGGTGCGGGATTACCAAAACTGTTGTCCAGAGGGCTGAGGAAGGCACATACATACATACATACATTTTTTTTTTTAACAAGTCGGCCGTCTCCCACCGAGGCAGGGGGGCCCAAAAAGAAAGAAAATACTTTCATCACCATTCAACTCTTTCACCTCACTCACGCAATCACTGTTTTTGCAGAGGTACTCAGAACACAACAGCTTAGAAGCATATACGTATAAAGATACACAACATATCCCTCCAAACTGCCAATATCCCGAACCCCTCCTTTAGAGTGCAGGCATTGTACTTCCCATTTCCAGGACTCAAGTCCGGCTATATAAAAATAACCGGCTTCCCTGAATCCCTTCACTAAACATTACCCTGCTCACACTCCAACAGATCGTCAGGTCCCAAATACCATTCGTCTCCATTCACTATTGAACATGCTCATGCACGCCTGCTGGAAGTCCAAGCCCCTCGCCCACAAAACCTCCCTTACCCCTTCCAACCTTTTCGAGGACAACCCTTACCCTGCCTTCCTTCCCCTACAGATTTATACGCTCTCCATGTCATTCTACTTTGATCCATTCTCTCTAAATGACCAAACCACCTCAACAACCCCTCTTCAGCCCTCTGACTAATACGTTCATTAACTCCACACCTTCTCCTAATTTCCACACTCTGAATTTTCTGCATAATATTTACACCACACACTGCCCTTAGACAGGACACCTCCACTGCCTCCAACCGCCTCCTCGCTGCTGCATTCACAACCCAAGCTTCACACCCATATAAGAGTGTTGGTACTACTATATTTTCATACATTCCCTTCTTTGCCTCCATAGATAACATTTCTTCAATTCAATTCAATTCAAACTTTATTCTCTATAAGTATTACAATGCTGAGTTTACAGAATTTGGTTATTGTGTGGTTTACATGTAGTAAAATAATAATTACAGAGTGTACCACTAGAACGCCTAGCATGGCTAGGCATTTCGGGCAGACTTGTATTAAATCTTAGGTTTAAAATGTTACAAAATTATGAGATAAGTTGGTATTATGGCTAAGTGACTAAATACTAGTTGTGAGTTTAGCAATGTGAATGCTTTTGTTTTGGCACTATACGTAGTTTCAGTATTGGAGTATCACAGGCCAACTTACGACTAGTTAAGATTCATTATTTTGAGATTGAGATTGATATTTCTGTTTATGGTCAAATGGGTGAGTGAGTGTAAGTGTGAACCACCAGGTGGTATTCATATTATTAGTTGACAGGGTGTATCAGGGAGATAAGATGTTTTCTGATGGTAGTTTTGAAGGTGATGAACATGTCTGCAGTTTTGGAATTTTCAGGTAGGGTGTTCCAGATTTTAGGGCCTTTGACATACATTGAATTTTTGTAAAGGTTTAGTCGGACACGGGGAATGTTATAGAGATGTTTGTGTCTGGTGTTGTGCCTGTGGGTTCTGTCACAACTATCAAGAAAGTGTTTTAGGTCAAGGTTAATATTGGAATTTAAGGTCCTGTAGATGTAGACTGCACAGTAGTAAGTGTGGATGTACTGAACAGGGAGTAAGTTTAGATCTATGAAGAGTGGGGGGGGGTGTTTCCAGGGATGAGATTTAGTGATTATTCTTACTGCGGCTTTTTGTTGGGTTATTATTGGCTTTAGGTGTGTTGCTGCAGTTGAACCCCAAGCACAGATAGCATAGGTGAGGTATGGATATATAAGTGAATGGTATAGTGTGAGAAGGGCAGTTTGCGGCACGTAGTATCGTATCTTGGAGAGGATCCCAACCGTTTTGGATACTTTTTTGGTTATGTGTTGGATATGGGTGCTGAAGTTCAGGTTGTTGTCGAGGTATAGGCCTAGGAATTTGCCCTCATTATGCCTGGTAATTAGAGTGTTGTCGATCTTAATGTTAATTTGCGCATCTCCTGCTCTGCTACCAAACATAATGTAGTAGGTTTTGTCAACGTTAAGCGTAAGTTTATTGGCTGTCATCCAAGTCGATATTTTGATCAGCTCCTCATTAACAATGGTGTTGAGGGTTGCAAGATTAGGGTGAGAGATGACATAAGTCGTGTCGTCAGCAAAGAGAATGGGGTTCAGGTGTCGAGATACGTTTGGAAGATCATTGATGTATATGAGGAAGAGCAGGGGACCAAGGACACTTCCCTGCGGAACTCCAGTATCAAGTGGCTGTGTTGTTGATGCTGTGTCTTTAATGGTGACATACTGATACCTATTAGTAAGGTAAGATTTGAAATATGCAAGCGCATGGCCTCTTATACCATAATGGTCAAGTTTGTGGAGTAGGATGCCGTGGTCTACTGTGTCAAAAGCTTTTCTTAGGTCAATAAAAATTCCTAGTGGATATTCCTTATTTTCCAATGCTGTGTAAAGCAGATCTAGCATTTTTATAATTGCATCGTTAGTGCTTTTATTTTTCCTGAATCCAAATTGGCAGGGGTTGAGAATGTTTTGTGACGTTATAAATGAATATAGTCTCCTGTGCACGAGTTTCTCAAAGATTTTGGATAGCAATGGTAAGTTTGATATTGGCCTATAGTTGTTTAAATCTGTAGGGTCACCACCATCATGTAACCCTTGCCGTCTTGAGTAGTTTCGGGAAGGTGCTAGCTTCTAGTGACTTGTTAAAAAGCAATGAGATAGTATGTGAGAGGACATGGGCCACTCTCTTGTACAATAATGGTGGGACATGAGACAGATTCCCTGAGTTATTTTTAAGTGACTTTATAATCTCGGTGACTTCCGTGGGCTCAGTTGGAGCAAGATAGAAGGAATTTGGGAAATTCCCATCTAGGTAGTCCCCAGCATGGGCATTGGTACGTGGGATTTTATTGGTGAGATTAGAACCTATGGTTGAGAAGAAGTTGTTTATCTTGTTAGCTGTGTCGGTGGGTTGCAGTGGTGTTTCATTAGGTTTAGTTAGGACAATATTCTTGTTTTTTTTTCAGTTTGTGGGTCCCTAGAATCTGAGAGAGTGTTTTCCAGGTCTTTTTTTATATCTCCTCTTGTGTCAGTGAATCTACTGGAGTAGTATAGTTGTTTGGCTTTCTTTATTACTTTGGTGAGGACTGATGAATAGTGTTTAAGAATATCTTTGTGTATTAAGCCCTGTCTATATTGCTTTTCATATTGGTGTTTCTTATCAATGGATTTCAGAATGGTGCTGGTTAGCCATGGGCAACCAAGCCGTTTGTTTGTGATCTGTTTCGTTTTTATAGGACAATGTTTGTTGTATAGTCTAAGTAGTTTGTTAAGAAAAATGTCTGTCCAGTCGTCAATACCATTGGCCTTGGAGAATTCTGTAGGCCAGTCAACAGTCTCTAGGTCAGCTGTGAACTTCCTTACTGAGGCCTCATCATGGAGTCTAAATGACACTTTGTTGTATTCAAGTGGTGGTTTACTAATTTTTGTCAAGAGGAAGGTAGGGTAGTGGTCTGTAGTGCTATCTGTGATTATCCCTGATTTAAGGGGAGCTAGTATATTGGTCCATATGTGGTCTATTATGGTTGCACTTGTTTCAGTGAGCCTGGTTGGTTTAGTTATTGTTGGTATGAGAAGTGTGTTGTCCATACCTCAACGCACCACTCGCCTTTTTTCCCTCATCAATTCTACGATTAACCTCATCCTTCATAAATCCATCCACCGATACGTCAACTTCCAAGTATCTGAAAGCATTCACTTCTTCCATACTCCTCCTCCCCAATTTGATATCCAACATGACTCACGAAATCGTAATGACACGGTCTGGAGTTTTGAGACTCTCTGACCTCGGGTTCAAATCCTGCCCGTGGTATGGTTTGATATCCAATTTTTCTTTATCTAAATCATTTGATACCCTCATCACCTTACTCTTTTCTATGTTCACTTTCAACTTTCTACCTTTACACACACACCCAAACTCATCCACTAACCTTTGCAACTTTTCTTTAGACTCTCCCATAAGCCATTACCTTTGTACCTAGTTCAGCTATCAAAACTTTGGGGGCTCAGCCCCTGGACCCATTACGTACCTCTGTAATCTGTAAATACCTTTGTAACTTGTCATGATTGTGACCAGACCTACCTGGAGTTCATTACCTTTGTAAATTGTGACTTCATTACCTCTGTAACTTGCTCAGCTATCAAAACTTTGGAGTCCAGTCCCTGGACCAATTATGTACCTCTGTAATCTTTTGACTACTGCCCACAGGATGGGTATGGGGTGCATAATAAACATATTAAACTAACTAAATCTCCCATAAGCACAGAATCACCAGCAAAAAGTAACTGTCAATTCCCATTTTGTATTTGATTCCCCATAATTTAATCTCACTCCTCTCCCCAACACCCTAGCATTTACTTCTTTTACAACCCCATCTATAAATATATTAAACAACCAGAGAATGGAGTGAAACAGAATGACTTCAAGAGTGTATCAGTCTGCAGTGGAAGGAAGGCGGGGCAGGGGTCGGCCTAGGAAAGGTTGGAGGGAGGGGGTAAAGGAGGTTTTGTGTGCGAGGGGCTTGGACTTCCAGCAGGCATGCGTGAGCGTGTTTGATAGGAGTGAATGGAGACAAATGGTTTTTAATACTTGACGTGCTGTTGGAGTGTGACCAAAGTAACATTTATGAAGGGATTCAGGGAAACCGGCAGGCCGGACTTGAGTCCTGGAAATGGGAAGTACAGTGCCTGCACTCTGAAGGAGGGGTGTTAATGTTGCAGTTTAAAAACTGTAGTGTAAAGCACCCTTCTGGCAAGACAGTGATGGAGTGAATGATGGTGAAAGTTTTTCTTTTTCGGGCCACCCTGCCTTGGTGGGAATCGGCCAGTGTGATAAAAAAAAAAAAAACCATGGTGACATTACACATCCCTGTCTAAGACCTACTTTTACCGGGAAGTAGTCTCCCTCTCTTCTACACACCCTAACCTGAGCCTCACTATCCTCGCAAAAACTCTTTACAGCATTTAGTAACTTACTACCTATTCCATATATGTACTTGCAACATCTGCCACATTGCTCCCCTATCCACTCTATCATATCTCTTTTCTAAATCCATAAATGCAATGAAAACTTCCCTACCTTTATCTAAATACTGTTCACATATATGCTTCAATGTAAACACTTGATCTACACATCCCCTACCCACTCTAAAACCTTCTTGCTCATCCACAATCCTACATTCTGTCTTGACTAATTCTTTCAATAAAAACCCTACCATACACTTTTCATGGTATACTCAGTAAACTTATTCCTCTATAATTTTTACAATCTCTTTTGTCCCCCTTCCCTTTATATAAAGGAATTATACATTCTCTCTGCCAATCCCTAGGTACCTTCTCTTCTTTCATACATTTATTAAACAAAAATACCAACCACTCCAACACTATATCCCCCACCCCCCCCTGCTTTTAACATTTCTGTCACGAACCCGTCAGTTCCAGCTGCTCTACCCCCCTTTCATTGTACATAATGCCTCATGCACCTTCCATACACTCACATCCTGCTCTTCTTCACTCCTAAAAGATGGTATACCTTCCTGACCAGTACATGAAATTACCGCCTCCCTTTCCTCATCATCATTTAAAAGTTCCTCAAAATATTCCCGCCATCTACCCAATCCATTAACTCCCCTACTCTGTTTTTAACTGAAATTCATTCGTTCCCTAGGCTTTCTTAACTTGTTTATCTCACTGCAAATTTTTTTCTTATATATATATTTGTTTGAATATACTGCACTTCACAATTTTTCTTACTCTTATACAAACTCATTTTATGTTAAAAATCCAAGAATGGTACTGAAAAAGCCCATGTAGCTATACAATTATACATTTTTTCTCAAAGTTGTACCTTAAAAAAAAATACAATACTGAAATAAATGAACGATGTCCCAGGGTAGTAAACTTTGTGTTGAATTTAACAAACCTTAAAATAAGCATTGCTCATCTATATATGGTAACAAACAAATCTCGTTCAGTACATTTATCTGCACCTTGCTTTAATCACAAAATATTTCACATAGATTTTGACACTGTACTGCATGAATATTCCATAGAGGATGCAGAGGAAATGAAAAATTGAGAAATTTTTAAAAGAAAATACCTGTAATACTAAAGCTCCCAAAAACTGAAACAAAGCAACCTCAAAATGAAAAAAAGAAAAAAAAAAAAGTAAGCAGAGCAGTGCCAAGCATATAGGTATTGAAGTAACACTATAAGCAACATCTTGCTAATGCATATGCAGAGCATTACCTAATACACAATTCTTGAATCAAAAGCAAAGTTTGTGAAAACTGAAAATTTAAGGTAGAAAGGTAAGAGTTGGCTGATGTGGAAAACTTACCCTGTGTCATATCAAAACACACAGCAGGATCAGTGGAGTCAGGGAACCGCTCACAGTTAAATACACCACTTGGACCAACCCCAGATATGATGAATTCTTGGCATGTTGAGGCCACAGCTGAGATATTGAACATGTAACTGAGAATTGCTATTAATGTTAACTCCCTAACAGATTCTAATTTAAATTTTATAAATCTGCTGTATGTGTTTTTTTTTATCAAGTTATTCTCTCTTAAATCAATGAAATATACTTTGTAATGTCAATTATTTTTTTACAGATACAAATTTCAGCTGCATGTTTAAACTTAGAATGACAAAAATTTAAACAGAACATTATATTTACAGAGTCTAATTACATTTTTTAACAGTATGCTTACTTGTAAAATGAATGAACTTACAATAACTGCATTTCTCAAATATGTTACTACAGTACAGTTCTTATGAAAATGGAATGAATAAAAGTTTGAGCTACAATTGCTTTTCTAACCACAGAGTCTTTGGTATACTCGTCGTCATTCTGAACCAACTACAGGATGGATGAAAATCTTGATAAAACAAGTGAGAACAGGGACAGCAGTGAGAATATTACAATTCTGAAAATTTTAAACATTAATACAGATGGAGCAAGTCTCCAAAAGATTAGAATTTAGGACTTGCAACTGCACACTTTGTGAATAATATAATTATATTATTCACACTTTTGTGAATAATATAATTACACTAATATACAGTGCACACACAGGCAATTATATACAGTAGTGTTTTCTACCACTATAAATAAAAAAAAAAAAATCTTACATCTGCAGAATGTCCTACATGGAGGTAGAATTGTTCCATCAGCATTGCATGGAGGTTCCAAGATAGTACAGGCATATTCTTGTGCTCTTGGTGAACAACGTGATCTTACAATCACATCCTGATGATAAGAAGGACTTGTATTCAACTGATTTGTTAAGACATAACAGTTCCTTAGTTTTCATTCAAGAATTATCGAAATTATTTATTTATGGAAGTTTTATAAACCAAAATATTATACAGTATAAATCATTCAATATTAGTAACTGAAGTAGGTCTATGCAACTGCACATGAAAACAGTATACAACTTTTAGGCAGGTTGTATTCTGGCAGTTTAAGTCTTAATGTAATTCTACGGAGTAATAAAGCACTTATTCCTTCTATAGCTGTATGATTTTAATAGGTTTTGCTCCTTCCTTAAACACATACAGCTCCTACAAACTGTCATGAAAATGCATGTATTTTTTATTTAATACAGAATATTAATTTTACTACTGTAAATTCTACAACTTGACTCAGAAAAAGGCAAGTTAAGGTAAGGCAAGGCATAGCGCTACAAACACATTTTCATGCTAAGCAATTTGAGGTAAAGATAACCAAACAAAATACAGTACACTGAACTTACTCTTAAGAATGGAAGAGAGGATTCTTGAAGTTGTCTCTCATTTTGGTCATTAACCCAGTTTGGAAAAGCAGTAAGAGAGTATGGCAAATTACTGCACATTTCCAGTTGGCGATGATGGCAGGTACCTATAATAAAATAGAAGAGTACAGTGATTAAATTAATTCTGTAACAGTGAGAATATATCCAGACTAAGGTGTTTGATGAATACTACTGGTAACCTCATTTCATGCCTACTGTACAGATTGTCAAGACTAGTATATCATTAATTAAGCAAAGATTTAATACATCATTTCAAATTGCCAGTGTAGTTCCTACCTTGAGAAGCTTCCCCAGTCACTGCTGAGCTGTCTACAGTTATATCTGTGATTAATGTTTTTTCCTCAGTGGTGCTAGGAAGCTCTGGCTGGGGTTCAGTTAATGTAAGTGCTTCTTCAGTAGATTCCTCTGGGAATGACACTTCCTGCAAAGCACCATCAATCAAGGGCTCTTCAGGGTTTTCAGTTTGTTGTTCCCCAGGGATAATGTCTGGAGCATTGGTGAAGGCATCTTGATGGGAAGTGAGAGCATCTAAGAGGGGGGGGAGTCTACCTCCTCCTTGTAACTCTTCTACCATAACTGGAAATTGAGTTGTTACATTATTTTCAGGCTCTATCTTGACATCTGTATTGCTGATGGGACCAGCATCACTGAACACCGAGATGAAAGGGTGCTCTGTGGGCGAAGCTGTAGGTGTTGTGTCTAGAGATGGTGCCGATACCACCTCAAGAGCGTCTTCAATTTCAAGATGAGTAGAAGGAACAAATGCTGGGTTTGGACCTGTAAAGCAGATTAAAAATATTTTAACATTGCAACTTCTCACCAAAGAAGGGAAAACAAAAGTTTTAGAATTTACTAACCTTCTAAAAATAGTTATTTGTACAAACACTTAGAAAATCAATGAATACAATCACACAAGCTTAAAAACATCCTGAATTTGTTAAAACTTATAAAATTAGTAATATTAAATGATCCCATAAAATTTACTAGGGTCCTATACATCCCTTAGCTGTATAGCCCTTGTGGGTTAGCGCTTCTTTTTGATTATAATAATAATATACATCCCTTAGTAATTACAAAAAACAGCTAAAACAATAAGCCTGAAGCTGTCATAAAGTGCACAGACTTCAAGTGATGTTCCAGCCCATCCTTCACAGGGCAGACAATACAATTCCAAGCCACTTCATAAAGTACTGTACTTTGCTCACCTTCCACAGCACACTTATTAAAGTATATCCATGATATTACTTTATTACATTTGTAAAACATTTTGCTTTATAAATCCTATCTTAAACATACTGTAGATGTTTTTAACAGCAAATTTAGATTAAGCTGCAGAATTTGCAAATATGTCGTACAATCAACATATAGAGTAGCTAAAGTGTACAAGTACTTGTACTGATTGCTACTGAAAGGTATATTGCCTTAGATTTGTTAAGTAAAAAAAAAAATAGTATATATTATAAAATCTTGCAATACATCATTTAAGATTATATGTACATACCATTATTTTCAAGCATCACAGTATGATCGATTACTTCTTCAGGTACAATTTCAAGATCAGATTCTCTTTCTGGCTGGCCTGTTTTAAATCTATCTTCACCATCTGGAAGCATAAGTTCAGGACCTATGTCTCCACCTGAATGTGTATGTTCACGAGCCTTACTATCAGAGTGTACACTATCATGGCCGTTATCACCTTCATCATGCATATGATCATGGCCCATATCTTCCTTGTGCATATGATCATGGCCTACATCATCTTCGTGCATGTGATCATGGCCATCTTCCTGAGTGTGCCCATGGAGTACATCACCATCATGAGTGTGCGCATGATGCACATCGCCCTCTTCCTGAGTGTGTCCGTGGAGTACATCACCATCATGTGTGTGTGCATGATGCACATCACTTTCCTCCTGAGTGTGTTCTAATTCAGGCTTGGGTTCGGCATCTGGTTCAGGCACAGTTTCAGGTTCAGGCACAGTTTCAGGTTCTGGCACTGTTTCAGGTTCTGGCACAGTTTCAGGTTCTGGCACAGTTTCAGGTTCTAGCACAGTTTCAGGTTCTGGCACAGTTTCAGGTTCTGGCACAGTTTCAGGTTCTGGCACAGTTTCAGGTTCTGGCTCAGACTTGGGAGTTGGGCCCATGTGGTGATGTTCTTCATTAGCCTCCTCTCTGATTTTCCCCAGCACTGGATCAGGGGCTACATTATATCTTGTATCATCTGTAAACTCAACTTCATTTATGGTATTAGGATTTTTCTCATCTTCTGCAGGACTACCAATAAATGCTCCTTCCTTCAGACCCACAGTCGTCTCTCCTGTCTTGTTCTCTAAGAAATTAAGAACATGAAGCTCAAATTAGAAAAATAAACAATTGCAAATTTAAAATAAAAAGACATGTTTCTGTATAATTACTGTACACATTTCTATATAATTACTGAAAGGCACAAATACTATTTTTAAATAAATACCAAATATTTAAATGGTAGTAAATACACAATAATAATTAAGGAATTAGGGACAGTGCAAATAAAGGTAAAAATAATATGATAAAGGTGTTAACTGCAAATCTGTTTTAAGAGCAAACAAAAAGAAACAGCTAATGTTAGCTGAAACTACTATATTAAAGAAATGCTGGCATATAAATTATTTCTAAGGATGAGATGCTGCCTTTATGGAAATAATACTAGAATACATGTACTCAGAACCAAGTGACAATCCACAAATGTTACAGGTGCATCCTTTACCTTGCAAAAGGTAGAAGCATACAACAAACAGAACTGCAACAACAATAGCAACAGCCACAACAACAAGGAACCCCACAATGACGTCGCGCAGCACTCTGCCTGGACGGAAAATCTTGGAGCAACAGTCTGGATACCGAGGATCTGGCTCTAGTGCTGTTCCACACATGTCCTCTGCATCATCACCCTGAAAATGAGAGAGATAATGTACATGCATATTAGTGTCATCAAGTCAAATATACATTTTAAACATCTTATAAAGTCTGAATATGACATACTGTACAATACTATGATATACTGTAGCATTTTTTAAATGAAAACTATGAAGTTGCAGGAGCACTTCCAGGAGGAACTGTCCTTATATACAGTATAATTTTAACTGTCATGGTGTGACAAATAATAGTGCACCTACAAATAAAAGTTGGTTGACTTCATAGTTTGAACTTGAATTCAAGGTCCTGACTAATTTAACTAAAACTTCTAGAAATGACAGATATTTAGTAGCAGTAATGGTATACAATACCTACAAGATGATGAATAAGACGTGTGTAACACCTGGTAATCTTTATTCTAAAGATGTTTTGCCAACCAACAGCTTTTTCAATTCAATATGTACAGAGGTTACTTGGAGACGCTGAAACTCCCCAGTTTCAACACCTTCAAATAACTTTTTTATTAAACTGATAAAGCCACTGGCTGGCAAAAACATCTTCAGAATAGTTATTTGGTTTAACCTCACCATTAAATGTTATTGTTGGGGGTAGATTAATAGGTATCTGCATTGGGGTACTTGTAAATAGTTGCCCAATTATTTTCTTACCAAGTTTTCGTTTATAACTTTAGAATGCTTTCTCTGATCAGCTTCAAACTAATAATACTGGTGTACTATAATTAGGGCAAGGTTTATCCAACTACTGACATGTGCAGGTGCACTGAGGTCAAGGTTATATAACCCATTCTCTGATTTATTTTCTGTGAATTAAGTTCAGAAAACCTGTTTGATCAGCTTCAAAATTTTAACAATGGTGTATCCTACATACTTAGAAGATGATTGGGAATTTAATTGGGGTGTGTAGGTGCCAATTTAATTTTTAATATGATGTGATATTTTTTCCCATGAAATATGATAATTATACCTACTGTGATTGCCTTAATTCATTAATGGGTTATGTATCTTACGGGAATGATTATATGTACAGTCTCTTCTCATTTAACAGCGAAGTTCCATTCCTAAGACCACGTTGGTAAACGAATTCGTTGCTAGGTGAGGAGCATACTATAATGGTAGTGGGTTTGTGTCATCCATCTTTGATACTGTTTTAATGTCACCATTGCACCATTAATTAATAACATTTCTGGTATACATATATTTTTAAATGTTTTTACAGTACTTTACAGTATATTGTAATAAACAGAATAGAGGAAATCAGCTCTAATATACATTATTTAGGTATGCATACTGGTCATAGAGCCTATCGTAAGTCCGAGTCGTCGGTAAACGAGTACGTCGGTAAGTGAGGAGAGGTTATATTAAGTTCAGTTTGTGTAGGTGCAAAGTTGGCAGTATGCTAATATGGTTAAAAAAAACTTGGAATCATTGGATTCCATCCCCCAATTAAAATTAAAGAATGTTTCTTCTGGACAGCTTCAAACTTTTAGTGCTGGTATGTTTATCTGAAAAGAAAATTTGCTTTGTTATTGGGCTACACAATACCAGTTGTTACACATGTCTTATTCATTACAGCTTCAAACCTTTACATACTGATGTATTTGATGAAAAGGATAATACCCTACTTAGGCTGTGTAGATGTAAATTTGCAATTATACTAACAAAGTTAAAAACTTAGTATAACTAGATTATATGCGATAACTGGTCCCAAATCTACAGGAATCGCTGCTATAAGCAGTCAATTTTTTTTATACAAGCACACTTATAATATGCATACACACACAGTTTTAGCAGTAAAGGTCGAGAACCAAAACCTAGTCATTGTGGTAGTCTACAAGCCTCCGGATGCAACATCCCAGCAATTCCAGGAACAGCTGTTAAAAATTGACCACTGTCTGGAAAATCTTCCAGCTCCTGCACCCAACATCTTGCTCCTGGGGGATTTCAACTTAAGGCACCTAAAATGGAGGAATATAGCAAATAATATTGTTGCAGTAATAACACCAGGAGGCAGCTCTGATGAAAACTCACACTCACATGAGCTTTTAAATCTCTGCACAAAATTCAATTTAAACCAGCAAATATTAGAGCCTACTAGAATGGAGAATACACTAGACCTCATCTTCACTAACAATGATGATCTGATAAGAAATGTCACCATATCAAAAACAATATACTCAGATCACAACATAATTGAGGTTCAGACATGTATGCGCAGAGCCCCAGACTGACAAAATGAGATTAGTCACGAGGGAGCATTCACCAAATTCAACTTCAATAACAAAAACATAAAGTGGGACCAAGTAAACCAAGTCCTAACTGATATAAGCTGGGAAGATATACTAAGCAACACAGACCCCAACCTATGCCTAGAACAGATTAACTTGGTGGCACTCGATGTATGCACAAGACTTATTCCTCTAAGAAAAAGGAGGAGTAGATGTAAAATAGAAAGAGACAGGCGCTCTCTTTACAGGCGACGGAAAAGAATAACAAAGCGGCTAAAAGAGGTCAATCTATCTGAAATGCATAGGGAGACACTGGTCAGAGAAATAGCAAACATCGAACTTAAGCTAAAGGAATCTTATAGGAGTCAGGAATCGTGGGAAGAACTAAAAGCCATAAATGAAATCGAAAGAAACCCAAAGTATTTCTTCTCCTATGCCAAATCAAAGTCGAGAACAACGTCCAGTATTGGGCCCTTACTTAAACAAGATGGGTCCTACACAGATGACAGCAAGGAAATGAGTGAGCTACTCAAGTCCCAATATGACTCAGTGTTTAGCGAGCCACTAACCAGACAGAGTCGAAGATCAAAATGAATTTTGTATGAGAGAGCCACAGAATTTGGTTAACACAAGCCTACCTGATGTTATCCTGATGCCAAATGACTTCGAACAGGCGATAAATGACATGCCCATGCACTCTGCCCCAGGGCCAGACTCATGGAACTCCGTGTTCATCAAGAACTGCAAGAAGCCCCTATCACGAGCCTTTACCATCCTATGGAGAGGGAGCATGGACACGGGGGTCGTCCCACAGTTACTAAAAACAACAGACATAGCCCCACTCCACAAAGGGGGCAGTAAAGCAACAGCAAAGAACTACAGACCGATAGCACTAACATCCCATATCATAAAAATCTTTGAAAGAGTCCTAAGAAGCAAGATCACCACCCATCTAGAAACCCATCAGTTACACAACCCAATGCAACATGGGTTTAGAACAGGTTGCTCCTGTCTGTCTCAACTATTGGATCACTACGACAAGGTCCTAGATGCACTAGAAGACAAAAAGAATGCAGATGTAATATATACAGACTTTGCAAAAGCCTTCGACAAGTGTGACCATGGTGTAATAGCGCACAAAATGCGTGCTAAAGGAATAACAGGAAAAGTCGGTCGATGGATCTATAATTTCCTCACTACTCCTCATTACTCTATAATTTGTTCATGATTGTAGCCAAAGTATAAACGTAAGTAACCATTCTACAGAATTCATTACCTTTGTAACTTGTGAGCTCATTACCTTTGTACCTAGTTCAGCTATCAAAACTTTGGGGGCCCAGTCCCTGGACCCATTACGTACCTCTGTAATCTGTAAATACCTTTGTAACTTGTCATGATTGTGACCAGACTTACCTGGAGTTCATTACCTTTGTAAATTGTGAGTTCATTACCTTTGTAAATTGTGAGTTCATTACCTTTGTAAATTGTGAGTTCATTACCTTTGTAAATTGTGAGTTCATTACCTCTGTAACTTGCTCAGCTATCAAAACTTTGGAGTCCAGTCCCTGGACCAATTATGTACCTCTGTAATCTTTTGACTACCGCCCACAGGATGGGTATGGGGTGCATAATAAACATATTAAACTAACTAACTAACAGAACACAGAGAGTAGTAGTCAACAGAGTAAAGTCCGAGGCAGGCACGGTGAAAAGCTCTGTTCCACAAGGCACAGTACTCGCTCCCATCTTGTTCCTCATCCTCATATCTGACATAGACAAGGATGTCAGCCACAGCACCGTGTCTTCCTTTGCAGATGACACCCGAATCTGCATGACAGTGTCTTCCATTGCAGACACTGCAAGGCTCCAGGCGGACATCAACCAAATCTTTCAGTGGGCTGCAGAAAACAATATGAAGTTCAACGATGAGAAATTTCAATTACTCAGATATGGTAAACACGAGGAAATTAAATCTTCATCAGAGTACAAAACAAATTCTGGCCACAAAATAGAGCGAAACACCAACGTCAAAGACCTGGGAGTGATCATGTCGGAGGATCTCACCTTCAAGGACCATAACGTTGTATCGATCGCATCTGCTAGAAAAATGACAGGATGGATAATGAGAACCTTCAAAACGAGGGATGCCAAGCCCATGATGACACTCTTCAGGTCACTTGTTCTATCTAGGCTGGAATATTGCTGCACACTAACATTACCTTTCAAGGCAGGTGAAATTGCTGACCTAGAAAATGTACAGAGAACCTTCACGGAGCGCATAACAGAGATAAAACACCTCAATTACTGGGAGCGCTTGAGGTTCCTGAACCTGTATTCCCTGAAACGCAGGCAGGAGAGATACATGATTATATACACCTGGAAAATCCTAGAGGGGCTAGTACCGAACTTGCACATGAAAATCACTCGCTACGAAAGCAAAAGACTTGGCAGACGATGCAACATCCCCCCCAATGAAAAGCAGGGGTGTCACTAGCACGTTAAGAGACCATACAATAAGTGTCAGGGGCCCGAGACTGTTCAACTGCCTCCCAGCATACATAAGGGGGATTACCAACAGACCCCTGGCAGTCTTCAAGCTGGCACTGGACAAGCACCTAAAGTCGGTTCCTGATCAGCCGGGCTGTGGCTCGTACGTTGGTTTGCGTGCAGCCAGCAGTAACAGCCTGGTTGATCAGGCTCTGATCCACCAGGAGGCCTGGTCACAGACCGGGCCGCGGGGGCGTTGACCCCCGGAACTCTCTCCAGGTAAAACTCCAGGTAAACAGGTATACTTCAGGTATACACATACATATATTAAGAAGTATGATAAAGCTCACTGAGCAGGGAATGGACCTTGTAGCAACCAGCGAAGAGGCGGGGGCCAGGAGCTGTGATTCGACCCCTGCTACCATAAATAGGAGAGTACACACAAACACGCACGGTGCCTATTGAAGTGCATCGAGTTACCGCAGTAGTTTCGTGTTTCATGAAGCACTAAACCCGTGTGGTTCACTCAATGCAAGGAGTGGAGGCTGGAGGCTGGAGCCTCCGTTCAGGTCTAACTAGTCAGATTACTGGCCCAGTAAAAGTGGATAAATATGAATCAGTGTCTGGAATTCTCGTATCAGTAGAAAGCGTCAAATTTCCTTTCCGTGGCGCCGACTTGTGTACAAAAAAAAAGTGGTCGAGTTTATGGATCCTCAGAGACTAAGTACTCGCTTTGGTATTTCCCTCTCCTGCCTTGTACTGCAAAATACCCTGGCAGAACAATTAACCATCCCACTACCATCACTACTACTATTGCTGCCATCATAACCACCAACACTACTATCTTCTCCCCATCCCCCTACCATGTTGTCTTCTAGTTTTCTCTACTTTTCTCGCCACCATCTGACATAACAATGCTCCAGGATGGACCGAAACTTCGTCATGAGGTTTCTCTCCTAAGTGCGGGTTATTTGTGAACTATACTGCCCTGTCAAGGGAGGTTCCTTGCTGATGCTGAAGGGCTCTTGATCAAAGGAATTGGAACTACTTTCCCTGACCTTGTATGAAACCTGACTGTCTCTCATTCCCCACGCACTGCACAACCCATACGGATTTATCATTTCCTCCCGTAAATGTAATGTAAAAGGTAACACATACTGCTGTACGTGTAATGATAAAACAATTGATCCAAAATTGGTTAAATGTCTCTTCATTATTATTTATTCACTGGGAAGCGGTAAACCCGTAAAGATACTATAGCATCAGGGAAACGGAAGGTGATCAGGTTTGATCTAAGGAAGGGGAAGTTGGCCCAAATTCAGGTGGGTTTATAACTGGTAACGAACATGTTTGCAAAATATCATTGACAACATTTCTACAGCTAAATGCGTTTTTTTCCGATTTTGTCATTATTTTCCCAGTATAACACCGTAATGCATTGATAATCTATTTAAAAAAAAGGTCAAAGAAAAATAATGTTCTAGGTTTTCTTCTAGAAAATGAGTCTGTGACATAAAATATTGGATATTCTTTATTGTTGCGATTACAGTATACGATATTTACATTACCATTGCCTCTTGGGTCTTACATATAAATAATCATAAAGCAACAGAAAAAAAAATACATTTTTTACACAGATTTCGTTTGTTAAGCACAAGCAAAATTATGCCAAAGTACATTTTCAAACACACCTGAGTTCCTACGCGAGATGCACACTTTAACCAGGCGAAGTCTACCTGACAATTTTATCTTTCAGTTCTAGATGTCTAATTTCATTACCTCGTGTGAAACCTAAGATGGAGGATAATAGGTATACCATAGTGTGTGGTGGGTTGGTATCACAGGAATACCATGGTGCGTGATTTAGTATCAGGAATACGACTGTGTGGTTTAGTATCAGGAATACCATAGTGTGGGGTTTAGTACTACAGGAATACCATAATGTGTGATGCAGTATGAGAGGGAAACAGTCCTGTGGGATGTGTGACATGAAAACCACAGTGTCGTTTGCTATGACAGTAAAACTATAGTGTTATAGTTATAGTGTGTGATGAAGTATCACAGGGAAAACTATCATCCGTGATGGAATATGACGGGAAACCATCCTATAATAATAATAATAATAATAATAATAATAATAATAATAATAATAATAATAATATCTTTATTTACAACAAGTACATGTACATGGTATACAGGCCTAGCTGTATACCATATAACTATATATAAAGCCGCTTGTTGTGCAAAGCATTTCGGGCAAATTAGGCCAGGTTTGTCCCAGGATGCGACTCACACCAGTCGACTAACTCCCAGGTACCCATTTTACCGATGGGTGAACATAGACAACCGATGTAAAGAAATACGCCCAATGTTTCTACCCTTGCTGGGAATCGAACCCAGGCCCTCGCCGTGTGAAGCGAGAGCTTTACCCACCAGGCCATATGATGGAAAATTGTCCTGTGGAATGGATTATGATAGGGACACTCGTACGTGATGGAATATGACGGGAAACTAACCTGTGATGAAATATGATGGGAAACCGTTCCATGGAATGGAATATAACAGGGAAATCGTTCTATATGATAGAATATAAGGAAGCGCAAAATGTTTGATGGAATGTGACAGCGATGTCCTTAAAATAAAAATAATCAACTAATTTTACAATATAGAGGCTTGGATCCACTCACCTGGAATCCCTAGTACAAATGCCCCTTTTGCCCTTTTGTTGTCAATCTACCATTGTCTGCAACCCTATAAATGCATGTCCCCCCCCCCAATCTTGTGGATGATGGTGGCAGTCCACAATATACGTATTACAAGCAAACATCGATAAACAAGCCAGCAAAAACATCAAATTATCACTTTAATCGGCATATTACGTATTCTTTGCCTATTCTCCCAGGTAAGTAAAGTTATGCTTACACCATAATCTATAATACTACGGGTAAGCAACATGAGCAAGTTGATGAATAAGTCACGTCCAGCACTTGCGCAGTTTTACTGAGCTACCCAGGTGTTGCACACGTCTTATTCATCACTCTTAACCACTGAATCTACAGAAATTTCCACCAGTGCATGTCTATAACAACTGAGTATTTATTGCAACCATTGCGAGCATGAATAACAATATGAGACCGTACTATCATGAATAAAACCATACGTTTCCGGAATAAAACCATAAGTATCCGGAATAAAACCATACGTATCCGGAATAAAACCATACGTATCCGGAATAAAACCATACGTATCCGGAATAAAAACATACGTATCCGGAATAAAACCATACGTATCCGGAATAAAACCATACATATCCGGAATAAAACCATACGTATCCGGAATAAAACCATACGTATCCAGAATAAAACCATACGTATCCGGAATAAAACCATACGTATCCGGAATAAAACCATACGTATCCGGAATAAAACCATACGTATCCGGAATAAAACTATACGTATCCAGAATAAAACCATACGTATCCAGAATAAAACCATACGTACCCTGAATAAGATTACAAGTATCCTGAAAAAATTATACGTATTTTGGTTATAACCATATACATAGCCAAGATAAAACCATACATATCCTAGATAAAATCATACATATCCTAGATAAAATCATAAGTATTCTAGATAAAGCCATATATATCCTAGATAAAACCATAAGTATCCTAGATAAAGCCATACATATCCATAATAAAGGCATACATATCCTTAATAAAGCCATACATATCCTTAATAAAGCCATACATATCCTTAATAAAGGCATACATATCCTTAATAAAGCCATACATATCCTTAATAAAGACATACATATCCTTAATAAAGACATACATATCCTTAATAAAGACATACATATCCTTAATAAAGACATACATATCCTTAATAAAGTCATACATATCCTTAATAAAGTCTTACATATCCTTAATAGTCTTACATATCCT
Source organism: Cherax quadricarinatus (assembly GCF_026875155.1). NCBI lineage: Eukaryota > Metazoa > Arthropoda > Malacostraca > Decapoda > Parastacidae > Cherax > Cherax quadricarinatus. Next base: position 32,162,249 of record NC_069435.1, on the reverse strand, counting down.
TAATAAAGTCATACATATCCTTAATAAAGCCATACATAACAATAAAGCCATACATATTCTTAATAAAGGCATACATATCCTTAATAAAGCCATACATATCCTTAATAAAGCCATACATATCCTTAATAAAGACACACATATCCTTAATAAAGCCATACATAACAATAAAGCCATACATATCCTTAATAAAGCCATACATATCCTTAATAAAGCCATACATATCCTTAATAAAGCCATACATATCCTTAATAAGTCATACATATCCTTAATAAAGCCATACATATCCTTAATAAAGCCATACATATCCTTAATAAAGCCATACATATCCTTAATAAAGCCATACACATCCTTAATAAAGTCATACATATCCTTAATAAAGCCATACATATCCTTAATAAAGCCATACATATCCTTAATAAAGCGATACATATCCTTAATAAAGCCATACACATCCTTAATAAAGTCATACATATAATTAATAAAGCCATACATATCCTTAATAAAGCCATACATATCCTTAATAAAGCGATACATATCCTTAATAAAGCCATACATATCCTTAATAAAGCGATACATATCCTTAATAAAGCCATACATATCCTGCATAAAGCTTAGAACTTTTAAATAAACTAAAGCGTCCGTGTTCTTACATATATACCAAGTGTTCTAGATTCAAGGAATTGGAGCGACCCTTCCCTCTTTCCCAGATCAAACCTGATTGCCTCTTCCCCAGCTGTATGACTCCCTACGGATTCAGCGATTTCAGGTGAATATCAGGTATTTCGATCACTGCGCGATCCGTGAAAGGTATCCCCGTATACTATAAGCCCAGCCCCTTCACCTTAATGATCCGTGAAAGGTATCCCCGTATACTATAAGCCCAGTCCCCTTCACCTTAATGATCCGTGAAAGGTATCCCCGTATACTATAAGCCCAGCCCCTTCACCTTAATGATCTGTGAAAGGTATCCCCGTATGCTATAAGCCCAGCCCCTTCACTTTAATGATCCGTGAAAGGTATCCCCGTATACTATAAACCCAGCTGCCACGCAAAAAATGAACTAGTGAACTGTGCGGCATAAATTTCTAGTGCGTTTACATGTCAGTACTGTCAATAACAATGACAAACTGGCACCTTCACAGGGAATAAGTAAGTTTATTCAGGTATACACAAATACAGTTACATAGAATTATCATACATAGCAGCATATGTGTAGAGAACCTAGGATAACCCAAAAAAGTCAGAGTGACTTATTTCCATTGGGGTCCTTTTACCTTATTATTATAATATAAAGGTTATAATATTTTCTTATTATTCTATAATGAAGATAACATCTTATTATCATACTAAACAGACTATCTACTACACGAGGGTCATTAAGACTATCTACAATACGAGGGTCATTACTAGGAATAAGGTAAAATTTACACGTATGTTAGATAAAAAATAGAAAATCATTCCCCTCCCTTTCTGTAGCTACATTCATCAGACACCTTTTGGCACTCTTCTTGAACTGGTTCATGCTATGACTGGCTTTGACATGTGCGGGTAGTCTGTTCCATTCCTTTATTGCTGTACAATAAAAGGTGTTTGAAGCCTGGCCAATGACTGTGGGTACTACAAAGTTGTGCTCTCTCCCCCTAGTACTATGATTGCTTTGGTTCCCAATCATGACAAAATTGACAGCAAGATATTCTGGACACTGTGAGCAATTTTATAAACATGATTTAGCTTCAGTTGTTTTACTCTGTCTTCAACATTCAGCATATCCAACTGCTGTAATTCATCCTGGCCTACATGTTCTCTTGGTCCCAGCCCCAGGATGAATCTTACATTTTGTTCTGGGTGATTTGCAGTCTATCTTTCAGTTTTTTTTGTCAAGGCAGAGTACCAAGAAGAGCAAGCGTAATTCATATGGCATTGTATAAGGGCTAGACATAGGGTCCTGCGAGCCTCAGTAGGTAGACACTATGCTTGTCTATACAGGAACTTCAGTCTGGCATTTTTATTAACAATTTGAGCACACATACACTGTTCCCTATCAATTCTCCTGACATGCATGGGTCAAAGGGGATTCCCAAATATTTTACTGATGAAACCAAAGTGATGGGCTCACCATTACATTGAACATTAAAGTTATTTACCCTTCTCAGTTTATGTTTCGTGCCAAAGAGAATGGCTTCAGTTTTCCCTAGGTGTAATGATAGTTTGTTGTCTACTAACCATTTGCTGCAGGACTCCAGTTCCAGTGTTAAAACATTAGCAATATCTTGTGGGTCTTTACCTGACACTAACAGAGCACTGTCATCTGCATACAGTAGGAGTTTGCACTTGACACTGATAGACATATCATTGACATAACATAAGAATAATAAGGGACCCAGAATACTACCTTGGGGAACTCCACATGTTATCGGCAGGGGTTCTGATTCTGTTTTGTTGATTTTGACTATTTGTCTCCTGTTGCTAAGGTAGGACTTAAACCAGTCTACAGAACCTATACCGATAGCTTGAAGTTTATTACATAATATATTGTGGTTGACAGTATCGAAAGCCTTTTGCAGGTCTAAGGTTACCATACCTATGAGGTTCCCCTTTGACATTTCAGTTCTCAGGTAATCCATCAGATTAATAAGGGAGGTGTCGGTTGAGTAGGATCTTCTAAAGCCCGATTGATAGCTATGGAGAATGTTGTTGTCATTAAGGTACTTAACTACTTGAGAATACACCGCTCTCTCTAGAATTTTAGATATTATACTGAGTATACTAACAGGCCTATAGTTGCTTACATCAGACCTACTATTTTTCTTGAAGATAGGAGTAACTCTGGTCTCCTTGAACCCCTCCGGTACGGTATTAGTGGTGATTGATAGATTTATTATGTGAGCAATAGGGATTGACAGTTCAGAAGCACCATCTTTTAGGAACTTAGACGGGATGTTATCAGGGCCTGTGCTCTTAGTTGGGTTTAACCTGCTTAGTTCTTTTTGAATAAAGTCATGAGATACACTTACTAGTTGACAACTGTTTGGGGTTACCCATTTATTGGTATAGTATGCTTGAAACTTATCAGAGTCTGTGTTAAAGGTATTTGATGCAGCTGGTAGTTTACTTACTAGTGTTGATGCAACAGATGTGTAGTATGAATTAAAGCAATTTGCCACCTTAGATGTTTCATGGCATACCTCATTATCGATAGTGAGTACTATGTTAGACCTATCTACTGGCTTATGGCTATAAGCTTATACAGCTTATGGCTGTAAGCTTTCACCCTGAACTGTGTACCTCTTCAGTACAGGAAAGACTGTGCTATAACTTAAATTGCCAGGCATGCCATCTAAAGGGGACAAAAAGATACAAAACATCCAGGCCATGGGAAAACCTGGGTAGCCACAGCCACTCAAGAGGGAGAGGTTTTTTAGTGCCAGGAAGGAAAAAAACTGGCAGGAAATGGCAGAAATCGTACACCAAATCCAGTCATTCCTGGAGTGGAACCACAGTCGATGGCCTCCACTCCAAACCAACAGATACAGATACTAATGCCGGAAAAAAATCCCCCCCCCAGTACCAACAATACCACCAGTCCGATAACATTCTTCTTTGCAAATATACAGGGTCTAAAGCCAGCAACAAACAACAAAATACCTTTCATCCGTGGACTGCTTGCAGAGGCAAAGGCAATGTTCGCGGCTTTCACTGAGACCCACATAAAGGATCACTTGGACAACGAAATATGGATCCCAGGTTACAACCTATACAGATGTGACAGAGTGAACAGGCAAAAGGGGGGGGGGGGGTTGGCCTGTACATTGCAGAGTCACTTGTTTGCACAGAACTGCTAAATGCCTCATATGATGTAGTGGAAGTTTTAGCAGTAAAGGTCGAGAACCAAAACCTAGTCATTGTGGTAGTCTACAAGCCTCCGGATGCAACATCCCAGCAATTCCAGGAACAGCTGTTAAAAATTGACCACTGTCTGGAAAATCTTCCAGCTCCTGCACCCAACATCTTGCTCCTGGGGGATTTCAACTTAAGGCACATAAAATGGAGGAATATAGCAAATAATATTGTTGCAGTAATAACACCAGGAGGCAGCTCTGATGAAAACTCACACTCACGCGAGCTTTTAAATCTCTGCACAAAATTCAATTTAAACCAGCAAATAATAGAGCCTACTAGACTGGAGAATACACTAGACCTCATCTTCACTAACAATGATGATCTGATAAGAAATGTCACCATATCAAAAACAATATACTCAGATCACAACATAATTGAGGTTCAGACATGTATGCGCGGAGCCCCAGACCGACAAAATGAGATTAGTCACGAGGGAGCATTCACCAAATCCAACTTCAATAACAAAAACATAAAGTGGGACCAAGTAAACCAAGTCCTAACCGATATAAGCTGGGAAGATATACTAAGCAACACAGACCCCAACTTATGCCTAGAACAGATTAACTCGGTGGCACTCGATGTATGCACAAGGCTTATTCCTCTAAGAAAAAGGAGTAGATGTAAAATAGAAAGAGACAGGCGCTCCCTTTACAGGCGACGGAAAAGAATAACAGAGCGGCTAAAAGAGGTCAATATATCTGAAATGCGTAGGGAGACACTGGTCAGAGAAATAGCAAGCATCGAACTTAAGCTAAAAGAATCCTTTAGGAGCCAGGAATCGCGGGAAGAACTAAAAGCCATAAATGAAATCGAAAGAAACCCAAAGTATTTCTTCTCCTATGCCAAATCAAAATCGAGAACGTCCAGTATTGGGCCCCTACTTAAACAAGATGGGTCCTACACAGATGACAGCAAGGAAATGAGTGAGCTACTCAAGTCCCAATATGACTCAGTTTTTAGCAAGCCGCTAACCAGACTGAGAGTCGAAGATCAAAATGAATTTTTTATGAGAGAGCCACAAAATTTGATTAACACAAGCCTATCCGATGTTATCCTGACGCCAAATGACTTCGAACAGGCGATAAATGACATGCCCATGCACTCTGCCCCAGGGCCAGACTCATGGAACTCTGTGTTCATCAAGAACTGCAAGAAGCCCCTATCACGAGCCTTTTCCATCCTATGGAGAGGGAGCATGGACACGGGGTCGTCCCACAGTTACTAAAAAAAAACAGACATAGCCCCACTCCAAAAAGGGGGGCAGTAAAGCAACAGCAAAGAACTACAGACCAATAGCACTAACATCCCATATCATAAAAATCTTTGAAAGGGTCCTAAGAAGCAAGATCACTACCCATCTAGAAACCCATCAGTTACACAACCCAGGGCAACATGGGTTTAGAACAGGTCGCTCCTGTCTGTCTCAACTATTGGATCACTACGACAAGGTCCTAAATGCACTAGAAGACAAAAAGAATGCAGATGTAATATATACAGACTTTGCAAAAGCCTTCGACAAGTGTGACCATGGCGTAATAGCGCACAAAATGCGTGCTAAAGGAATAACAGGAAAAGTCGGTCGATGGATCTATAATTTCCTCACTAACAGAACACAGAGAGTAGTCGTCAACAGAGTAAAGTCCGAGGCAGCTACGGTGAAAAGCTCTGTTCCACAAGGCACAGTACTCGCTCCCATCTTGTTCCTCATCCTCATATCCGACATAGACAAGGATGTCAGCCACAGCACCGTGTCTTCCTTTGCAGATGACACCCGAATCTGCATGACAGTGTCTTCCATTGCAGACACTGCAAAGCTCCAGGCGGACATCAACCAAATCTTTCAGTGGGCTGCAGAAAACAATATGAAGTTCAACGATGAGAAATTTCAATTACTCAGATATGGTAAACATGAGGAAATTAAATCTTCATCAGAGTACAAAACAAATTCTGGCCACAAAATAGAGCGAAACACCAACGTCAAAGACCTGGGAGTGATCATGTATCAATCGCATCTGCTAGAAAAATGACAGGATGGATAATGAGAACCTTCAAAACTAGGGAGGCCAAGCCCATGATGACACTCTTCAGGTCACTTGTTCTATCTAGGCTGGAATATTGCTGCACACTAACAGCACCTTTCAAGGCAGGTGAAATTGCCGACCTAGAAAATGTACAGAGAACTTTCACGGCGCGCATAACGGAGATAAAACACCTCAATTACTGGGAGCGCTTGAGGTTCCTAAACCTGTATTCCCTGGAACGCAGGAGGGAGAGATACACGATTATATACACCTGGAAAATCCTAGAGGGACTAGTACCGAACTTGCACACGAAAATCACTCACTACGAAAGCAAAAGACTTGGCAGACGATGCACCATCCCCCCAATGAAAAGCAGGGGTGTCACTAGCACGTTATGAGACCATACAATAAGTGTCAGGGGCCCGAGACTGTTCAACTGCCTCCCAGCATACATAAGGGGGATTACCAACAGACCCCTGGCAGTCTTCAAGCGGGCACTGGACAAGCACCTAAAGTCAGTTCCTGATCAGCCGGGCTGTGGCTCGTACGTTGGTTTGCGTGCAGCCAGCAGCAACAGCCTGGTTGATCAGGCTCTGATCCACCAGGAGGCCTGGTCACAGACCGGGCCGCGGGGGCGTTGACCCCCGGAACTCTCTCCAGGTAAACTCCAGGTATACCCCAAATGTTTTAGTTGTTGCCAGAGCTTTCTGGGGTTATGCTTATACTCTTCAATTTTTGACCAGTAGTGCTTTGCCTCTGCTCCTTTTATAAGTCTCTGTACTCTGTTCCTCACCCTTTGGAATTCATTTAGTGCTGCAATATCCTGTCTGTTTGCTTTAAATCTTTTTAGCAGCTGGTCTCTGAATTTCATATTATTTAATATCTCAGTATTCATCCAGGGTTCAGTTCTTCGTTTAATCCTAACCTCTTTAACTGGTGCAATATTATCAAGGATGGTAGTGAACATTGTTTTGAATTTTTCCCAGGCATCGTTTACGTCCGTGCAACTTGTTATCTCTGTCCAGTCACAATTGTGTAGCCTATTTACCAGTGTTTCTTTACTGTAGTTTCTAGTTGACCTCATTTTTATTGTCCTGTGTAGGCCTATCCTATCCCTAGTGATTTTCCTGGTGCAGTAAATGATGAAATGATCACTAAGACCTGTGGTAATGACGCCTGACTGACTAATGTTCTCAGAGCGGTTACAAAGTATGTGGTCAATTAGAGTGGCTGAGAACTGTGTGATCCGGGTTGGAGTATTAATTAGTTGAGTGTAACTATTTAATCCTAGAATTTGCTTATACCTTTTGCATAGCCCGTTATTTTGCTGCTGAAAACAGATATTGAAGTCGCCCAGTATTATTGTCTCGCAATTGTTTTCAACTCCGGACAAGACTCTGGAAAAGTCTTCTAAGAACTGGTCCTGGGTAGGAGGGCGGTAACTAGTTCCTACTAAGATGGGTTTGGCCTTAGGAAGCAGCACTTCAAACCATAGAATCTCCAGTTTATTGCTATTTAAATCAGGTCTTGGGTTGTAAGCTAAGTCATTTCTAATGTAGGCACATACTCCACCACCCTTTCTGTTCCTATCTAAGCGTTTTATATTGTAACCATCTATTTTGACCTCGTCGTCAGTCACCGTATCATCCAACCAAGATTCAGAGATGGTTATAACTGCCGCCCTAATTTTGTTAGCTAGAAACCTTAGCTAGGGAAACCTTACAGTAAGCATTAAAACAAATTCTGTCAACCATTCAGGGATGCTTAGCCTAACCTAGAAATGTGCTGTAAACCATATGTGAAAAAATGACAGTTGCTAGAAGGATGTGGTATTTCCTGTTATGTGAACAAGGACAGGAAGAGTGCCCATGTCTCGCTTGTATTAAACCTCGGTTCTCTGGTCGCGAGACGAACGTGCTACCACATCTTTTTATGGTCTACGAAATACTCCAAAACTTGTATGTATTAGTGTATGTTACTAATATGAACATTAGGTAGAAAGACATTACTCACTCTATGAGTCATCCAGTACTTCTGGTTATGGGACTGTATCATACACCTCACCATCTTCACGATCAGTTATCTCAACACAGCAACAAAAAATCTAGTTTCCCTAGACTCGGAGACAGTCCTCGGGTTATCCTGGGTGACTAACCCTCCGAGTTAAAATTCCAAACAAATCTTGTCTTAGCTTATCAAGGAATCACTTTGTAAATTTTTTAAAATACAGCACTTGACCTATCTTCTGATTATGAATAACTCGTTTCGTAGTCGTTCTCGGGCATAGAGTCGAAAACAGTCGTATCGAAGTATCGTATATGTGGGTTATAAGTACGACTTAACTGGTTCAGTACAAGCACACCAGCCCACTGCCTTAGTCACACTGGGCCAGAGGTTGGAGAGCCACCCTGCCCTGGCTGCCCACTACAACACATTCCCACTGCCAGGGCCTCACAACCATTACCAAATTTCTTTAATTACCGCTAAATTATCACATTATCTCAAATATTTTGAAGTTTTCTTTCGTAAATATAGAAATACTAATATTTCAGCTTAATAAAGGCAGCGAATATCTAGATCAGATCTACTTACCTAATTATATAAAATATGTAGGTAATTGGCATCTGCTGAGTGATGTTCCTGGGACGGTATAGCCAATGATGCAATACTCACACACACACGTGTGTGTGTGTATACTCACCTATTTGTGGTTGGAGGGGTTCATTCACAGCTCCTGGTCTCGCCTCTTCGCTAGTCGCTACTAGGTCCATTCTCTCCCAGCTCCAAGAACCCTATCGTACCTTATTTTAAAGCTATGTATGGATCCTGCCTCCACTACACTCTACAGATTGTCCGGCTGACAACTCTAAGGTTGAAGAAATAATTCCTAACATCCCTATGACCCATCTGAGTTTTTTAACTTCCAGTTATGTCCCCTTGTACTCACCTAATTATGGTTGCAGGGGTCGATTCATAGCTCCTGGCCCTGCTTCTTCGCTGGTCGCTACTAGGTCCACTCTCTCCGTGCTCCATGAGCTTTATCGTATGTCTTCTTAGAGCTACGTATGAATCCTGTTTCTATTACATCACTCTCCAGACTGTTACACTTTCCAACAGCTCTGTGTCTGAAGAAATATTTCCTAACATCCCTGTGACTCATCTGAATTTTCAACTTCCGGTTGTGACCCCATGTTGCTGTGTCCCATCTCTGAAACATTTTGTCCCTATCCATCTTGTCAATTCTTATCAGTATCTTATATGCCGTTATCATATCTCCCCTATCCCTCCTATCCCCCAGTGTCATCAGGTTTCCCTTAACCTCTCTTAACCTTAACCAATCTTCATGAATTTGCACTTGGTGGGGTTACTCCAGGAGCCAGTTGTTGGACCTGGCTTACAGCCTGTCCAGATCCATTTGTAGTCCTACCTGATCCTTATTCACCTGAATTCTCTGCATTAGCTTCACATCGTCTGCAAACAGGGACACCTCTGAATCTATCTCTTTCGTCATGTCATTTACATATACCAGAAACAGCACCGGCCCTAGGACTGACCCTTGTGGAGCCCCGCTCGTCACAGGCGCCCACTCTGACACCTTGTCACGTACCATCACTCTTTGTTTCCCTCCTGTCAGGTATTCTCCGATCCACTGCAGTGCCTTTCCTGTTATTCCTGCCTGCTTCTCTATCTTTTGCACTAATCTCTTGTGCGTAACTGTATCGAAAGTCTTCTTACAGTCCAAGAAAATGCAATCTACCCCCCCTTTCCTGCCTTACTTGTCACCTCGTCGTAAAACTCCAGTAGGTTTGTGACACAGGATTTCCTTCCCTGAAACCGTGCTGGTTATTGTATATAAGTTCTTTCCTTTCTAGGTGCTCCACCACGCTTCTGATAAGCTTCTCCACGATTTTGCATACATGACAATGACATTGGTCTGTAGTTTAATGCTACCTGTCTCCTTTCTTAAAGATTGGGACTACACTTGCTCTCTTCCACACCTCAGGTAGTTGCCCTGCCTCGATAGATGTGTTGAAGATTGTTGCTAGTGGCACAGACAGTGCCACTAGCAACACTCCCTCTCTTAGGACCCACGCAAAGACGTCCGGTTCCACCGCCTTTGAGGTATCTAGTTCGCTTAGCAGCCTCTTCACCTCCTCCTCAGTTGCGTGTGGTGTGTCCAGCACTTGTTAGTGTACCCTTAAATCTCGTGCTGAGCTCTTCACATACTTTTTGGTTGTTTCTTGTGAACTTCCCTCCTTTCTTGCTCAGCCTGATTACCTGGTGTGTGTGTGTGCGTGTGTGTTGACAATACAACCATACACACATGTGCACGCTGTTAACAAGAGTTTCTGTACTACAATTACGATGTTTTTTTTTTTTTACGCGAGGAGGAATATAATATACTGGATTGGTAAACATAAAGGGGAACGTAAAATTAAAACAGCGTGACCTTACGGGTTAATCCTTTAAGACACCCCTCAACAGATTCCTCTAACGACTCCCCCGACGACTACTCTTAACGACTTCCCTTCCTTAAATTAAGGACTTCGTATAATAGATCTTTCTAATGATTCCTTGCTAACGAGTCTCCCTAATTAATGACCCTCTCACAAACGTCCCCATCATGCGAATGGTTAAGTTTGGTACAATCATCATTTTCCTTGGAAAGCCTGGCATTACTCCTTTAATTGAGTTAAGTATGAGCAACTGGTAAGTTCCGCTTGAGGCCTCACATTTGTACAGGGAAAACACTGCCACACGTCACCCTAACATAAAGGTCAAATTCATAAGCTACACCGTTCGTGGCGTAGGCTACACGAGACTTGGATCACCATATATGGTTTCTGGTGCTTGTGGAGTATAGGGACCTCCTCACCTCACCCCTCTTTCCCCTCACCTAACCTTAACTACGTCACCGGAAACACTGTACAGGAAAACAATTCCGTTACTGGAATATTCGCTTGCTAAATTGTTATTACTCATGTCATAAGAATGATAATGGTAATGAAGGTGAAGGAAAGCGGTAGTTCAGAGGCAGAGACTGTCAGATATGAAGATAATCTTCTCAGGAGGAAAGGGAATTGGTATTGGTAGGAAGGTAGCATTGTGGAAGGAAAAGAAAGAAATTTTAAGATTTACACAGCGCTGAGATCACAAGTTATTATACACACATGCAACCGTAACACACACAACCTAAAACTAACTGCTCAATTTAAAAAAAAACATTCACACTAACACTCAAGAGATACATTACAATGACAATCACACAAAGTTAAAATTTCTCGCATCAGTTAAAAAAAAAAATCATTAGACTAATATTAAACTAGTCCCCAACTTTCTAGAGGTCCCAACAGGTAACCAGGTACAGCTAAAACAAGAAGTCTGAAGAAATGGTATATGTTTCAGAGGCATGCCACACGTATCAGAGAGGATCGTGAGCACCCATATACAGGTGGCTGTGGGTGGGTATGAGTTTATCCTCAGTTCACAGAGAACAGTCACCCAGCGACGATTCTTATGGAACAAGGGCGGGAAGGGAGTAGTAACAATGGATGGACGAAACTTTGAAAAAAATCATTAAGCATAATTTTTTTTTATGCAGTTAACCTTAACTAAGAGTTCTAAGGCGGGAAGATTATTCATTTGTAGTTATTCACAAGGTTTTATCAGCTATTAGAGAAGGTTGAGCAAACTCATCTTACGACTCGTAGATCAAAAGGAAATATGGCCACAACAAGCAGAATATTCTGGGGTATAAACAATAATGCGATGATGTTTAAGACAGAAGGGTTGAGGATAAGGAACAAATATGGATGCTAAACAGCTAAGGGATATTAGAAAAAAACCCGCACCATAAATGTAAAAAGAGGAATACACTTAAAAAAAGTGAATATGGTAGAGGATGACTCCATACACGGATTCAAAATAAATATGACAGAGATAGATCAAGTCCATCATTCTAAGGTTAAAGAACGGCCTAGGAGCCTGGATTCAAACCCCATAAATTTACGTAGGTAACTTTATGCACCTCTCATGCCCATTTCCTTTGCAGACGCGGTCACGCCCACGCAGTCGGAGGTATTGAAAATGGACAGGAAGTGAGGAGGCGGAGAGTGGGCGGGAAGAGAGGGCGCCCGTGACACGTCCACATATTTTCATACCTGTTAGCTTAGTCTCAGTGGTTGCTATGACCTATGCCTTATTTTCATTGTCCTCCTTAGTTTACTACTTTAATTTATTCTGCCATATTTTTTTTTATTCTGCGAGGAATTCTCAGTTTATGAATTAAACAAACATGTATAATACACGTTTCTTATCCACACCTGAAGAGGGTGATTCCAAATCTGAGTGAGAGGCATATTAGATGATGCCACTAAACTCCATGAGGGTCATTCGTTACAAAGGCACGAGTTAAATATATATATATATATATATAAAATATATATATATAT
>NC_069435.1:32128357-32149376 GCF_026875155.1 Cherax quadricarinatus | reverse complement strand
ATGCATGTAATTTTTGTTTTACAGAAGGGTTCAACAATACAACATGATATAATTTATAATCCAAATTTTTGGGGTGCACCTTGATTATCAAAATTTGATGGAAACATCTTGGCATATAGGTAGTAGAGCAAACTCTTAATTAATGGACTTTGGAATAGGGGACAGTCTGCTGGTCTAATTGAATTCGAAACAACAGACAAATCCATTGGTTATCAACATACAAATCCTATCTCTGTCAACCACAGTTGCCACTGGCTCAGCCCTATTAGTCCATATAATTGAGGGTTTACAGTGCATAGCTTATCTTTAATACACTACATTACAAGAACGCTGAATTTAAAATAGAGTGGTACCTTGACTTAAGAGTTTTAATTCGTTCTGTGACCAAGCTTGTAACTCAATTTGCTCACATATCAAATTAATTTTCCTCATTGAAATTAATTGAAATGCCATTAATCCGTTCCAGCAGAATTCCTGCTCTCGGGAGGCAGGAGAAAATATTTCAATGTAACGCTAATATAAACTCTATGGTTTATTTATCTATCACAATTTGATCTAATATGACATAATAAACATATAAATAACATAGAACACATGATATATATTCTAGAATGAATAAAATGTCATTATGTGACGAGTGGTGGCGGCGGCCACTCCTGAGGTAAAATAATTATCTCTCTGATCATATCTTCCCATTCTTGCCTTCTGAGGTCTTATTATAAGAGAAAACGCAGTGTTTGTGAGGCTCACTGCACTAGATCGCTAGTTTCATTAGGAAAACACTGAAACAAAAGTTTTTTTGTGTTTTTCTATGATTTCATGCTTTAATTCAATGGACATTATCATCCTCTTCTCAGCACTGTCCTTTGCACTTACGTACTTTCATAGGACCCATGGTTAGAAATTTGGCAAAATAACTGCACAAAAAGCACAAAACACTGGGCAGATGTTGTGGTGTTTTGCTGCGCCAACTATAGTGGCAGCATATCTGAAGCTTGCTCATAACTCGGATTTTGGGTCGCAACTCAAAGCAAAAAATTGACTGAGCGACGGCTCGTAACTTGGAAAACTAGTAAGTTGGGGCACTCGTAAGTCAAGGTACCATTGTAAAAATTCAGAAAATAAAATTACAACTTGCTAAAACATGATTAATGTTGTAATATTTCATATTTTTATAAAACAGATCATCAGATATAAAATGAATGTGGATTTCTCTAAATACCCAGTGAAACCCCCACAATCGTTGCATCTTTAATCAAAGGAATCGTGTTCTTGCAAAGGGATCTGCAAGATTTCCATGAATGCCAAAGACAAGATTTTTTTTTTTTTTTTTTAAACAAGTCGGCCATCTCCCACTGAGGCAGGGTGACCCAAAAAGAAAGAAAATCCCCAAAAAGAAAATACTTTCATCATCATTCAACACTTTCACCTCACTCACACATAATCACTGTTTTTGCAGAGGTGCTCAGAACACAACAGTTTAGAAGCATATATGTATAAAGATACACAACATATCCCTCCAAACTGCTAATATCCCGAACCCCTCCTTTAGAGTGCAGGCATTGTACTTCGCATTTCTAGGACTCAAGTCCGGCTATACAAAAATAACCGGTTTCCCTGAATCCCTTCACTAATAATTACCCTGCTCACACTCCAACATATCGTCAGGTCCCAAATACCTTTTCATCTCCTTTCCCACTCCTATCAAACCCACCTCATGCACACCTTTGGAAGTCCAACCCCCCCTCGCCCAAAAAACCCTTTCCCTTACCCCCCCCTTCCAACCCTTTTCGAGGACCCCCCTACCCCGCCTTCCTTCCCCAATTTTTAAATACACCCCATGTCATTCATTTTGATCCATTCTCTCTAAATACCCAAACCCCCCTAAAACAACCCCTTTTTCCAAAGCCCCCTGACTAAAAACTTTTATTAACCCACACCTTGGGTCGAAAAAACTAAAATTTTCCTCACTAACAAACACAGAGAGTATTTCCTCAACAAGAAAAAGCCCAAGGGCCCACTAGGGTGAAAAGCTCGTTCCAAAAGGGCACAGAAACCGCTCCCATCTTTTTTCCTCATCCCATATAAAAGACATAGGCAAGGAGGGTCAGCCACACCCGTTCTTTTTTTGCAAAATGACCCCCCAATCTTCATGACAGTGTTTTTCCATTGCAGACACTGAAAGGGCTCTAGGGGACATCAACCGAATTTTTCCCATGGGCTGCAAAAACAATATGAAGTTCAACAGAGAAATTTAAATTTACTCAGATATGGTAAACAAAAGGGAAAAATTAAAAATCTTCATCAGAGTAAAAAACAAATTTTTGGCCACAAAATAGAGCGAAAAAACCAACGCAAAAACTATTGATCATTTTGGGGAGGATCTCCCCTTCAATGACCATAAACATTGTATCAATCGCATCTGCTAGAAAAATGACAGGATGGAAAAATGAGAACCTTAAAAACCCTAGGGAGGCCAAGCCTATGACACTTTTTCAGGTCATTTGGGTTCTATCTGGGCGGGGAATATTGCTGCACACTAACCCCCCTTTCAATGCAAAGGGGAAAATTTCTTTACCTAGAAAATGTAAAAAGAACCTTCACGGGGGGCTAACGGGAGATAAAACGCCTCAATTACTTGGGGGCGCTTGAGGTTCCGAACCTGTTTTCCCTGGAAAGCGGCGGGAAGATACAGAAATTTTATACACCTGGAAAATCCTAGAGGGGCTAAAAAAACCCAAAATTGCCAAACGAAAAAACACTCCACAACGAAAGCAAAAGACTTGGCAGACGATGCAAAAATCCCCCCAATGGGAAAACAGGGGGTTTCCACTTCACGTTAAAAGGAAACCCTACAATAATTTCCCCCCCCGGGGCCCGAGACTGTTTCCCAACTGCCTCCCCGCTACATAAAAAAGGGGGTTAAAAAACGACCCCTCAGTCTTCAAGCTGGCAACTGGACAAGCCCCCTTTAAAATCGGGGTTTCCCGACCCCGGCTGGGGGTTTTTGTAAGTTGGTTTGCGTGCACCACAGCAACAGCCTGTTGATTTAGGCTCCCGATCCACCAAAGGCCGGTTTACGGACCGGGCCGCGGGGCGTTGAACCCCCCCCGGAAAAACCCCTCCAGGTAAACTCCTAATTTCCAAAACCCCCTTTAAAATTTTTTGCATAATATTTAAAACCACACATTGCCCTTAAAAAAAGGGCATCTCCACCCTCCCCACCGTCTCCCCCGTTTCGCATTCACAACCCAAACATCCACCCATTTAAAGGTTGGTTAAAATACTAAACTTTCAAAAAACATCCCTACAAAGGGCAAAAATCTGAGGCCCCGAATTCAAACAAATCCCAAAAAATATAAAAGCACTTGCATAGACTAAACAGTAAAATAAAAAATGTTAAAAATGCACGGGAAAGGTATATTTTAATTTTGTTTTGCTGTGAAAATAATTTTAAAATAAGCTTGGAACTGCTCTTTCATATCTCTACAATAATAAAAACAATTCAGTGCATAATATGCACTGCAATTTGCCCCACATTAACTTTCACTCAGCTTTGTCTTTCCCTTTTTCCCGTGTATTTATTAACACTTAGCACTAGGGAAGAAAAATTTTAAAAAAATTTTTTTTCATTGGAAACCAAAACGACACGCATATTGTTTTTCGTTCACTGCCCCCATGCTCATTATTCTCCCTGTTCTCAGTATTTAAAAGTTTCCATTTTGATCCCTCTCCACAAATTACTTTTTATAAGTAAATGGATTTTAGAGGAATCAAAAAGCATATTTTTGCTGGGGGAAATTTTCACATACCTGTAAAAGAGTCCCGTTGGCAGTTAAATACGGGAATGGTTGAAGTGTAAAAAAAATAGTTTCCCCTAACATTTGACGCTCAACCCCCGCATACCCCTTCTAAATTATTTTTACCATTTTAATAGTTTTAAAAAATCTGAAGGGATAATACATGGGTTTTTTGGGAGAAATACCAAACAAAAGGTATTTTTTAAATTTTCCCCCCCTCTCTTTCCCAACTGCCCTTCTCAGTTACTTTCACTTTTTTGATGCTCTCAATAATAGCCAAATTTCCTTCTCTTTCCTCTTTTCCCCCTGCGCAACTCCTTTTTTTCAAAAATGCAACCATTCCCTTTGCTACTTGAAGTTTTCCTTTCCACCGCATGTGGGCTTTTCTAACCCTTCTATCCCGAGGGGCCCTTACCCCGCGGGTTTTTATTTTTTTTATAAAAATTTCCAAACTGGGCCAAATTTTCAGTGGAATAAATTTCGGGCCCCAGGGGGAATGGGGTGGGGGTTCAAATGTTTCCTTTCCCCTTTTTTTCCCTTTTTGGGGGTTTGCTTACAGGAACCAAAAATTTCAACTCTGCTTTATCTATCCCCTCTCAGGCTATAATTTATTGAAATTTTTCAGTTTCCCTTTTTTCCGGGTGGGAAACCCTTTTAAAGAAAATCCCTTCTTCTAGCACTGATATTTTCCCTACCATCGCTATTTGTTCGAAAACCCCTGCATTACACAGCAGCCCATATCTACTTGCATAGGTTGGATACACCCTGTTCTTTGTATCTCTCTTTTCCCCCTTTTGGGGAATTTTCTATCCCGGGTATTGCCTTTTTTTTTCGTCATTATCGCCACCACTTCTGTTACTTGGCGATTTTAATGCTCATCATTTCCTCGGGGGGGTCTCACTGTGATTCCCGTGGCATTCAGTTAGAGGCTTTCCTTGCTACCCACCCCCTACATGTTTTTAAATACAGGTACTCACACCCATTTTGATCCTCGGACTCGTACTCTCTCTTGCATCGATCTCTCAGTCTGCTCTTCCTACGCTGCATTAGACTTCACCTGATCTGTTCTTCCCAGATTTACATGACAGCGATCATTTCCCAATCATTCTTACTTCCCCTTCATATCACCACCTCTTCGTAACCTACACTGGCAATTTGATCATGCAAATTGGAACCTTTACTCACAACTAACTGCTTTTAGTGAGGTTCCTTCTTCATCCTCCATTGATGAGCTTTTACATCTCTTCTCGTCCTCCGTTTTAACCGCAGCTTCTCATTCTATACTCCAAACTTCGGGGAGGCATTCTCAGAAATGTGTGTATTGGTGGTCTCCTGCTTGTGCTCGTGCAGTACGTTTGAAACGCGCAGCGTGGGGCAGGTACCGGTACAATAGAACCACGGAGAGACTTCTTTATTTTAAGCAGAACGTGCGATTGCTCGCCGTGTCATCTGTGACGCTAAACGCATTTGCTGGCGAGATTGTCTCCACCATCACCTCTGCTTTCCTCTATGAGTGCAGTCGGGGAAAAAGTCGAAAACTGAGGGGTAAATATTCTCCTGACCCGGCTCCAGTTCTGCGGTTGCCAGTTTTTGATATAGCAACCCACTAGATGTTCCCAAAAGAATTGCAATCTCTCGTCCGTATTTCTCAGGGACTCCATCTATGCCCCTCGTTTCTTTTCCTCAAAGTCTGCCAGAGAGTTAGCCCCCTTTGGGACATTTCTTCTCTCAAAGAACAGTAAATGTGCCTTTTACACTTCAGGAACTGGAGGCAACACTCTCAGCTTGCCGATCATCGGCAGCTGGCCCGATGACATTCATATTCGTATGCTACAAAAATTTACATCAGTCAGCCCTTGCAGTCTATTTCGCCTTTCAATCTTATTTGGTCACAAGGAGTTCTTCCACAGCTGTGGAAATCTGCCATTGTTTTTCCCTTTCCGCAAACCGGGTACTACGGGACATGAAGCCTCCCACTATTGTCGCATTGCTCTTACCATGCAGTTTTTCAAAGTGCTGGAACCCTGGTAAATAGACGTTTAGTGTGGTATTTAGAGACGCAGAACAGTCTCCCCACTCGTCAATATGCTTTCGTAAGGGGCCCTTCTACCAAGAACCCTTACTACGCTTGGATACGTATGTTCGTAATGCCTTTTTGCGAATAAAACCCCTCAGTTATTGCCATATTTTTTTACCCCTTTAGAAGGCATATGACACAACTTGGAGGTATAATATTTTGGGCCCCAAACTCACTCCTTAGGGCCCTTTAAGGCAATCTACCATCCTTTCCCTTTAAAAACTTTTTAACTGAGACATTTCTGTGTTCGGGTTAATAAAATTGCTTCTCCCCGGACTTTTACCCAAGCTGAAGGGGTCCCCCAGGGAGGTGTTCTAGCACAACACTTTTTCTCCTTGCTATAAATGATTGGCCTCTAGTCTTCCATCCAATATTTGGTCATCACTCTATGTTGATGACTTCGCTAATTTCCTGTGCAGGCCTGACTGCATCTCTTTTCATTTCTCTCCAGCATGCGGTTGACCGTTTTTCCCAATTGGGCCACCCCACATGGGTTTAAATTTTCCAGTCCCAAAAACTCCCCAAAATTACTTTCCCACTAGATGCTCTGTCATCTCTGATCATCCTTTTACCTCTGTGGCACACGTATCCCTGAACGTGATAGTCGGGTTTTCTGGGCCTCCTCTTTAACTGTAGGTTATCCTGAAAAACCTCACATTACCTCTCTGAAGACAACTTATCACAGCCAGCTTGAACCTTCTTAAAACCCTTGCTAAATTTTCCCATGGGGACGATCGTCGAACTCTCCTTCGCCTACATTCCACCCCCATTTTATCAAAACTTGACTATGGTGACCAATCTATTCAGCTGCCTCTCCTGCTACTCTATCTAGCCTCAACCCTATTCATCACCAAGGATTACGTTTAGGCCTTGGTGCTTTTCACACTTCCCCTGTTGAGAGCCTCTATGCAGAACGAAAGTTCCATCCTCCTCCGATCGCCGTGATGCCCATTGCCTTCACTACTATGTACGCTCTCATGATTCTCCGCAATTCCTTCCATTTATAGAATGGTCACCGATATTAAATAGACATTCTTTATTTGTTCGCCGCCCCTGTTTGAAACCATCCCCTTTTCTCTTCGCCTACATTCGCTCTTGTCTTCTCTTCAATTTTCCCCCTTTAATGTTCTGAGACATCTCACTTTCCCTACCCCCCTGGAAGTTCCAGCTGTTTGAGTCTGTTCTTTCTCACTCCCTTGCTCGAAAGCCCAACTGTCTACAGTAGCTTCTCGCTCTCTTTTTCCTTGACCACTTCCGCTCTCATTCTCATGCCATGCAGTGTACACAATTGCTCTAATCTTCTGACGGCGTAGGGTTCGCAGCAGTGTTTCCGGACAGCGTCGTACGAGGGCATTTACTATCTTCGGCTAGTATCTTTACTGCTGAATTGTATGCCATTCTTGCAGCACTTATCCGTATTGCATCTATGCCTGTGTCATCAGTTGTGGTTGTCTCAGACTCCCTTAATGCTTTACAGGCTATACAGAAATTTGATACACCTCACCCTTTAGTCCTCTGTATCCAATTTTGGCTACGCCGCATCTCTACCAAGCATAAATGATTATGTTTTTTGTTGGGTCCCTGGTCATGTGATGTACAGGGCAATGAACAGGCAGACACTGCCTGCATGGTCAGCAGTACATGACCTACCAGTTTCATATAGAGGTGTTCCATTTACGGACTATTTTGCTGCAATAGCTAACCACCTTCACACCCGTTGGCAACAACGTTAGTCTACTCTACTCGGTAACAAACTTCAATCTATTAAACCGATATAGGTTATTGGCTGTCTTCTTGTCACCAGTGCCGAGGTTGGGAGACTACTCCTTCCTGTCTCCGCATTGGCCATACTCGTCTTACTCATGGATATCTCATGGAGAGGCGCCCTGCTCTTCTCTGTGAGAATTGTCAGGTTCCATTATCTGTCAGCCACATTCTGTTAGACTGCCCACTTTATCAACGAGCACCCAGAATTTACCTCCGTCGTCGTCTTCGCTCCGCTGCTCTCTCTTTACCTTCCCTTCTCGCTGATGGACCCACCTTTCATCCGGACTCTCTCATTGACTTTTTGACAACAACTGACTTACTTCACAAACTCTGATGATACCTTCAGCCCTTTCTACCTCGATCTCTTGCTACCCTCTACCCTGCACTATCCCGCCCTGCTGTTTTCTGTAACCTACTGATCGCCCCTCCCCCCTTCTGCTGCCCAATACCCTCACTTCCTTTCCTACCCTGCAGCGCTGTATAGCCCTTGTGGCTTAGCGCTTCTTTTTGATTATAATAATAATAGAGTTGTCAGGGTCAGCCTCAGACCCTTCAAAATCTTTGTCCAGGACACATTCTGGCTTCAGTTTTCTCCAAGCAGAGTTCATTGTCCTGGAAGTCACTCCCTGCCAAGCCTTATCCATAAGGTTTATGCAGTGGAGGCTATTGAAGTGATCTTTCCAGAACTCTCTTAGGGTTAATTCAGAGTCCGAGGTGATGTTAAAGCACCTTTGAAACATTGCTTTGGTGTAGAGTTTTTTGAAGTTTGAAATGAACTGCTGGTCCATGGGCTGGAGGAGAGGAGTGGTTTTAGGGGGCAAGAACTTCATTTTGATGAAATCAAACTCCTTCACCATTTGCTCTTCCAAATCTGGAGGATGAGCAGGAGCATTGTCCATTACCAGGAGGCACTTGAGTTCCAATTTATTTTTCAGGAAGTATTTCTTCACGCGGGGCCAAACACTTAAATTAAACCTTTTTAAAAAAAAAATGTCCCTCATGACCCATGTCCTACTGTTACCTTCCACATCACAAATTTATTTCTTGACAACACTTTTTTTTCCTTAAAACCCCTGGGTTTTTTTTCAGAGTGATAACAAAAGAAAAAGCTTAAAACTTTTAAATTCCCCACTAGCATTCCCCAACACAGGGAGAGTTAGCCTCTCTTTCATAGACTTTTCTCCGGGCCCCAGGGGCCTTTTCCTCCTGGGGAAATGGGGCCCTCGGGGCATTTTTTTAAAAAAGAGGCTTTTTTCGTCCAATTAAACACTTTGTTGGGGGTTAAATTTTTTCACCCCTTTTAATAGTTTTTAAAATCACTTAGGAATTTTTCATCACTTTGTTTTTTAAAACTGGCACCCTCCCCAACCCTTTCAACATTGGTTTTTCCATTTTCGCTAATTGAAATTTCAAACCAGCCTTTGCTGGCCTTGAATTCACCCAACATCAGAAACTCATTCCACCCTTTTTCTTTATGAGTTTTTGTCTTTCAACTCCCCTTGCTTTTCAAAAAATTATCGACGTGTAACACTATTTTTCCTACTAACTCTTTTTGTTTGATCAAAACCAGCAAAAAATTTCTAAAACATCTTCCATTTTTTGCGATCTTTTTTTTCATTAGAAATTTCACCCCTTTTTTGCAACATCACTTCCTTGTTTTCCCTTTTTCTTCCCACGATGGAAGTGATGGTTAAAATGGGGCCTTCCTGTACATCCGGGAAAGCCTCCCAAAACACACTCCACCTTCAAATTTTTCAAGTTCCTTTCTTACTTCGTTGTGTTTCTCATTTTCTTTCCCAAAAGGGGCTGGCCTAGCTTTTTTTGGGGCCCTATGGAGGCTTATTTAGCAGTTGCAAACCCCTAAAAAAAAATTTAAAATTTAAAATTAAAAAATTATCATATGAACGTGTGAAGTGATCGTCACTTCCCAAAAGATACAATGCCGGGACTGACTCTAAAAGGTTTTTTTGTGTGCCCATTGGCGGGGAAGGGCCATTCGGATGCTTTTCATACAATGCCGATTTCAAACCAAATCACAAAAATCAAGCCAATTTTTTGAAAAAAAAAAAAAGTGGGCCCAATTTCCAAAATTCATGAAAAATTCAAGGCGGGGGGGGGGGGGGCGAAATTAAAAGGTCCCCATGTACATTATATAACCCAATTTTGTACCGAATTTTTTTTCAAATTTTAAAAAAAAAAAAAAAATTCCCCTTTTTTGGGATTTTTTTAAAGCGGATGTAGCAAAAAAAAGGATCTCGGAATGCATCTCTGCGATTAGGGGGGTTTCACTATTATAAAACGATCTCAAATTTGGAAACCATTCTAGATTGTAAAAGGGTTAACATACTGTGAAATAAGTTTAACACTTTCCCATAAAAGTACAAATCATAGTTTATAACAAAAAAAAAAATTATTGTTCTATGTTTGCATTTTTGAATTATTTTGAGGTTTAATAATTTTTTCCCAATTTTCTGAAAGAACATACTTTACCAAGTTTCTGCAAAAACCCAAACAAAAATTTCCCTTTTTTTTTTTACAGATAGCAAATTTTCCTAATAAACTGCAGGGTTTTACAAAGCCCAACTTTAAACCGGGGCTCAAAATCCGGGGGACTTTGTTGGGGCTTGGTAGAGACTTCAACCCCCCTTCTGCAATTTCCCACCCAAATCTCCCTCAAGATTTCTCAAACGGGCAGTGACTATGAAACCAAAAAGAAAGCAAAAATCCAATTGAAGAATATGCGCTTGACTATCCCATTATGAAGCAGTCAAAAAAATTCCCAGGAAAGTTAAATTACCATTTTAGGGGAAATTTAAATTTCCAAGCAATTAAAAACCTGTCTACAACGGGAGACTGACCCTGTTGTGCCACATGACAATCCTTTGGCAAGTTTAGACAGCTCTGACTAAAATGAAAATTTTTTCTCAGCAGATATCCTACTAAAATTCCTTCCCAGCGGGCCCCAAAACATTGCTTAAAGGGAAAAGAGGGAACAGAAGAAATATCCAGACCGACACTGTCTGGGAGAAAAAGGTAAACCCCAAAAAAAGGGGTTTGTCCAGGTTCCAATCAAAGTTTGTCTTCAGGGGGAAAAGGATTTTTCCCATTATACCCCTGAAAAAAACTGTGTTTCATAAAAAATTTCCCTATGTCATGAGGTTTAAACTGCTTAGTGGGGTTTGTACTTTTGTGTTGGTATGCAGCAGTGCCACGAGGGCTCTAAACCGAATCAAAATTGAAACCACATATTGGTGATTTCTCGGGATGTCATTGCATTTTTTCCCTCTCTCTCCGGCTTCACAGTAACTTTAAGGGAGGGAAAAAAAAAACTGTTTTTTCAAGATGAAATTTCTTAAGAGGCTTACACACTGTTTTTTAACCCAAATTCTTTGCGGGTAAAAAAACCCTTTGTCACTTAAACTAAACAAAAAAATTATCCTTCCACAAAAAATTTGAAATTTTCAGGAGGACCCGGCTTTATACAGCTCCCACTTTTCAGTTGTTTACTTTTTTCTTTGGGTTTTTTCAAAATAAACCCTTGTTTCTTTATCCTAAGTGCCTTCCCACTTTTCCCCTTTTTCGTAAAACCGTGCTTAAGAAAAGGATAAAACGGCTTCATTTTTGAAGGTAAAAATTGTACAAACTGTGATTTATTTTACTTTATTTTTTTATGTCTAGCTGTATTAAAGCCCCTTAATGTATGAAAGGGGTAAAAAACATTGGATTTTAGGGGGGCCATTCTATATTTAAAAAACCGCTCTTATCCACCCCCGGGTTTTTTCTTGCTCATTTTTTTGGGGTTGGGTAAAACTTTGGGGACCATACAGTCAGGGCCGCCGTATACGGAGGGCCCTGCTTGTACAGCAGGTTGGCTCCGGGCTACTGCTGAAAAATTAAATTTTTTTTTTTCCTTCTAAAAAAATTTAAATTATAAAAGCCTTGATATTTTTTACAAAATTCATATATTAACCCGACCCAATATGCTGGGCCAAAAAAGGGAGCATATACATTACACACTTTATTTAAACCTTAAAAAATTTTATCCCAGCTTAGTGAATGGTGAATATATAAATTGTAAAGAAGTCAAATAGATGAAAAAATGGGTATAAATTAAAAAACCACGTATTAGTAAAATGCCTTTAAAACGGGGGGGTCTGCCTGCATACACTAAAACTTCAAACAACCATGTCCCATAAAGGGCAGTAAAACTGCCTTTTTGGGAGACAGCCGATAAGGTAAAAAATAAATATGCATTAATAATGCTGAACTTTGGTAAATTACCCCAACATATTAGGACAAATTTAACATGACTGACTTTTACCGGGGGAAAAAGGGGCCCAATTTTCCTTGATATGACATTCCCTTCTGAAAAAAAATTTTTTTTTAATCTGCCCACCATTTTTCAATTTAGTAAATTTTTTTTTTTTTTTTAAGGAATAGCTACACTTATTTTTAAAAAAGGGATTAAGAGATTGACAATTATTCTTCAAACACTGTGCACATGACAAAAATTCTTTAAAGGCAATTTTGCATGTATGCAGAATGTTTGATGAAAAAAAATGCCCAATCCTTTTCCCCTATTTTTTTGGAAAAAACCTCCCAGGAATTTGATATTAAGGGAAAACCCAAAAACTGAAAATTTGCTAAATTTAATGTGAAACCCACTTGGGATTTTTATTGAAAAGATGTTTTGCCCAAAAAATTGGCTTTATCAGCCCATTTACAGACAAAAATTAACCCAAAAAAGATGGTGCAAGACTTTGGCAGATTTAAATTTTAATTTACAAACCTAAAGGTTTTTTAAACAACGCTGAGAAACAAAAAAACACTCCCCATAAATTTTAAAGGACTCGTCACCTCTCAAACCTTTTCCCACGTCTCCAGCATTTATTCTTTTTTTCATTGTTTAAAGGCACTGAATGGTAAAAAATCTCTAACTAAAAAACCCAAGTTTTGCGATGTTTTGTTATTCCGGGAACAACCCCCTTAAATTTCATTAAAAATGAAATTGAAATTTAAAATACTTTTTGATATTTAATTTGGGACATTGCATAAATTTTTTTTTTTATAGCCTTTCATATTTATAAACTTTCACATAAAATTTTAATTTGTTTTATTTAAAGCTGTTACTAGGGTTTCAAATTTGGGAAATTTTATTAAAAAAAGTTAAAGTAAAAATATTATCAATAATTATCCATTCAAAAATTTTAAAATTTTGACAAAAAACTGTCCTATAAATTTTAAACTAGTCAAACTTTTTTATTAATACTGAAATTAATTTCAATAAAATTTCATAAAAAATCCTAGGTGCAACCACGGTGACTCCGGTGTGCTACAACGGAGGGTTTTGTATCCCGGGTCTTGGTTTTGTGGGCGGGCCGACGGGGGCTGGGCCCTGACAACAGTGACAGACCAAAATGTGACACACGCAAACCATCCCAAAGGGAAAACAGGGCTTTTCAAAGTGGAGAACACCTGAAACTCGACAAACCCTAGGACAGTTTTCCACTCCCCGGGGTGATTTTGAAGAGGGTTGGAGAAAAACAGGAAAAAAAATTTAAAACCCGTACAAAAATGCAAAAATTACTCTCAAAAGGTTTTCCGCCAAAAGAGTGCAGTCATGGCAATTTAAAGTTAATTTTTCCCCATTTTAGAGATAAAAAAAAGAGAAAAACTTTTTTAAATGCAAACCAGGGGGAAAAATTGTTCCTTCACAAGAAGCATTAGTTGGGGTTTCCATCTGCTGAGATTTGTAATCTAGATCCCCCCCCAAATGAAAAGAAAAATTTTCAGCGAAAAATGGAGAGACTAAACCCCCATCATCTTTTTTTCTTAGGAAGTATCAAAACCCGCCTTTTTTTTAATGAACACCAAAAATTTAGGGAAGAAAGGGTTGAATTTCAACTTTTAAACTGAACCCCCAACTTCCATGAGGCATTTCATCATCTAATCATCCTGTTTCTTACTCTGTAAACCCATTAAATACGACAGAAAAGACATTCAAGTACATCCACTCAAAAAAAATTACAGTTTTTCCTCATTAAACTTTTTCAGTATTTCCAGAAGAAGAAACCTGTACAAGTTGATCACCAAAAAAACACTTCCCTTTTAGACATTCCTAATGAAAGGCCCCTTTTGGAAACTCCCCAAAAATTTTACTCTAAGAAAAAATTTAATTAAAAAATGGGGATCAAGGCATTTTTTAAGAATGCAAAAAAAATTTCAGGGAAAATTTCCAAACAAACCTTGAGCAAAAAAAAAACCAAAAATCAGGGAAAATTTAGTCTTCCCCAGGAGCAAAAGGTCTCTGGCATTTCCAAAATACGATTTTCTTCAGCCAAAATGATAAACTTTTCCCCGAAATCTGAAAAATTTTTGGGGATTTTCAAAGTCCCCCATATGAAAAATTCCTAAAATTTTATTGCAAGATAACCCCAGTCCCAAAAACAAAAGAACCCCACTCTGTTAAATGAATTTTTGGGTAGCAAAGACAGAGGCCAGGTTACAAATGGGGGGGTTTTTTTAAGAAGGAAACATTAAAAAAAAAATATTGACATTTTAAAGCCAATTACAAATTTTCCCGAAAGAAAACAAAAAACGAAAGAATCAAGGTAAAAACTCGCTTCCCCCAAAAATTTAAACCCCCCCCTTTTTCCCCCAGACCCTCTTTTTCCCAAAAGCATCTCCCTACCTTTCCAAACCCCAATGAATCAAGTAATCTGGGAACTTAGGGAAACTTTTCAACAGTTTGGGGTTCTTTTCGTCTTCCATCTACACCCTCTTATGAATTGAGTCAAACCCGGAGGGCCCTTTTGAGAAAAGCCAAACCTAAAATTCCATCCATTTTTGATAAGCCCGTAATTTGAAAAAGGGAAAAGGTAAAAAAGAAAAGGGAGCAAAAAAAGTTTAAGAAAAATGGGTTTGGAAAATTCTTTAAAAGGGTTTCGAAACCCCTCCCTCATCCTTTTAGCTTTTGCACGCATAACTCGACCCTTGCCCCCACTCAGGACTTTTAGAATATCTACAAACACAAAACTTAAACTTCTTTCCTCAAGAGGAGGGTTTTTTTAAGGAAGGAAAAAAGGTTTTTGATCAATTTTTCTGCTGAAAATAGTAAACAACCCAAATCTGACAGTGAACCCGATTCATCGGAATTTCTAAAACAATTGTTCAAGAACCTCTTCTGGGCCCTTTTCCAAACCCCGCTTATTCCACTCATTTAGGGTAAGGGAAACTCTAAGGCAAATTAGGGTGATGGCCCCTGAGATTCAAAAAGACAAGATGGGTGGGGTGGGCCCCAAAAAAATATATTTTACCCCATTTCAGGCAAAGAACACATTTCCCCATTTCAGAGGGCTTCGGGTTCGAAAAATGGACAGCTTTTCATTTGCTTCAATATGGCCCCAAAACTCCCCACAATTTGATTTAATTTAAAAAAATCCCGCTCCCCTTATACCTTTCAATTTCCCCAAATTATTTAAATTTTTCATGGAACATGCAAAATTAAAGGAAAACTTACCAGGGTTACCACTTCCCATCAAGTATGTATAAGCTTTTCAGCGTACCGCTAATGGCTTCATGTTTTAGTTTTTTCATGCCTGTCTTTCTTGGGGCACTCGCAAAATAATTTATTATAGAAAAAATATTTATAAAATTTACAAAATTTAAAATTTTCCCAACCCGCATTTGGGAAAAAGTTGAAAAAGGGAAACAAAAAAACACTTTTTTGAAAAATTTCATTTAAAAATTTAAAAAGTATAGTTTTTTTGCCCTTTTAAACTTTTCCCCTTTCAGTTTAACCACAAGTCTTTTCCCCTTTTAAGTTGGAAAAAATTCCAAAAAAATGCAGTACTTTCCTAAAAAACTTGTTTCCCTCCAGGGGCCGACAGACCGTTTCCATCTTCAGTTTTCCCAAAAGGGAAACCCATAAATTCTTTTTTCAATTTCTGATGTGAAAAGTAATGACACGTACCAGAAGAAACAACTACAAAATTTCACCACTGGAAGAAACTGATGCTCAATCACCCAAACCCCCAAAAAGTGCCCAGGGAAATTTCAGTGTTTTTGGGTGGCACTTTCCTTCTCCTTTTCTCAGTTAAACAATGATTTAAGACTGCTCAGATGGCACAGATGAAAAGGGGTTTGATGAAATTTTTTTTGTTAAAATTTCAATTTCGATTTTTTGCCTGGGAGGCTGGCAGATTTTTTCAAACAAAAGTATAAAGACAAGCAAAATTTTAAGGGTTTTTTTTAAAAAAAAAATTTTTAGTTAAAAAAAAAAATTTTTTTTTACAAAATCCCCCTATAACCTGCAAACCCCTTTTGGGGTTTTAACATAAGGGGCAGATGTTAGTTTCTATACTTTAAATAAAAAAAATATATTATTTAATATATTTTATTTTATATATATATATATATATATAATATATTTATATAAATATATATATAATAGATTAAAAAAAAATTACTGAAAAAAAAATTTTTGGGGGAAATTTCAAAAAAAGTACGTACCCTTATACTTAAAAGGTAAATTTTTACTGTTTTCACGTTTGCTTGATGTTTCATAGTTTTATTCAAAGTTATTGGGGGGTTTAAACAAGGATCCAACTTTTTGTCCCGGGAAAAAAGTAAGAAAACTCCAGAAAAAAAATTTTGGTTAACCAGGTTTTAAAAACAAACCCATTAGTTTTAGTAGGAGACCGTCCCCCCATTCTCGTGTTTAACAAAAAAATTTTATTTTTTGGGCAATTTATATAGTTTTTTTTGGTTTTTAAAACCTGTTGACTGCACGAGGGTCATCTAGGCTGCGAGCTATTTGTACAATAACACGATTTTAAATTTTAATCCCTAATATAGGGATTAAGAAAATCATGTACACACATTTTAAAGGGACATACACCTTCTCTTTGGGCTTTCCAATGACCATACTTTTAGCATAAGTGATACAAAATTCAAAGAAGGGAAACCATTTCAAGTTTTTCCCGCAAACCAGCTGCTTTACTGAAATTTATTTCCCCCTTTTTATATAGCTCAATTTCAACTACTGTACTTCAACTTTTTTATTCTGAAAAAGATTTTAGCATCAATGGTTGTATACCATTAAACTTCTTTAATACGTTCAAAAGTACCAGCACCAATTTTCCCTTTTACCAAGATTTTTTTTGCTGCAGTTAAAATGTAAATATGTGAAATGTTTTGAGTTTCACCAAAACTCTGTTTGAAAGTTGTGAAGGAAATTTGCTGGTTTTCATTTTGGTTTTAAAGGGGTTTTTTATTTTTATAGCAATATAAAATTTTATATTGCTTCCCAAATAGGGTTTTATAAAGTCAATCTTTGAAAATATTTTAAGAATCTTTATTTTAAGAATCTTAAGTATTAAGTAGAAATTATCAAGAATCATCATATCATTAACATCATTTTTTGTATTTTTTTTTCTTTTAGCAAGGTGTTAAATTCATATGATTTTAAGAAATAAAAAAACTCACATTCCATCCACATATGGTAATTTCATATCTATATTTAAAGTAAATTTTTACTTTTCAGTATGTCTGCCTTTGTCATTGCTGTTGTGTTTAATTGTTGAATGAATGGTGAATGTAAGTTGTGTATGGAGTGTGCATGGTCAAGCAAAAGTAGTGAAAAAAAAAGGAGCCAGTTGTAGATACTGTATTTAAATAAGAAATTGTATTATGTAGTCATTTCTGTGATCAGAGGTAGCTGTATTAAGGCCCAATTTTTTTTTTATAAAATGTCCAAGTAAATAAAACTATTTATATCCTTCCTGTAGTTTTCATTACTAAGCATTATTTAAAAAGAAAAAATGCATCTACCTATCTTACATAAATTTTTATTAAGATTGGCTTCAAAGAATTTAAGTAATACACAAAGTGCTAGCAGAGGTATTTTACTGCTCTATGCATGTTCTATATACCACAATATCACAAAAGATGCTCAACTTAATTATTTTGACCCCACTGAATTTATTATTATAATAAAAAAGAAGTGCTAAACCACAAGGGCTATACAGCGCTGCAGGGTAGGAAAGGAAGCGAGGGTATTGGGCGGCAGAAGGGGGAAGGGGTGATCAGTAGATTACAGAAAACAGTGGGGCAGGGGATAGTGCAGGGTAGAGGGTAGCAAGAGATCTAGGTAGAAAGGGCTGAAGGTATCATCAGAGTTTGTGAGGTAAGTCAGTTGTTAAAAAGTCAATGAGAGAGTCCGGATGAAAGGTGGGTCCATCAGCGAGAAGGGAAGGTAAAGAGAGAGCAGCGGAGCAAAGATGACGTTGGAGGTAAATTCTGCGTGCTCGTTGATAAAGTGGGCAGTCTAACAGAATGTGGCTGACCGATAATGGAACCTGACAATTCCCACAGAGAGGAGCAGGGCGCCTCTCCATGAGATGTCCATGAGTAAGACGAGTATGGCCAATGCGGAGACGGGAGATTATTATTATTATAATCAAAAAGAAGCGCTAAGCCACAAGGACTATACAGCGCTGCAGGGCAGGAAGGAAGCGAGGGCATCAGGTGGCAAAAGGGAGATGGATGAGTAATAGGTTACGGATAACAGCGGGGCAGTGGATGGTGAAAGGATAAAGGGCAGCAAGAGACTGAACTAGAAAGGGCTGAGGGGAGTGCGAAAAGTATCAGAGTTTGTGGAGTAAATCAGTCGTTGTCAAGAAGTCAATGAGAGAGTCAGGATTAAAGGAGGGTCCATCAGCAAGAAGGGAAGGTAAAGAGAGAGTAGTAGAAACGAAGACGACGTTGGAGGTAAATTCTGCGTGCTCGTTGATAGAGAGGGCAGTCTAACAGAAGTGGCTAATCGATACTGGAACTTGACACTGCTCAGAGAGGGAACAGGGTGCCTCTCCATGAGATACCCATGAGTAAGACGAGTGTGACCAATGCGAAGGCGGGAGAGAGTGGTCTCCCAACCTCGGAACTGATGACAAGAAGACGGCCAGTAACTATGCTGGGTTTTTAATAGAATGAAGTTTGTTTACCGAGCAGAGTTGACCAACTTTGTTGCCAACGGGTGCGAAGGTGGTAGCTATTGCAGCAAAATAGTCCAAATGGAACACCTCGATAGGAATTTTGTAGGTCATGTATGCTGACCGCGCAGCATGTCTGCCTGTTCATTGCCTGTACGTCGACATGACCAGGGCCCCAACAAAAAACTATTTTTTATGTTTGGTAGAGATACGGCGTAGCCAAAGTTGGATACGGAGAACTAGGGGATGAGATGTAATCAAATTTTCGTATAGCCTGTAGAGCACAAAGGGTAGTCTGAGACTACTACAAATGATGACACAGGCATAGATGTGATACGAATAAGTGCTGCAAGAATGGCATACAGTTCAGCAGTAAAAATGCTAGCTGAAGATAGTAAATGTCCCCGCACGACGCTGTCCAGAAACACTGCGGCGAATCTGACGCCGTCTGAAGACTTAGAGCCATCTGTGTACACAGCGATGGCAAGAGAATGGAGTGGGGGGGGTGATCAAGAAAAAAAGAGCGGGAAGCCACCGTAGGCAGTTGAGCTTTCGAGCAAGGGAGTGAGAAAGAACAGACCCGAACAGCTGGAACGTCCCAGGGGGGTAGGGAAAAGTGAGATGCTACATGAACATATAAAGGTGGTAACTGAAGGGAAGACAAGAGTGAATGTAGGCGAAGAGAAAAGGGAGGAGCAAACAGGGGCGGCGAACGAATAAAGAATGTCTACTAATATCGGTGACCATTCTATAAATGGGAAGGATTGTGTAGATCGTGAGAGTGTAAAATAGTAGCGAAGGCAATGGGCATCACGGCGATCAGACAAGGATGGAACCTTCGCTTCTGTATAGAGGCTCTCAACAGGGAAAGAGCGAAAAAGACCAAGGCACAAACGTAATCCTTGGTGATGGGGTAGAGTTAAGGCTAGAGAGAGTAGCAGGAGAGGCCGCGGAATAAATCTGGTCACCATAATCAAGTTTCGATAAAACGAGGGCTGAATGTAGGCGAAGCAGAGTTCGACGATCAGCTCCGCAGGAAAGGTGAGCAAGGGTTTTAAGAAGGTTTAGCCGGCTGTGACAAGTTGCCTTCAGAGAGGTTATGTGAGGTTTCCAGGGGTAACCGACGGTCAAAGAGAAGGCCTAGAAACCTGACTGTATCACGTTCGGGGATACGGGAGCCATAGAGATACAAAGGATGATCGGCGATAACAGAGCGTCTAGTGAAAGTAATTTGGTGAGTTTTGGTACTGGAAAATTTAAACCCGTGTGTGGTGGCCCAAGTGGAAACACGGTCGACCGCATGCTGGAGAGAAACTGCAATAAGATGACAGTCAGCGCCTGCACAAGCAATAGCGAGGTCATCAACATAGAGTGATGACCAAATATTGGGTGGAAGAACAGAGGCCAAATCATTTATAGCAAGGAGAAAAAGTGTTGTGCTTAGAACACATCCCTGAGGGACACCTTCAGCTTGGACGAAGTCCGGGAAAAGAACATTATTGACTCGAACACGGAAATGTCTGCCAGTTAAAAAGTTCTTAAGGAAGGATGGTAGATTGCCTTGGAGGCCTAAGGAATGGGCCTGGGCCAAAATATTATACCTCCAAGTTGTGTTTAAAATGCCTTCTCAAGGTCAAAAAATGCAATAACTGAGTGATTATTCGCAAAGGCATTACAAACATACGTACCAAGCATAGTAAAGGGTCTATGGTAGAACGACCCCTTTCGAAAGCCATATTGACTACGGAGAGACTTGTTGTGTGTCTCTAAATACCACATTAAACGTCGATTTACGAGACGTTCCATCACTTTGCAAACTGCACTAGTAAGAGCGATGGGGCGATAATGGGAGGCAACATGTCCTGTAGTACCCCGTTTGCGGAAAGGGAGAACAATGGCAGATTTCCACAGCTGTGGAAGAACTCCTTGTGCCCAAATAAGATTGACGAGGGTAAGAGGACTACAAGGGCTGACCAAAGTAAAAAGTTGTAACATAAAGAATATGAATTCCTTTAGGCCCAGCTGCCGATGATCGGCAAGCTGAGAGCGTTGCCTCCAGTTCTTGAAGTGTAAAAGGCACATTATACTGTTCTTCTCCCGAGAGAAGAAAAGTCCAAGGGGACTAACTCCCCTGGCAGACTTTGAGGAAAGAAACGAGGGGCAATAGATGGAGCCCTCGGGAAATACGGACCAGATGTGTGCCAAGTTCAATGGCAACGTCGAGAGGGTTTGCTACATCAACACCAGCGACCCGTAGAACAGGAGCTGGGTCAGGAGAGTATTTACCACTCAATTCCCACTTTTTCCAGACTGCACTCATAGAAGAAGCAGAGGATGGTGGAAACATAGCCCCCCCAACAAGTGCGTTTAGGGTTCACGGATGA